>OZ026521.1:83651428-84038896 GCA_964019695.1 Loripinus fragilis | reverse complement strand
GCTACAAGGAGATTTTGCATCTAATCTCAGTTGACCCAATCTTAAAGTTCGAAATTGTTTGATGCGAATCCCCAGAAACAAAATTGAATGCAGTGCAACTTGTTTTTAATTCATTGCTTCATGTCGTTGTTTTAAGAAAAATATTTTACATTTGGGCACTAAAAGAGACTAATTATAGATCTATATCTGATGAAGATCGATGTGATTTTACTGTTATACATTCATTTTTCGGCCTTGAGTAACTCCATTTATTTCTCTGCTGAAAAGTCGTGATAGTCAGCTCAAAATATTGATAAATGAATGGAGTGAGATATTTAATTCAAATTGGGCTTTAAAAGCTCAAAGGAAACGGGAATTGAGATTTGCAAGACAAGTCTTATCAAAATATTCAAACCGAAGCTAAACAATAACAATCATGTAAACATTGAGCAAGGTCAACTAAATTTTGATTGGTTTACGCATCACTGCGTTGTAACAGAACGATTTGATTGGCTAAAGCGAGAAATGCATATTTTATCGTTGAAACGCGTTGAGGGCTGCTAATGAATATTCATGAGTTTCGAAATACGTTGATTCGCGTTTCATACGCAATTTAAACTGAACGCACGTACAATGCGTTGGAAACGCACATAAAACGCGAATTCGCAGGACAAATACGCGGGCGGTAGTGTATACAGGTAAGTTTACTCAAACACACGTCTACTAATCTTTCTACTTCATAGCGAAATACAAAAACCGCGTGAGGGCTAAGCGGGTCTCGATTCGTGCATGTATCATCGTATTCTCGTGTCACTATCTATATCATAGCAATTTGGTAGAGATGCACAGGCTTGGCTGAGCTTTCGTTGCTCGATAATGCGATAGGTTCCATAAGCTCATGTGCTGACTCATATATAGCTTGTGAGTTTTACAGTGCTTTTATAGTGCTGGTTAAAATCCAGTTTTAAGGCCCTGTCACATTACATAACATAGGTCCAGATAGGCAATTTTTCAGCGTAGAACTGTGAATATTTTCTTATCTATAAGTCCAAACATTTGTTTTTGTGCTCAAATGAATCGTCTTCTTGAGAGGGATCTTTTGGGAAGCCACAGCTAATGTTTCCTTTTGAAATAAGAAAAATAAGTTGTGAAATCGCATGTGCGGATCCAGAGGGGGGATATGGGGTCCCCCCCTGGAAAATCACAAGTTATATGGGTTTCTATAGAAATTACCCATTGGACCCCCCCCCCCCCCATGGAAAAAGTTGCCCTCCCCCCTTGAAAAAGTTGGACCCCCTCTGAAACCTTTAAGAATAATAGTTTTCTTTGAAATAATCATTGGACACCCTCTGTAAAACTGTAAAATAAGCTGAGGACTAAAAAAACAAAAAACAACATTGTCAGAGCTATTTTCTGGCAAGTGGACCTGGACCCCCTGGCAATAATCCCTGGATCCGCGCAAGAATTGCATTATTATCTAGAGGCCTGCTCAATGTGACTCTGCATTCCCTGATTTGATTCTTACTTACCTGTACATCCTCACAGTCTTATCAGAATGCAAGTGAGGATGACCAGTAAATACCACAATCACAGACCAATTCACCAGAGGCACAAAACAATAGCTGCTACACGACAGCAATTGCACAATTGAAGATAAGAAGCTCCGATGATTGCAAAAGTGGATAGTACATTACAGAACAAGGACCTCATTTTTGTGTCTTAGGTCTTATTTTACTTCAAATGTCGACAGAGACTCTATCAGGCTGGACACGTTGGGTCATTGCTGGTTGCATCATCGGCATTAAAAGTTCTGCTATTATAGCTCTTTTTTCATTTGTGTGAGCTGCTTGTAACCATGTTTCTGTATTATTATATTTCCACTATTCAACCACTGTCACGATACGTTGTGTGCTTCTATTAATCTGCTTGTTCTTAGTCCAAAATCAGCCTGCGCACCAATATAGTAAAAAAAAATTGCCTCAGACTGGTATCAAAAGAGATGACAGCTGAGCTGCCACCTTTTTTTTTATTAAACATCACTCTCATTTTTAAATTTTTTTTTTATCTTATGTTCTATTCATAGTAAAAATTAATTAAACTTAATGGATTACTAGTATCAGCTCAAATTTTACTCTAGTGTTTTCAGTGTATGGCAGTAATTACTCATACATTTTTCAGTGTGTTGCACTATGGGGATTGGCTGTATGTTGGTGGTTTGCTCGTTACTGGCCATGATTTTTGTTTTACTTCATTGTCATCCAGCAACTAAAAAGCTTTGTCCCCATGCAGAGGTCATGCTAGCTTTTCGCGACCATGGAATTATAACAACTTCCTCCAATAAGACAGAACCCAATGTAACCTATACGAATCGGCTTGTGCTTGTTCATGATAGGAATTTCTGCTCATAATTATCTCGAAGCAAATATTATTTGGAGAACAATGGTATTCTTTGTATTTTCCTATGAAAGAAGTTGATTGGTAGCCCTGTTCACAGGTGTTGATATACATGTACATTACGCCTAGCCGGCTATTTTATGAGTGTTAGGTGCTATCGAATAAGCAGGATTAGTGACCTTGTTAAATAAATTTTGGAAATTTTATGAATTCGTTTTGCTGGATTACATATCACACTATATGTTCGTGTAAAAAACTTTTATTTACGATGGAGATAAATTGGAGAGCGGGTAGGCAAAAATTGGCTAACTTCAAGGTAATATTTGACTTATTTATTTCTTGTTTTTATTTCATCCAGCAACAAAAATATAAACTGTATTATGTAACTCTCATGATTATTTCTGAAATTCAGAGCAAAAGAGCACACTGGTCTTGTTACAGCTCAAAAGTCAAAGCACCCGCAGATTTTAGTCACCACACCATATTGGCCACATGAATATCCTTAAAAGTAAATAAACCAGCTCTCTCTCTTCCTCAGCGAGATGATTGCAAAACTATACTGAACGAAACTTCTAAACCGCCAGTTAACACAACACATTTTTTAATATAGCTCATTTATTATTAAACTGTTTGACATGATATTTAACACAGTTTATTTGGGCACATGTACCCGTCGATTGAACATAACAAAGTTTGATTCAATAAGGATGTTCATTTATTCGTAATGATAGAGTACTAATACCTGTTTTGCACGTGGCACACGATGCTAAATGTTTTTTCGCCTTGTGTATACTCGCATTTTTATCGACAACTATCGGACAACTTTATTTTATCACAAAAATAACAACGTTTGGGTTGTATAAGTATAAAAGAGAGGGGTCGGGCTGTGGGTTCAATCGAAATAGGGGCCTCGCTGAGACTGATTCATAATGTATCACAAGGTTTGGCATGTTTTGATAGAGCCGACAGTTTACACCACAACCTGTCGGTCATTTTTCATTTTTGCACTCGAGAAAAATCGACAAAAAACTGAGTATTGCGTATGTCATAAAATGTCCTGTATAGTTCACCATACGTTGGTGTGGTGATGCACAAATGCCGCATTGGAACGTCAGCAGTGTCAAGATTGATGTGCAGTACACGCTTAATGGGTGACGGATGTTTCAATAATTTTGTCGACAAAAAACATTTCATCACCATAAACACATTTCTGGGTTCTTTTAGGCCATATGTGCCTCCATAGGAGCACTGAATTGCATGAAAATTGCTACTTTATATTGCTCAATCATCACGATAGTGTTCAATAATGTCCATTTACAGCACCAGAAAGTTCCAATAATATTGTGGACAAAAACAAGTCATCTCCATAAAGCATTCTTGTGTTGTTTTATGTCATATGGGCTTCCATAGGAACATTTTGGCTTACCTGAAAATTCCTACTTTATAAAATCGAAACCGAAAATTGTTCAATAGTGTCCATTTATAACACCATAAATTTGGTGTTTTTCACTTTAGGTCCATGGAATACTTGATTTTAAGCGATGAGTTCAAATTTTAGCGTTTGTATGAAAATGAAAAGCGATGGTGCCTTAATACAGTCTATCAAATGAGCATGTTAATTTCAATTTATGAAAATGAAATTTTGACAGGTTTAGTGTAATTGATTTTTCCGTTTTGAGTGTAAATTGTAGCCATTTAAGTATCATATATGTTAAGATATTTGAGAAAATATTGAGTGGAGGTTTAGAAGTTTCGTTCAGTATAGATAGGACACAAAGTACAGCAAAAGAAAACAAAGATCTATCACAAAACATCCACTAACAAAAAAGCGTAACAAACTCTCTGACATGACCATAAAGTATATCGTTTAGGTTGTTCATAGGCTGGGGCCCAGGGTGAAAAAAATCAAAAATGGTTACCCCGAAAGTAGCAAGTTTTTTTATAGCATAAATTTGAAGAAGTATTTATGGTGCATACGAAACCACTGTATAGCAAACTTCTCGGAATTGCATAACGCCACTAGAGCTAATAAAGTATGGTAGCCCACGTGCGTCATAGGCAGGCATGCGTTTAATACAAACGCTGTTATCTCAGCAACGCGTTATCAAATTGAAATCAAACTACCTTTCAGGAATGACAATGTGTTTGTTTTAATTGTTTTGAGTATAAGTTTCAATTTCAAAGAAATGTTGCTTTAGCATTACGCATTCAATGTTGTGTACCGTATGT
Organism: Loripinus fragilis; assembly: GCA_964019695.1. NCBI lineage: Eukaryota > Metazoa > Mollusca > Bivalvia > Lucinida > Lucinidae > Loripinus > Loripinus fragilis. Next base: position 84,034,294 of record OZ026521.1, on the reverse strand, counting down.
AACCAGAAAAAACGTAATATTTCGTTTTCTCCAATCTGTATCTACCACGACTCAATTCGATTATTTTCACAAAAACACATCATAACTGTCCAAAGATTACATTGCTGCCTGTTTTGGTGAGATATAACATCCAATATGGCTGCCATCGCCATAAGGTATGAAAATGTATTTTGGGGGATTTTTCCTTATCCTACTAACGGGTCACGTTTAAAATGCTTGCGTATGTAGTGGGACGTCCGTGTGCCTATTTCACAACGCAAAATTTATTGTCACGTAAGAATGGAAACTTTAAGATGGCATTGAATATGAGGACATATGCTGCAATATAGATTCGCTTTATTCAATGCATTGTTTTGGCGAACCGGAAGGGTAGATATGCAAAAACACATCGCAATGTTAAGTACATCCCGAACGGTTACTTACTTTTTTTCAAAGTATGCAATAATAGCCTACATGTAAATAAAGTTGATATAGGATGGCACCATTGTGTTTCATTACATAGTTATTTGGCGAAAAGCGTGAGAATCTTTTGACGTTTATAAGCGGCCGACCGATTTCAAAAAACAACACACGTGGAGGGCAGTGTAGGTGGCTTTCCTGTTGGTCCTCTGTCTGTCCTGTCACACAATACATCAATTGAATTTTATATATAAATATAGACTTTAATTTATTGTTAAGGATATATTAAATGTTATAATGTAGAAAGTCAATGTAATAAATGCATTATAAGTGTTTAACAATCACAATAAATTGATCAACTGACCCAATGTTTTAATGTACGATATCAAATTATATTATGGTATTATGCTTCCTTTCAGTTAAATGACACATTAAAGTCCTCGAAGCGAATATAAAGGCAAAAAATGAATGCTTATTTTTAGCACCTTTTATATTATAAATCTGAAAGAAAAGACTTAAAACATTAACAGTGATGGTTGATACAACACTATAATCCCCTCCATAAGAAACTGGCCAGAAACTTTTACTCGTAATTATAGACGGTTGCCTAGCAACAAGACAAAATGGACTAATTTGCTATACCTGGTATTATAAGACAATCACTATGGCAACAAGACTTTTCATACTTGCATATTGTTATGGCATTACCTGAACGACACACTGATGTATTTATACGGGATTTATTGTAATTTCTTCCAATACCAAAGTATATTAAAAATCATCATTTTATAGTTTAAAAAATCAAAACAAGGGATAAACAGTTAAAGTAAGTTCCAGAACTTCCACAGCAGCATTTGGATGCACAATATAAACTTTTTACACATGTTTTACTTAAATACTATGCATACCTGAATATCTATAGTATAGTTTGAAGTACATATATATCTTGTTCACATCTAAAAAGTCATATCTGACTATACAACACTCGAATTTTTGGGAGTTGGACTTATGAGAGATTTAATTAAAATTTCTCTTATGAAGTATGCAGTTTTGTAAGCTGGAGGTCTATAATTTGGCGAACTTGTATGTTTTACATGTACTAACAAAACATTTTGCAAGGTAGCAAAACTGTTTAAAGATGTCAAACCATAAAAAAACAAGTCCATTAAAATTAGATACAAAGCTGAAAATGAATAAAATAAAAGGGACAAGACAACTGAAAATGAAAGAAAAAGTAGCAAAAAAAAAAAAAAAGAAAATCGGAAAAGAAAAAGACTAAGACAAAAAAAGGATAAAAACACACTTAAAACCTGTGGTTGGGTATATAATGCAAATAAAACTGGCGTCATGAAACTGGTTTAAGCACTCCAGTAAAATATTTTTACTGACCGTTCGAAGGCGGTACTTCTTTCGTGGATCATTTGTGTTATTAATGTATTTTTTGTCATGATTTCGCGTCTGTTCATTGCTACCTTGTGGTCACCTACTGGGAAAGGGCTGACTTCTTGGCTCTTGTTTGTGATGTTTAATTGTGTTTTGTCACTTTCTCATGTGGTATCCTGGGTCATGTGTAGTACTTAATTGTATCGATTCCTGATCTTTGCCGCCGCCTTTCTTACTTTCATTCTTGCAGCTTACGACATTAGTTGTCCAAAAGTTACGTATACCTATTATACCTTTAATTTCTGTTTTCTGTTCATGAAATCTTCCATGGGCGGATGACTCATGGAGGATTGGCAAGAATTATTTTTTTTGTAAAAATAGACTTCAATCAATGTATACGATTATAGTTAGCTGTGTTTAAAACCTGAAAACACACTCATTATTTTCAGTGATCTGTGCTGTAAGTTTCTTTATTCCTGCCATGTGCTTTGTTAACGTCTGTTCAGTGCTTACTAGCAGCAAAATCACATCGTTAGAAAATGTTAGTTATATTGTTTTTAACCATGTTTATTATACAAGTCATTTGGATATAGTGTTGTATTCTCTTTTAGCCTTGCGTGGGATGATTGTCACGCTGTTGGTCTCCTCTGTTTCTTTTTGTTTCTTTTTTTGTTGATGGGGTACCTTTGTTTGTTTTTGCCACATGGATTAACTAATGAGTATATTAGTTCAATTTTTATTTCTTAGTGTTGCAAGCATATTTGCCTCTCGGCTAATAACAAAATAATAGTTTAATTCCTTTTGGTCACGATGATTACTTAATAATTCGAAACGAACAAACACAAACTTTGAATAGCATAGACGATCTGTGTTTCCAAGCTAGATTTTAAACAGGAGGCAAATCAAAATATGTTCCCCTCTCCTCATAATATACAAATATATGGGACAGAATAGATGCCATTTACAATCCCATTTGCTATGATAACATAATGAAACAACGCGTTTAAATCATTATTACGATTTTTAAAGGAAAACGGCTTCCCATACAAATGTCGCATTTACAGCAATTCGCAATTCGCAACGAATTGCTATACAGTGGTTTTGTATTACCGAAAGTTCAAATATTATTTGTGCAAAAAATCAGCTTTGCTACTTTCGGGGTAAGCATCGATGACTTTTTTACGAGATACGCTGATCTGGGCTACAGCCTATCAGAAGCGAAAAAGGATTTTTTCTCGTTACAGACAAAATAAATAGAGCCCTCTCTATTAAAAATGCGTTCAATAAAGACAATTAGTTTTTCTATGATTAGATTATAATGCAATGTAGCATAGAGAGTAGAGAAACCGTATGTAGACACACTGGATGCTAGAAAACCATCATATTTTAATTTGTTAGATCCTCACCTGAAGTTTTAATAGACTAAATAGATTTTTACCATTCCTCTCATAAACATTATCGCAATATTTTATGACATTGTTTTAAGACATCAAAAGCCACTGTGGGGGAGACTTTACTAACTAACCTTTTCGGTTGCGATAGGCGAGGGTATACTGAAAGTCTTGCTTGCAGCCAAGTTCTTGTTTACACCAAGAATGTGGAACAGGAGCTTTAAAAGTTTCTGTAACTTGGCATCAACATTAAAGAAGGGACCGTATAAAGTATCGATGACTGTATGTTCAGTGCACATTGAGTCGCCTCCCTTTACTTCTATAGTAACACCTAATACTGCTACCACACCGATACTTTTTACAGCTTTGCGCTTCACAATATAAAAATAGGATCCAGAAAAGGAGATTACGGTGTAGAAGATGGGGAAACGTAGGGTTACTGTAAAGATTGAGTCTGGCAGCGATCCCTCCACCCACCCGCGAAGCAAGTACTATTACACAAAAGTAAAATTTCAGTCTTGTCCATAACGATTGGCATAGTTTCATCTAAAACTTATGATAAACGGGATATATTTAACTCTAAAATATACTACAATAAATTTAGCAATTGTTTTGTATGGCTGAGCCCAACCACATCAGATCTCGAGTTTCATTTGCTGTCATGAAGATACAAGCGCCAATCATCTGACAAGATTTTCCGTTTAAAAAAAATACAAAATTACCAAACGCAGCGGCCGTGCTAAAGTGACGTTTAATTTTTAGACTAGCTGGTATTATTCATTTGTGACCTCTCAGTATTGACCTTTGGTCGAGTCCATTTTTCTGGGTTGAGCAGATAATTTACCGTTATCTGTTTGTAAAATGTCTTCATATCCTGAAACTCTATTCTTAATTGATATCTGTCTCTGTGGTTCAGTGGTTAAAACGCTCTCCTAAAACACGCAAAGTCGTGAGTTCGAGCCTCAATTCGGACTTGGTTTTTTTGTGTGTGTGTGTGTGTGTGTGTTCTTTAATTTTATTGCATGTATTGATGTTTAATTATTTTAAGATAGGAAAGTTAGCTTTATATGTTATAAAATGAGTTTAAGTGTGTTTTTATTTGCAGTTGTATATTCTGCTATTGTTTTTTTTTTTTTTTTTTTTTGTTTTTTTTTTGTTTTATATTTATTTAGCAATTTCATCACAGTACTAAAACTTGTCAAATGTTATCCTCTGTCTGTCGCAGAGTCATCATCATATATAAACGACTGTTCAACCTGCCCCTCTCAATTCCCTGACCCTGCGAAGGTATATGATCCTGCTGAGGACTACATCTTGTCTCTCCATCAGCACTTTTCGATTCACCCCACAGCGTGTGTATGCAAACTTCATTTGAAGATATTTGCGAAGACGACCCTTGCTGCCAGTGTAACCAATACTCTGTTTGAGCTCTGTTCTGATGTTATCAAGGGTTGAGTACATGCTGGCGATGGTCTCCGTACAACACCCTGGTCAAAGTCATCCAGTTACACTTTCAACGTAGGTGACGGTGGTTGCTTTGGTTGTTGCTGCTCGTCCTGTGCCTTCTTCTTCTCTTCCACAATTTTCTGAGCGGTAGATCTGCTAACGCCAGTGAGTGCTGCAGTCCTGTCACATACACGATTCAGTGACAGTTTCCTGACAGACTTCTTTTCCTCCATGCAGAACTTGTACTCATTTTCAATAATAGCTCTTGCATCGTCGCTGTATCCCCATACAAGCTTCGCCATTTTACTGAGTGAAGTCGCTTTACATGTGCATAAGACATCAAACATGCTTTTTCCTGCAAACATGCAAATTACGAAAAAATTCCTGCATATTTGCGAAAGCAAAAAAAAAAATTAAAAAAAGGTTTTCTGGGGCTCGAACCCTCAACCTTGTTATCAGTCTCTCTGAGTACAACCGTTATACTTACTGCGCCATCAAATCGATTATAAAGTTTTCTTGTAAATACGAATAACTGCATGGCATAACGTTGTATCACCCCTATTTTATGGAGCAGTTCATTATTGTTAGTGCAGTCACGCCCTGATGCTTTTAAGGCTATTATAACGTGGGTATTTCTGATCATTGGCGGAAGCCGAAACCATTTTCAAACGCTTGTTGGGTCACTGAAAACCAAAAAAGCATAGCAAATTCTCAATTTTCTGACCTTTCCCAGTGAAATAAAGGACCAAGTTTTCACAATTTGACGTTTTTAATAATACGTTTTCGTTATCGCCTCTAAACGGTGCTTCTAGTCGGGTTTTCTTGAACCACATTAAAAGTAAAACTGCTTGATGCCTTCCAATACATTCAGACAAATACTGTTGAATGCAACATCTTCACTACTACAGTGCACGAGCCGAAAGATAAAATCTAACGTCACCGTTATCTCGCAAATGCGTCGCACCATTTTTCAGTAACTTAAGGTTTTAATCAACCATAAGATGAGTTGTAAGTGGTCTACGGGCCAAACTGATATATATGGGCTATTTTGCGAGTTTGTTGCACCCCCCAGGAAGAAAAACTTGGTTACTATTTTCAGTTAGGGACATGTCTTGGGGCCTTAGAAACCCATGTTTTACTAAGTTTTCTGTGGTCAGCTCTCTGTAAAAGGCCTGTAATCAACGTTACCCTACTAACTTTGAAAATAGTAGCACTCAAAATACAAGACAAATAGGATATTTTACAAAAGTATCAATGAAATTATTTGAGCTTTAAATGGTTGATCGTGTCATAAACATCAATTGCAGACATCTGTGAGATGTATTTCTGCTCATCAGTGTTACGTACGTTACATTTGATACACAATTGCAGATAATGACTTTAGAGATTGTATATAAGAATGAACAATGTTCCCCAACCCCAGGAAGAAAAGCTTGGTTACTATTTTTAGTCAGAGACATGCCTTTGGGCCTTAGAAGCCCATGTTTTTCTAAGTTTTCTTTGGTCAGTCGTCTGTAAAAGGCCTGTAATCAATGTTACCCAAATAACATTAAAATACCAACAAAAAAGGCAAGACCAATAGGATATTTTCCAATAGTATTAATGAAATTATTTGAGCTTTACACGTTTCAGCTAGACATAAATATCAATTGCAAACATCTGTGATATGTACTTCTGCTCTCCAGAGTTACTTATGTTACATTTTTTATGAAATTGCAGATAATAACTTAAAGGATTGCATATTAGAATAAACCATGTTCAACAACCATAAATTTGTAATAAAGATTTCGATTCTAATGATGAATTTTCATTTTCACATATTTCAAGCAATTTATAAATTGCAACTGGCAATAAAGTGTAGTAAAATAAATATTTCACGATGCTTATAAGCGTCTCACTTCTACTGGTGTTCATATTTTATTTTCGTCCATTTACATTGCACTGGAATGGGCACTGTCTTCTTCAATCTCTTTCACAATGAAATTAAATAGCGATTAAACAAACAAGTTTAACGACCATGGATATTTAATTTCTGCCAATATATAAATAAGGTAACGCAGGTAACAAAATGATGTTTTGCATAAATGGATAAAGATAATATAATTTGTGGAGAATCGACTCATATTTTTTGCCTTTGCCAGACTACACACAAAGTAAAATTTACGTCTACTCTCATCATGTTTTAATAACTTCAATTACAGACAAATTATTCTAAATAAACACCAATATAAGAGTTTTGTATGTTTGGCTCTGTTACTTTGATATGGCTATTTGCATTTTTTGTAAATGGTTCATGGCAAAATAAATGATATTTACTTCATGATTCAAATATTGGACTGAAGATACCGTATATCAATTAATAATTAAAAGTAAAAATATCAAAGCAACATTTCCTGCATCTGGTGGCAGGGCAGAGATGAAAGTGCACGGTGTCTTCCAGAGCATGGGCTTTCTGTTGATTTTATACAGACAAAGACAAATCTTTAAACTAATAAAGTTCTGGTTAAGCCTTCTTTTAACAAGCGCGAATGGATAACAGATTGGTCAGATTTGATGATTACTTTTTTACAAGTTATATACCCTTTACACTAAATGTATTTGTAAGGTAAGTCCATAACATATGTAACAGCACACTGCCATTATTTTAGCTTAAATATATTTTTCCTGCAAGTTATGGCTCTTTTTGCCATTAGAAGTATTCTATCAGGCTTGGAAAAAAACTATGTTTGCTAAAAAGTGAGTATGACCAGGAAATGTCACAATCGCAGACTAATGACTAACCAACGGTACTGTGAAGAAGAGACACAGAACATTTTAGATCTTGACTGCATTTTGCTATACATGTAATCTAAAAATTCTAACTCAATTTTTAAAGACTGCAAACATAATATCAATCAAAGTATTTATCAGAACAGAAGTAGCATGTTTTATACCCAAATGTACCTGGTGTTTTGTAGATCTAGCCTAAACAGGTTTTCTTGTATGCTTAATACATTTAATTTTTACTGTTGGCAATTACATTTTGAAAACAATTAACAACAATGTTTCATCTGTCACTATTGCAATCTTCTCTACTTTTGTTAAGCACGATTCTTTTATATCATATTGTAATGCTTATTTTTTTTATTATATTATGCAGCAATTTTGAAAGAAATTATTTTGTTTGTTAATTAAGAAAAGTTAAGGTAAAGCCATACTCATAGACTGAAAAACATAGTATGTGGTAGCACTTATTACAAAGCTATAAAGATACTTAATGGTAAAATTAATTGCAAACTTTTGTCAGTTATTGAATCTTTTTGAAAGTCCATTTTCAGGAGTTACAACTTGAATCATAAACATGACACAACAAAATTAAGCAACATGGTTTGAATCTCTGAAGCACACAGATTAAATTGTCAAATGATTGTCAGTTGGAAAAAAGTGTCACAACTAACACGCAGCTATTGGCTTTCTTACAGTGTTAATAATGTAGTTTTGTGTTGTTGTTTTTTGCACTGTCAGAGTTTTTTTTAACAATTATACATGCTTGCGCATGATCTATGAAATGAAAAGTGTGAGACTTATGGTCAGTTTGTTGATTTCAAAGATTTACTGAATAAGGCTTATTGTATGCAGAGCCATCCGAAAATGTGAATAATACTGCGAATAACAGCTTGTAGACAGCATTTTAGTCATAAACTGACTCATTCTTGTACTCATTTGTTAATACTAACAGTGTTTGAGTGCTGTCTTGTCTACAGTGAAAGGAAATAATTTCCATTTGATTTTAAGTGTAGTGCCATATAAAGATTACAAATATTTAGTACTGTATGTTGCCAGTTACAAGTGCTAGCTAATCTCGAATATTGCACTGGTTAAAACCTGTAATATTATACTGTAATATAAAGACAAACCTTATATCCAACAAATCACGGTTTCAGCAAACTGATATGGTTAAAAAACAGATTCATTATATGTTAGGATGGCGAGCATCCCAACAAAGGGATTGTTTACTACATCATGCAAATCAGAAATATTAAAACAATTAATTATGTTTGTAAATTTGTAGCAGATACATCTTTCGTGATGTAATTTCTCAAAGCATGAGACATGACCTTTAATTAACTGATGAAAGACTGGGTATACACTAAAGCTGTCAGCTGATCCAATGTGGTGAATGAGAGCTGTGTGCGTAGCATGTTTACATCGTTGAATAACATTAATAAGAGCCTTTGTCACTGAAAGTCCAACCAAGACACACTTACCCTAATAGGATATTTTCCAATAGTATCAATGAACTTCTTTGAGCTTTAAATGTTTGGCGTAGACATAAACACTTATTGCAGACATCTGTGAGATAGGTTTCTGCTCGTCAGTGTTACGTATGTTAAGTTTTATGCAAAATTGCAGATAATGACTTTTTAATTGCATATTAGAATGAAACATGTTCCCCAACCTTAATTTTATAACGTTGGTCTCAATTATAATGGTAAATTACCATTTAAACATATTTGCAGCTGTTTATAACTTGTAACTGTAGTGAAATACTATTTAAATACGCTTATTAGCATTTAAGTACTGGCTTACATATTTTCTATCCTGATTTCATATAGTAACGTAATTTACAGGCCTATTACGAGTTTGACAGCAGGAAACGAAATGAAACATTCAGTCCAATATTTGAATTATGAAGTAGATATTATGTTTATTGTAATGAACCATTGGTAAAAAATCTGAAAACTGTCAAATCAAAGTAGCAGAATCAATCAAAATTGCAAAACTCTCTTAATTTATTGTTTATTTAGAATAATTTGACTCTTATTGCAGTTATTTAAAAAAAGATAGCGAGTTGACTCAAATATAACCTTGTCGACAGGTTATGTAGTCAGGCTAAAGAAGAATTTGAGTCTACTTTCTACACTTTAGTGTTTTTATCTATTTATGCAAAGGACAATGCTGGTACCTACGTTACCTTTTATATATAAACAGCAACAAAATTTCCATCGTCATTGACCCTGTGTATTAAATTATTTTTTATTTCACTTTGACAGAGATGAAAGAAGACATTTTACATTCCAATGCAATGTAAATCAGGTCAGATAGAAAATATGTACGCCAGTAGAAGTAACACGCTAATAAGCATATTTAAACGTTAATTTTGCTACCTATATCGTCAGTTACAAGTTATAAGTAGCTTTTATATGTAAGAATGGACATTCATAATCTGATTAGAGATCTTAATTACATATTTAAGGTTGGGGAACATGGTTTATTCTAATATGTAATCTATAAAGTAATAATATGCAATTTCATAAAAATGTAACATAAGTAACTCTGACCAGCAGAAATACACTCCACAGATGTCTCAAATTGGTGTTTAAATCTAGCTCAAACAGATAAAGCTCAAATAATTTCATTAATACATTGGGAAATATCCCATTAGTCTTGTATTTTGTGTTGCTATTTTTAAAGTCAGTAGGGTAACATTCATTACAGGCCATTTACAGACAACTGACCGAAGAAATCTTAGTAAATCATGGGTTTCTAAGGCCACAAGACATGTCCCTGACTGAAAATAGTTTCCAAGTGTTTCTTCCTGCGGCTAGGGAACATGGTTCATTCTCATATGCAATCTATAAAGTCATTATCTGCAATTTCGTATAAAATGTAACATACGTCACGCTGTTGAGCGAAAATATATCTCACAAACGTCTGCAATTGAAGTTTATGACTAGATCGAACATTTAAAGTTCAAATAATTTCATTGATTCTTTTGTAAAATATTTTATTAGTCTTGTATTTTGTATACTACCATTTTCTATGTTAGTAGGGTAACGTTGGTTACATGCCATTTACAGAAAACTGACCACAGAAAACTTAGTAAAACATGGGTTGTCAAGGCCCCAATACATGCCGCTGACTGAAAATAGTGGCCAAGTTTTTCTTCCTGGGGGGTATGCAACAGAACTCAAAATTTGAGATTTGGCCCCTACACTAAAGCCTATTATATCCTTGTAAACTGATACTCTGTTGGAATTGAAACACCATTAGCATTAGAAGTTTAATCAAACGTTTTGACGTCATTGATGGCAGCTGATTTTTTCAGCATGAAATCTCTATCACATCTGTCACATAACCCAAAGTTTTTTTATAGGCGTATGATGCATGAGGAAGATGAAAGACACCAAACGAAAAATCACATGCTTATCATTTAGCATTACTTACAACGGATGTGATTTTTGCTTACTGACCCCTTCTGCAATTCTTGCTCTCCCGCAAATGCCTATTTAAAGGTTGGCGTCTGAAATTTCGTGGTTTTATTTGCCTAAGATCCTGTTCTCGTCATTGCAATTGAAATTGATCGGCACTGCACAAAGATGAGCACAAAAAGATGCGAAACATAAGAAATTGCTAAACTTATTGTGCATAGTGTAGTTAATTCCCCATTTCTTGCTCGGTGTGTATATATTTCTCAGCTTATTCATTTTGCGAGAGTATGTTCTAATGTTAGTGACTTCAAGGTTGACTGCTAAGTTATCAAAACAAGTTTATCGATATCAATTATTTCGTAAAACATTTTTAAAATTCTACCTCAGACACTCAGAGTTGATTGTTAAGCACACTTTTGATTTAAAACTCTTCTGCAACAGTACATATTGGAGCCAGGATTTTGTAATGATTTAGTTTCAAAAGAAATTTTGGAAAACCAAATTTTAGTGATCAATTCTAAAAGATAATCTAAAGATGGATATAACATGGATATCATGCGACATTCTGTCTGCTTGTAAACCAAACCAGGGTTTTTAGTTATGGTTTTCTCTTTAATCGGTTGGTTGGTGTTTCATGTTTGTCTTTGGCTGGGCCAATTATAGCTCAACTTGAGGTTGTCTTTAGCTCGGACTATCTATGAGTCGTGAGCCCTATTCGTTGTTTCATCATAGTGTGTTTAAAGCTGCATACTCTGTAACTATGAAAATTTTTGGAAAAAAATATTTTCTTTTTAAATCATTTGTAAAAGTAGAATAAAGTTATGCTGTCACAATAAATCTAATTTCTACAGCTAGAAACTGCATGGACAAGTGAATTATCTTATAAAAACAGGTGTTTTTCTCTTGTTTGTAATTATTTGCGTCCCTCCAATAATTCTAGACAGGTAATTTTTTACATAAATGCTGTTGTTTTGGCACTAATAATTTGTTAATCATTACGAAAAAGGTAAAATGTATACCTGAAGTTTAGTATTTTACTGTGTTCTTGAAAAATAGAAACATTATTTCTAAAGTGAAAAGATCAAAAGTTACAGACTATGCAGCTTTAATTTGATTAGATTGTCTCTCTGTGATGATACATAACAATAGTTACATGTAGGAAATCCCATGCTAGCTAAATGAATTTTATGTTTGAATCAAAAGAATCTTGGGCGAAGTTTTGGTACTAGTAAAATGCATTTAAGCCCCCTGTTGTCCGTTCTAAGGTGGTGGCTCTGTTGTTGTTGACTCGTTGTTTAGTGTTGCTCCCTTTGTTTGTGTGTGTGTGTGTGTGGGGGGGGGGGGGGGTTCTGTGTTAGGTCCTTGTTTTGTTGTTCAGTACTTTGCGTCCTTCTAGTTTTGCAATCATCTTGACGAGGAGGAGAGAGCTGGTTGCTTTATTGTTATTGGCTTCCTAATGTCTTGTGACTGCTAGTGTTCTGTGGCTCTTCCTCATGGTGCTGTGGGTTAATCTGCAGTGTGTCAATGTGGTATTTCCTGGTCATACTCACTCACTTTTGCATATGAAATTTGAGTTCAATTGGACAACTGGTTTCTGAGAAAATATATTTTAATATATTGATGGAAGTCCAATATGAGTGACCTCAGCTGCAAGGTCAAATGTCAATCTTGACCTTTCAGACTTGTTTATAGTCATTGCCTCATTACTCACTCACTCACCGTGCAGGCCTTTAGTTAAGAGTGCGTACCAGAAAAAATAATTTTCTTATTTCTCAATCAAACATGTGTTGTAGGTACTCAAAAGAACCGTCTCAATGAGACGGTTCTTTTGAGCACCCCAAACATATGCACAAAATTATGAGTAAGAAAATATTAACAATTTTACGCTGAACAATTATGTTTATCTAAACCAATGTAAAAGGTTAAGCATATTTAGTAAGTATAATGACTTCAACTATGTTCAAAACATCTACCGTTTTGCCCATTTAAATGCAATTAGGTATCAAATTGGATCTTGACGTTAAGGCTATGAAGAAAACGATTTTAAAGGGGGTTTGCCATATACAGACGTGGCGGCCATCTGGGTCATATGACCAGGAGAATTTGAACAAACTTTTATTCCTGAATCCAAATGAATTTGACTGGTAAACAGCTAGAAATCACTTTTGGGAGGCCGGAATGTTAATGCATAGTTATATGCTAAAAACTGTTCAGTAACTTATGCTAGTAATTCCTGCTCCGTCTGCACTCCAGAAAATGGCCCTTTTGCAAAATACAGAGGTCAAAGGTCACCAAGTGCATTTTTGCATATGTAGCGTCATATCAATATATATAACAGTTTTCGGATTCATTTTTCAGTTGATTCTTGACTTAAAACATTTAAGATGGTTAAATGCTGTTTTTAATGTTTACCAGAAAAAGGAGATGAATTTCTGGTTTTTCAGCTAAAATCAAAGCACTAAAAGTGCTAAAATGTTTGCGATATTTTTTGTGTTGTAGACGTATCCTAAAATGTATGTATTCATTGTATTTATATAATTACAGGAAAGTTTTGTTATTAAATACCAATTCAGTTTAGATTTCAAGGACTTTGATTGGAGATATAATCAGTGTTCGTCTAAATGAAAATGCATATGAGTGGATGTAGGGTGAATATGTTTGTTATGCCTGTACAAGTATTGTATAGTTTTTACAGGTGCTAGTTATTAATTTGAAATGTTATAACAAAACAAGCCATTTGGTGTACATGAAAAATTCATGCCAGACAAAGTTAAGGTAAAATATGTAAGCATAATAACAGACCAAACCCTTGAGAATACCAAAAAGATATGTGAAACTGTCGGTGGCTTGTGCCAATTACAAAGGATGGCATTACTCGTGATGTGTGATGTTTTGCCTACAACAAAGTAACACTCATAAAATGATTGACACCCTAATAAGGAGTAAATTGTATTGGAGGCAAGAGAGTCAAACCATGCATGCCTAAATGGTGATGAACGTCATGGGAATATTATGGAACTGCCTAATCACGTAAATGAGTCAAAAAGGTTCTTCCTGACTTGATAAATCTGACTAAGGTTGGTGTTGTTGCCTCTGATGAAAAATCGGCAGTATTACTCGTGTCTCTTGTGTGGGGAAGTGAACAGATAAATGGTTTTAAAAGAACAGACTGATGAAGGATTTGGAAAGGTTTCATAGTTCTATTAAACAGAATGGATCTCATGTACGAACTTACTAAGTGACTTTGCAGACATCAGAGAACAAAGGCTCGTTATGAACTTTTTGAAAGACGTTTAGTCAGCAAGGAAGCTCGTCGTGAGAAAACTTAAAGAAGAATGCATCTCATTAATTTTCAAATACCACTTTGTTTATTGCTAATGCTGGCAGAAAACTCATTCTCTGTGACAGTTAATCAGACCTGGCTGCTATTTTGGATGCTGGGGGTATCTCATAATAACAATAATTGAAGTCCAAGCACTGATGCACACAGTTTGTAGAAAGACCAATGCAAACGCTTTTGGCGATTTTGCATACGACTTCACTGAAGCTACCAGTAGAATATTGAATCAAGAAAAGGTGTTTGCTTTGATAAATACCAGAACAATTCCATGAAAGGGGCAACTAATGGAGATCTGGAAGCCTGAGATCAATACACCATCTGATCAAAAACAGAGATGCCCTTTTCTGAGAACTTGAGAGCATTTCATACAATAACGCCAATCTAGACGCATTCTTATCTAATGAACTAATGGTCCACAGTGGCTCAACTTGAGATTCTCTAAATTCTGACTGACTGTGAGTCATGAGTTCTTTTCTTTGCTTCGTTGTAGCCTGTTAATTTGAATAAATTGTTTCGTTTTTTTGTAATGATGTAGTGCATAAGTTAGAAAGCCTCCATATGAGCTAAATTATTTTTGTGCTGTGACAACAGCTGAATCCATGCCAACTATTTGGTGCAGATAAAATGCCTTTAAGCCACCCTGTTGCTTTGGCTGCTGTCCATTCTTTATTGTTGCTCCCATAATTTGTAGGGATTAGTGTTAGGCCCTTGTTTTATTATGCAGTACATACTCTCGAGAGATGAAAGACTTGGTTGCTATACGCTAAGTATCTTCTTGCTGTTATGTGGTGTTAGTGGTCTGTGTCTCTTCTCATGGTGCTGTGGGTTGGTTGGCAGTGTGTGATAGTGGTCATACTCACTTACTTTTTGGATGTCTGTGGAGATACAGAACTGACAAAAGTTGCATCAGGCATGAGGTGCGACTTTTATTCCTTTATGCCAGATCATAAAGAAGCCAGCACTAGGGTTAAATAGTATCCAAAAGTCAGCTTAGGTGTAGAGTATGAACTGTTTTACATCTGTTGCAAGAACACAGATGTGTGTGTACATGTATTGTAGTGTCGCCCATATTGAAAGGGCCAGCCATTTCTGACTTATGAGACACTTCAACTTGTCACATTTACTTCCCAAAGTCCATCCTTTTGCCAGGCACCAGGCAGGCTAGGAATTAGTACCCATTCGTTTAACTAGCTGGCAGCTCACCAACCGACCATATCAGAATAAAGCACACTGCCACAGACACTGGGATTCAAACCTTCGACCTTCCGCTACTAAAGCAGATGCCTTAGCCACTAGACTATCGTGACCGGTACTATTAGCATCCTTTTTTAAGAGAAATGTGCTAAGGCATGTCCTGCAAACAGGTAGTTTCAAAAGTAAGAAAAAATTGCAAAGATCAGAAAATGATACAATTAAGCACTACACCTGACCAGGACACCACATGGGAAATTAACAAAATTACAATAAAGCATCACACACAAGAGAGTCAAGAGGTCAGCCCTTTCCCAGCAGGTGACCATAAGGCTACAGCGAACAGACAAGAAAAACATGACAAACACGAAACAAAAATAACAAAAATGATCAACAAAAGAAGTAACGCCTTGGAACGGTCAGTAAAGACATCTTACTGGAGGGCTTAAACTAGTTTCACAGCGCCAAGTTCATTAAAGTAAATCAAAATACTTAATCAGGGATAATCCTAGCCCAGAATGATGATGGACTCTTAAATGGGCCAATGGCCCAAATCCTATTCAGAAATACATTCAAATTTCCAAATTTTAATGGGCCTTTTGAAATTTTTATGGGCCCTTTGCAAAATTTGATGGGCCCAAGAACCTTAATATCCACATTAGAGAATAATTGACATGAGATTTGAAGAGCTTATATTTGGGGCCCAGCCAAAAATAAAGTTCATTTTAGCAAAACAATAATAGCTTTCTCACAAAATGGATTGGGCCCATCCTAGGATTATCCCTGCTTAATTTGAATACACTGCGAGAATGTGTATTGAAGTATTATGCTAGCGTGACACTGTCAGTCATTTCAGAGTATATCACAAACAGAAACCAGGGAAGGTGATTGAGATTAACTCAGAACTCCTCAAGAATTTAGGTGCTGGCGTTCTAGCAGAAGAAACTGTATTAGGTGCTGAGCATTTTTCTAAGAAAGCTCTGATATTATTTTCATAAATGAGTTGAACTCTCGACTGTTCTTCAATGGTCAACACATTCGTAGAGCCCATTACGAGGCTGTATGCAGTGGGATAATTGTCTTCTTTAATTTCAAGACAGCAGCTAAATTCACCTACTCAGAATGAAGATGGTCGACAATTAAAGCCTCTGTTTGATGCATTCCTACAGGCCTGTAAATGTACTTAACGATATGTAAATGTCGCCAGGGATGATGACATGTACACCTGTATGTTCTTGTGTGGACAGTGTATGCTCAAACTCATATAATGAGCAGTGAAAGGGAAAATGTTAAAGGCACTGTTTACATATGTGGCTTCTGTTTGATTAAACATATGCGATAAGCTTTGCACTCAGCGAAACCTCAGATCAGTCTGGGCATCTGCTTAGTCTAACAAACGTCCTCTATGTGCACTTAGTGAATATCCAATGGCCTTCTAAGCTTTTATCGTGCCTTCAGTAAAGATTCTGGTTAGGCTGGGCGAATGTCAAGGCTGATTTTGTCAGGCAATGGCTCATATTTCAAAAAGTTGTATGTGCAGTGGAATGAATTGAAAATAGTGATGCTTAAGTTTATAAGTTGGTGTACTTTGGACATACATATATCAATCGACAATTGCAGTTAGTTAAAGTTACATCAGTCTCAAACTGTGCAAAGGATATTTGTTCAACATTTTAAGTAACCTGAAAAGAATTGTATCAAAACTACTGACCGGTGAAAACATATATTTCAAATCTAAAATTAATCATTTTATGTCCATTACATGGAGAAAGTGATGCCCTATTCAGCTTTTATAAAAAATGCTTCAATACTTTCAGTACTTTGATTCTTATTTTGATTAATTTTGGTGCTGAAAGAGCACATTACTTTTATAATATAATTAGTACAGATGCACATTAAAATGATCATGTACCTGATCTAATCTTGACTTAAAATCAATATTGTTTGAAATTTAAGAAATTAAGCATTTTTGCAATCCATGACCTTTGACCTCGACCCTTACCTTAATAACCAATTGCTAAATTGCAGACAGGCCAAGCATAAGTAAAGCATCACATTAAAATTAGCACATGCCTGGTCTTTTTAAGGTTAACAACAATTATTGCATGAAAAATAACAAATTAAGCACAATTTGCACTCCATGACCTTTGACCTCTGTCTTGACCTAAATAATCAATTGCGAATCTGCAGACAGGCCCAGCTCTGTTACTCAGACATTATGCAAGCAGAATAACATTGTCTGCATCCATTAACAAGCCGGCCTTCCATGTCTGAAAAAATGAGATTGGACCACCAGACTAAATCTCCATATCTTTTAAATTTTGACGGGCGGAAGACGGGCGCACGTCGAAGTCATTGCCTTTGCGATCCATACTTTATGTATGCGAGCAGTGAAGGCTTTGGCGACTCTGCGAATTCGCGCAGGCTCGCCCGAGTTTTCGTTGCTCGACGATGAGACAAATAAAAAATATCATGTTCTAACTTGGTTTATTTCTGTGCCAAACGCCTAAGTGCATTGGTTCATGATTTTACGAGGATTACCGACTTTAAGCGAACACAGTTTCCGTAATGGCGAATTGCACTGACTGATTGACTTACTCATAAGCCGATTAAAAGCGGATTTATCATATACGCTCCATGCAAAAAGAAACGCCTTTTGTTAATCCTGAATACCTGATATTCTCAAAAAATACACGTAAGCTAAAAGGGAAGAATCGATTAAACATCCCCTACTCCCATATTAAATTGTGGGAACAGCCCGAGCCTCCTCTGGTCGCGGTATTCTCCAATGGCCAAAATCGCTTCCAATATAACACCTCTTCCGTCCGTCCATATGTATATCTCACCTTTGCCTACGGGACTTTCTCCCAAAATGAGTATATATACTTAAGGAATAAAGAAACGCAACAATTACTTCGAATCATTGTAAGCATACAATATGATGCAAGTTTTCCGTGCAAATGATATTTATTCATAGGAGCAGTATGTGTCCGTTAAATTACAGCAGGTTCAACGGTATTATCGATTACGTCATCATTTTGGTATGCGCGTAACCAGCCTGACCCCCCGTAGTAAACTGCTGAAACGGGGGCAATAAAAGCAAAGTTTGAATCAGCCATCGGGTTATTGTTTTAAAAAATCTTAGCATAGATTGCGTATCAAGGAAATGATCAAATAGCGACGTTTCTGTAGGATTCTAAAACGGTTTAACGCCATTAACGTCAACTCTGAATACTGCGTGAAACGCGTAACTTTCTTTTCTGCTTGAGATTTATTCATTACAAGGACGTTTTGTTCAAGAATTATGACTTGAGGTCTTCAAACGTCAAAAAAACCCACTTCTGACGTCAAAATTCGATATCCTAAGTTTTAATGGTTTCCATGATGTTTATGTGTTTTCATAATGATAAAATGGTCCAGTGACAAAGTTTAGGTTACAGTTAACAAGTTTGGTGTTCACTCTCGGCATGTAATCAGATGTTTTCCTTTCCATTATGCTGTGTTTTGTTTAAAAAACGTCAATATAAACACCCTACCAGCGTATTTCTACGGTATCTGAAAAGTCAGTTTTTCCCAAGAAAGCATGTTCTGATGTGTCTATGTTTATCTTAACCCGTATATTTACCAGTGACCCAAACCCAGCGGTTCATAGTGACGTGTATCGTTTATTCACTACCATTGTGTATCTTGCCATTCAAGTAGCGTGTTTTGACGCAATATTTGACTGCATTACGAATATGATTGGACATTTGTTTAATTTGCACATTGTCAAGTCGACGCCAAATAACCAAACATGGAAAAGACGAGGTTTCTCGATCTTTATTCTGACGTTAACGTCACATTTTACGTTTTCATATGTTTTCATCTTGTAGCGTAAATTGTAGCGTTAAAATGACGTTTTGGTATTTCATTACATGCTATAAATACTGAATAAGAAATTCTCAAAAGAGATTTCACCAAACCGTCATTTAAACACGCAAAAAATAATTTTTGTCTGCAAGTTGCGTTTCTTTATTCCTTAAGTATATTATTATGTTATTAATCAAGTGATTTCGTATATGCATATCAATTTTAAAGCTATATTATATAAATGTTTAAGTCGCTAGACTGCAATCAACAACATCCTGGATAATGTATAAATTGATTTAACCAAATATATTGTAGACGAGAAGGTCGACATTAGAATAAGACCATAATAGGCTCAGTCTGTGAATTCAAAAATATTCTGGAACAAGGGAGCTAATAATCTGATAATGTCCCTTGATTTACACTCGAAACGTCCTTAAGTCAAATTCACCCAACTCAAAACCCAAACATCTCTAAAGAGCGATATCACGTGACTGAGCTGACTGAGCTTCTGACCAATCAGATGCATGGATTTCTGTATAGTCAAAGGTGAGATCCATATAGTCCAATGTGAAGTCCATATAGTCCAAGGTAAGCCGTATAGGTCTGAGGTCAAATCAAATATAGACTATATGAAAGTAGAAACGTCACAAGTATGATACCGACGCATTTCGCTGTATAAGTGCTACACATGTATATATTGAGTAGTTAATTAATAAATGTATATACTAATGGTATAAAGTTAAGCTTTTTTTGATAGTGTTGCAATTTTTTTTATGCAAAATAATTTATTGCACATTAGAACGTACACTTAACAACACTTATAAGTGTGCATACATGAATGGGCTCATATCTCCGTTAATACTGGTCAATTCATTTTCAAATTTTCAACAAATATAAACGACATGTGTGTAATAACATTTCATCTCTTTTATTTGGAATAAAATAAAAAAAAGTTAAAGATGCGAACGCAAAATTCAAATTTATGGTAAAATCAAAGTTCACATTTTCCCCAATACTTTACAAGAGACCAAACTTGATCGAATGTATCACAAAATTAAGTAAATATCACAATATTCTTAAGTAAAATCCTGCAGCGGCGTCTATGTCCATGTAAACTTAGTATCGGGTATATCTCTCCGCACTGTTTACTAGGGCAAGACAACGGCGTCTCATTGACGTCACATGATAATGCTGAACGTGATTTTGAGGGAAGTTGTTCCACTCGTAGATAATTTTTGCTCTCAGTTGATTCAGTGTGGTCGGAATAGCCCCTGTTCTCCTTACATGGCAGTTCAGTTGATCGCAAAACCATGAGCACGTTTTATCAGTAAGAATTACCACGGGATATTCCTTGGAACTGAGCCAAAAATTACCTCACCTAATTTTATTCGAAAATGCTAAACTATTAAATGATATGAATAAATGAGATGTCAGAAAGATATTTCTAAAACGAACTATGAATTTTGATTTTACGATAAATTTTGAATTTTGTTTCGCATTTTAAACATTAAAGTTTTATGAAAATTAAAATTGATGGAATATCATGTCATGCATGTCATCTATATATGTTGTAACGCGAGGACTGTGCCTACTGAAACACCTTCGAAATTCAAAATGGTGAGTTTCTCCAAATTCGGAAACAATTTTGTTGACTGTCTGTCAAAGTTTTCAGATCATCATACCTGCTAAACCACACCGGCATAGCTGTATGCCTCCAGCGAGTTAGGATGATTTTAATTAATGATGAATTCTTGCCCTTTGAGGCTAGGCTGGATTTAGAATAATGACTAAGAAATCTGCTCCAAAGCTCTTATCGTCTGTAAATGTTACAACGATTCTTCTCACATCACCAAACAATATTTTGCAGCAAAAAGGGTCGGTTTAAACAGTCAAATAACAAAATTATTGGATGCATTGCATTCCATTAACACGTTTCATGACTAATCTTTGTACTTTTTAGTTTTCAAACTGCTCCTTACCAGATCGTCTTATCTGTTAAACTTTGCAGTCACAACTTAGTGGGAGCATAAGTCTTAAAAGTCTGAAAACATAGCCCCCTTTTATCCATTGTTTGCAAATAGCATCGACGTTTGTCATTTGATAGTTGGCTCTTTGCACATGCGCTTCAAAATGATACTCCGCAAGTAGGAGAAAGACTAAAGCTTTACAAGGAAGAAACATATGCCATTAAAATTAATGAGTACCTGGATTGATGTACCTTGATATTTGCGTGAAAAAGAATCATATTTTAGCTAGTTTACTTTGATATATGTTGCCTTTCCATACATACAACAAGAACATGCTCACCTAATAATGTGTAAGAATACTTATTATCTTTCCTCAAGCATTCAAAAAGCTTCCATTCAGCATGCAAACTACATGAATAATTCAAATAAAAAGATAGTTTTATGTCTCCTTTCTGTATCTCAAACTTTCAATTTATATATTCTTAATTTGATATGGCAACATATGTAACAGGCTGTTACAGGCTAATACCCTGGTTTGCAGAATGCAAACATTTCTTATTTGATGCAGCTTGAATATTTCTTTAAGATAGGATATGGTTGCAGAATTCCTGAGGGACAGTGATGGAACAGGACCGTACTCAGTTTACAGTCCTAATACTTTGTGATGATTCTACTGGCTGTGATGGAAGAGGTGGTTATTTTGCCACAGAAGCAGACACAATGATAGACATTGTATGTGAGGTTGACTTTAATAAAGATTGGTTTTGAATATATATATATATTCAATAGAAACATATTTTAATTGTCTCATTTAAATGTAAAAATATTATTTTCTATTTGTATTTCTATATATTTTTGCATTATACGCATTAGGAAATATGTGATAAAAATATTATTTATAACATCTGTAACACAAATCCATGGGCTAGATGTCAGCAATGGCTTCTAGGATTAAGGCACCAGAGGCTAGAGATTTATAGGAAAAAATGCAAAAAATATTATTTTCTGAAATACCATCTCTTACATCAAGGCAATTTCCTTGTTCATTTATTATGCCATGTAACATATGTTACATACTTTAATAAGAGCTCTTATTCTTGTACCAAACTTGCAAATCAATGATACTTTATTACATTAGCAAGACAGTCCTAAAAATGTAAGATATATACCATTGTCATGTATTTTATTTTGTTTTCTTTAATAATAGATACATGTATCAAAATTGGCTACTTTGAATTGGGGGTAGGGTTGTTTATCAGCTCATATAAGACAATATATTCAAGACAGAAAAGCAAACTTTGTTTTCGAGTCAAATAGATATATAAGTACACTTAGATTAAAAACATTTGGAAAAATACACAAATCGGCTGTAAAAGTAAATGATGTTAGTCACAATTACAATATTCAAAGGGGAATTTAATATATGTAACGCATATAACATCTTTGGACGCTGTAAGTTTGCTTTTTTAAGTAGCTTAGGCATCAAGCTTGCAGACTACATAATAAATTTGAATAATTTGATACTTAATGTCTTCTTTCTGTAGCTCAAACTTTCATTTTACTTTTTGTCTTAGTTTGTTACAGTAACATATGTAAGAGGCTGTTAGAGACTAACGCTCCGGGTCACAGATTGCAAACATCTCTTAAAAGTTGCGGCGTGAAATTTTCTTCAAAATAGGACATGTCTGCGAAATTCCCTGGGGGGGGGGGGGCAGGACCTTTTTAAAGTCTATAACATGTAAGCGTTATGGACTTCAATAGTCATCGAGGAATCACTTTCATACTGATTGTCAGGTCTGTGATACAGCTTGTTTGTTTATTGGTAGTTATATGAACTAATTTTAGAATGTTTATGACGCACCTAAAGTGCGCCCTCTGGCGTCTTTTTTCCGAGTGCAAATCCATCCACATCGGAGGGTTTCAAAGAAATGTCTTCAGAAAATCTGAATATATCCGGTGCATTATTTACTAAAATTAAGGTGAGTGCATAACGTACATTTGGTAGAAATTGACGTTTATCTGTAAGTACCCTTTCATTTGAAGACTTAAAAAATCTCCTTTTTTTAAAGACATGTTTCAGTGACTCAATTCATCCGAAGTGGTAATGTCTTTGAGTTTAGTTGTACAATTAAAACTAAAGTGTTGACAGAAGAAGCCATCTCATGATGACATCATCGAAGTAAAAAAGGTTCACGTCCAACTGTCCTTTGAAAGATAAAGGGAAGTTAGTGTTGCGTTTCCAAAGTATTTCAGTATAAGTGAATGAATTAATGTCAGTTTAAGCTTTCATGCCAATATCTCCCGACAATTACATGAATCATTAAGACACACTGTTTAAGTTTCTGACATGCTGGTGGTGCTTTCTTGTATGCTAGGTTACTGGTAAAATACGTAAAAGATCAGAATGACGTAACTGTGCTTAAATTTAGTACTTACTTCCATACGTTCATCGTCTAAAAAGTCACACCAGCGCCAGAAATGGATGCCGTCTATTTCAGGTCTTCCCTCTTTCCGCATAGTTTTGTATGAACTAAAGTCGACTTTTGCCACACACTCTTCCTCCTTTGCTCCAGTTGTTGGCATCGCTGCAGAATGTGCTATGTTGTTCATGGCCACAGTCACACAGGAAGGATGTTGACAGCTTGAACTTGGTGTACACGTGGGGATTAAGTCTTATTTGCCATGTCCGAAGCCAGAAAATGACATATTGCTCCCATCTGTCTCTCAAAAAGTCGGTATTACTTGACTTTTTGGTTACTGTAAAGGCGGCACCTCATTAATGCGCAATTAGGAGGGGTCAACCTTACACATAGGTTAAAGCTGAATTATTCAAAAGTAACTGTATCATCTTGCGACATTACCTCAGTATAGACGCAAAACACGTTATTTTGTCCTTAAAACGCCAGCAAAATGACTGTATCTTAAATGTCTATTTAACATAAGCATAGAGGCAAAATTGTGGACTCAGATCAGACTGCTCCTACAGGAGCAGTCTGATCTGGGTCCACACTGGTTGTCTGTGAGGCTTCAAATATTTTAGTAGACGACAAAAACATACATTTTGTGATTAAGCGCTGTAAGGGTTAAGAAATGTGAGTTCAGTGTGTAAACGGTTAGGATTTTCATGAAATGCACGCACGTTTGCGCGGTCCAAAAAGCTCATTAACTCTTTACCAAATTATAAATAAACCTGATTTCCCTTACTTAGCAGATGAAATAGCCGAGCCACGCCCAGATATGAATATTAAAGTGGCCTCCTTTATAGTAAGCGAAAAGTCAAGTAATAGTTATCTTTACTTAATTTTAGTTTTCATCATAGTGTGTTAATTTGATAAGATTGTTTCTCTGCGATGATGCATTGCAATAGATAGGCAGCCGCCACGCCAGCTAAACAGTTTTGTGTGTTTTAACAACAACAATATCTAGGGCGAAGGTTTGGTACCTGTAAGTTGAATATAAGCACCCCCCCCCCATACGCCCCGCGGTGGCTTAGGCTGATGTCCATTCTAAGGCGGTGGTTCTGTTGTAGTTGACTCATCGTTTATTGTTGCTTCCATTTATTTGGGGGCTCTGTGTTTGGTTTTGGTTTTGCTATTCAGCACTTTGTGTCCGTTTGATTTTGCAATCATCTTGATGGGAATGAGAGAGCTAGTTGCTATACTTTAATCGTCTTCCTGATGTCGTGTGACTGTTAGTGTTCTGTAGCTCTTCCTCACGGTGCCGTAGTTTGGTCTACAGTTTGTGATTGTGGTATTTCCTGATCATACTCACTGCTTTTTCGAGAGTGTCTTGATGGCTGTTGCTTTCCCACGGTGTGTGACTAAGTTCAGGGCTGGTTTCCAGCAGTTCCAAGCTTGGACACAAATTTGCTCTTTCATTTCAATGTACCCCACAGTGTGCTGGTATCCACTGGAGATGTTGTGCAGTGCCCTGGTCATGTCTGGCAGCTTTGAGTTGGTGAAACCCGGAAGCACTGCGAGGGTTGCCGTTTGGATCACAACTTTGGAAAAATCTTCTGATGCGTGTTCAATAAGTTCTGTAACATGTAATATTGCCTACTCTGCTCTGTACTTTGTGCAGTGCTGTCCTGTAGGTACACACCACGTCTATGTTCTTCCGGTGAGTGCCGAGAACACCAGCTCAAACATCTTTAGTAGCTGCAATAGCAGGGCCACCCGTTGTCCATGACTCGCGAGGGTAACAATCCATCCATATCGTCACGAAGTCCAAGGACAGCAGTGTTGGTTGACAGGTTGAACAGGTCATATTACCATGGTTCCGGCCATAGTTCCGGTATGTTTGTTGCGGTGAAGGGGGCTGTCCCATTGAGGCGATTCTTGGTTAGACTGCTAAGTACTGATATTTATTGGCTTGCACAAGAGCTTTGGCATCTCTTCTCTTGGCTAGTTGTGAGATGGAAGTGACTTCTTCCATGGCCTTTACTGGCGTAGTCTTCAACTCTCCCATGATGAGTCTAGCATGTGCGGATCTAGAAAGTTTTTTCAGAGGGGGTCCAAATTTGATAAAGTTTTTTTTAAGTTGATAAGGGAATAGAGGATACAAATACCGCTATAAATGGGCCATCATCGGCACGCCAAAGAAACGCCATTTGCCATCATCGGCCCGCCAGCGAAACGCCATTGAAATGGCGTTTCGCTGGCGTGCCGATGATGGCCCAACATTGGATGCTGGCTTGGTAGCTTTGTAAATTGTCGGGGGATCCAGACCAGTATCGCTAACAAACCCTATATTTTTGTGGTTATTCAGGGGGGTCCGGACCCCCTGCCCCCCTCTGGATCCGCCCATGTCTAGAGCCTGGTTCTGGACTCTGTATTGCCTCTGATGATTTCTTTTTGCTTATATTTAGTAATCTTTCTGAGAAGTATATTAGGTTAGTATACCAAATAGCTTAAAAGTGCGTGTACATGCGTACTTAAGCATAACATATCTTCGACTTAATCGCATGGCTAATATAACGCCGAGGCATAAAACAGAATAGAAAATAAATAAATTCCATGCAAACTATCTAATCAGGCACATTATCTGACCAAACTTAATGAAAACACCACATAGTCGTTAATTAAATTATTGATTGAGTGTTCTGTCAATAATTGTGTGCAGTATACACCTAACACATTCGCGTAAAAGTTATACAAAAGAGTATAATCGGTAATGGTTTTACCTGTACAATAATCGGAACAATACTCCCCAGGTAATTTCTTCCTATTCCTACTATGGCGAAGTTTATAGTCATCCCATATGAGCGATCAATAAGAATATAGTAGGGGACAAAGAGAACACAGGTAACTAGGTTATCTCCGGATGGTGACTGTTTTCTTCGCCCGGGGGACAACTTATAGACTAAGACATCATTTGGACAGGTAGTAAATACCTGTTGACGAGACACACACGACAGATGTTGAAAGCTTAACGCGTGTGAGCTAGTTTTTAAAGCTGGATTTATATTTATCGACAGCTATTCAAACAAGGTCGGATATATCAAGTTATAGGCCCAGAAAAGGAGTTTAAATGATTGAAAAAATCGGGATGTGTTTTGCTTTAACTTTACATTAAACATATATTATGTGCATTGATTGGAACCGCCCTTAGGCGGTTCCAGTCAATGCACAAAATATTATGTTATTTGCAAAAATAACGATGCAAGCATGATAGAAATATCTGCTTATCAGGATACCAAAAATATCTAAAAACAGTATAGATTAGTTAGAGCAAACACCTGCCGTTGTATTCTCGGATTTAAATCAATTTTCTTGTTTATAAAGGTCGTTTTTACGTTGGATTCATCTGGACTTTAAAAGGAAGTTTATTATAAAATGCGTGCCTAGGTTTTATTTGAAACGAAAGTAGACGTGCAGTTGCATGCAGTTTTAGTTTGGATTTCTGTGACCCAAATACATCGTACATGGTGGATACTGCAGGACATTAATAATGCCTCTTTGTGGAACGAAGAAGTCGAAACAACAGAAGAGGGACCCAAGCCCACCTTATGGATCGTAAGTACCTTGCTGCCACACATTTTCAGGCCTCCAGATAAGAGTGTGTAAAAAAAATTACTTATATATTTCCCAATCAAAACATATTGTGGGTACGCAAAAAGAACCATCTCAATGAGATTGTTCTTTTGAGCAGCAAAATACTTGTTTCAATTGATAGGTAAGAACATGATTGCACATTTGCTCTAAAACATTTTGCTTCTATGTACCTATGAATAATTCAATATTGCTATCAGTAAAGCAGTTGAGTGCAGTCGAAAATGCATATTTATGATCACTACCTCCTACATCGCATAAAATCAATACTTTGTTGTGAAGAGGAGGGGCGTGTTTCCCATGAATGAGATGGACCTTAAATTCACCAAATTCGTAGTACAGTGGCTCTCACAACTCTTTTTTCTAACCTATACACAATTTTAGAAATCCGAAAATGCTATTCGATGGCACTGATGTTTGTCTTCGACATACCTTAAATAGTGTGCCCTGGCACATATACTGATTCTAGAATCTGTGTTGAAGTTCTAAATTTTGCCCCCAAAATTAAGAAACAGAATATTTTAATCCAACTGGTGTATGCGATGAAGGAGCTGGATAGGTGGCTGTGATATAAGCTTTTGTCCAAAGTAAAGTCATAGTTTGGCTAATCTATGTGGACGAGGACTCAGACCAAAAAAATACTTCTTGTCCCCCTGGATGCATTAACATCGGCGTTTGAAGGGGGCTGATGCGCATATGCGATGGGTTCCAATGTACAGATAAATGGTTGATAACCATGCAGCCACGAAACGACATATTTTGTCCAGTTTGAGGGTAGCTAGCGGTAAATATTGCGTCTGCTGATGATCTTTGCAAACAGTTTGGACCCAGACGTCGGACCTGATCTCGATCCAAACCGTTTGACACTCTGATAGTGATCCTGAAATAAGTTTTTGAAAAAAGTTGATTTTAAAAAATATCTGCAGACGTAAAAAATCATGATATTTTACCCAGCATGCAAAGGGTTCAACATGATGGACTCGGTTTTATCATAAATCAACTCCATCTGAATGATTTAATACTAAGTTTTAATATGTTTTAATAATTTCTTTATTCGCGCTTGCTCGAGCATGACAACGACGCTGCAACCCCCGCAAACTTAAAGTGTATATTATATACAATTCTGAAAAGCCTTACTGTCCTGCCAGCCAAGAGTGACAGTGACGTCATGTTTTGTTTACAACGTTATCAGGGGTGTATAATCGATAAATCACTTGTGTATTAATCCTATCGCAGGATAGGATTAATACACACGTGATCTATCGATTCGCGTTAGCTCAAGTGGAGTGTACAGTGAGTGTTTTACTTATAATTGTAAACAAAGTGTTATGCTACTGTCGCTCGTGGTTGGCACGACAGTACCCATGAATATACTGAGGTCAGAAATGTATAGCTCGTGAAAATTTACCCCGTACTCGTGAATAAAATTTGCATAGATTAGTTGGTAGTTGCGTAGTTTATTAATAGCTTCGTACATTTCCGTATTTGCGAAGAGGGAATTGAATTGACAAAACAAAATATTTATTGGTATTTGAGAGCATTGCAGCAAGTTAGCAGAGATTAGCCAAGTTTTTGAAATCTTGTGGTCATGAGTTCGACTCCGGAAAAGGTTACGTTTTTTTGTTGTTTTTTTAATCTGTTTTTTTTTTTCATGTAATTTACTTTGGTTTGCTATATGTTTGTATTGATGTAGTGCCGCTAACCCCCGTCGCTTCTGCAGTGCGTCGCATGTAAGAGGCTGGTGATGTTTCCTTCTTTGATTCCTGCAAAAAGTACTTTGCGACGTTTGCAACGATCTGCTTTGCTTTCCACCCTTGAGCGCCTAAAGACTGCAGTTTACTGTCTGACATGTCGCAACGCTATAACAGTAATGTAGATTTCAGTGAAACTCAAACATGCGCGGATCCAGGAATTTTCGTCAGGGGGGGGGGGGGGTCCAGGTCAGTCTGACAAAGAAAAGCTCTGGCGACGTTTTTTTTTCTTCTTTTTTTTAGTCCTTAGCTTAGTTTACAGAAGTCAAATGGTCAATTTCTTAGAAATCTATCATTTTTCAAGGTTCCAGAGAGGGTCCAACATTTTCCAGGGGGTCCAACTTTTCCAGGGGGGTCCAATTGCTTATTCCCTATAGAAACCCATGTAAATTGTGATTTTCCAGGGAGGGGGGTCCGGACCCCCTGTCCCCCCACTCTGGATCCGCACTTGTCAAATGATTATTTGGGTATAACGATAATTTCACTTTGCACGGGAAACTGGTGGAAAATCTTTAAATACTTTTTTCTTCAAAAAAAAAAAGCACCGCAGGTGAGACTCGAACTCGCAGCCTCCGAGTTCGTATCACTGCGCTACAACCACTACTCTGCAGTACAACACCAGATTGATTGCATATACTGTATTTGTACTACATGTATGTTCATCTACCTGCACAATCGGAAATACACGAAAAAATGCGAAATATAACGAGTTGTTTCGTCGGAAACTATTTCGACCGTGAAATTTATTCATCAGTACGGGGTTAATTTTCACGAGCTATACTTTCTTGCACAGGAGAGTGATACTACTCAAACTCAGTATGTAGTATAAAGACGAGTTTATGATGGTCAAAACCTTATCTAGACCCTTCTCGTTCCTTAATATGCGGGATACTCCAGGAAAACATGGTTCAAATCTCATGTACTGGGTCAGTTCAGTGGGATCACTCCGCTTTCTGATTTGCTTCCATGATTGACATAAAGTGGGCCTACAGATGTTCGAATGATAGCCCTCGACTTATTGAAACATACCCCAAGCCAAAACATTCGGAAGGTAAAGAGCAACGTAAAGTTGCACATAACCCCACAAAGGAGCATATGTTTGGCGTAGTTGCGACACTTTTACAAAAAGTCTGGTTGAAGACAAAGATCAAAGTTCAGACCTCTAACCCCACTGGAACGTACAACATCGGTGTTAAAAGGAGGTTTTTGCGAATATGCGATAAGTACCACATGGGCGGATCCAGGATTTCTGGAAAAGGGGTTCATATGTATAAAGGGTTGGGGGTTCACTTTGTTGATTTTATCTCATTTAATTAAATATCCCACGTAAATGACATAATTTGGTATAAGACCAAATTATTTCATTTTCTTGGATATTTAAAAACGGGGGGGGGGGGGGGGGGAGGGGGGGGGGTCAAGCGAACCCCCGATCCCCCGCTGGGTTCGCCACCGAACCATCTCATAATATTGCCTGTTTCCACAATACAACACGAGTAGGGTATTGACAGATGATTGGAACAAAATATGCACATGTGCAACATTGTGTCATGGGGCTGATTAGGTTTTGGTGCCATTGACCTAATTTTTTACCCATACATTTTTGGGCGGACCTCTATACCAAATACAAATGAGAATATTGGTGTATCGTTCGGTGGACCAGTTCACCTAACACTTTCTGACCCTTCTACATGTTGTACACCCTAGTATTTATTGATGCAACTTTTCAACTAACTTGCTGCTATACAGAAGGGGAGGCTTCAGTTGTTGTTTTTTGAATAAATTTCAGTCCTTGAAGACTTCGTTTCACGGCATATCATCAGGGTTTCTCCATAGTTTTAAGAGTACATGTTTAGCGATTTCCATGAACAAAGGTTCAGGAAGGATTTTACTCAAAAACATTTGCTTTTCCATGCAGTATAATTGTTAAAATGGAATGTTAAAGTCTATAGTGCCAGTGCATGTTAAAATAGTCACTATAAATTGTGAGCCCAGTGAAGGTTCAGACCAGACTGTATATACATCTTTCATGTCAGGCAATTTGTACGCTAATTAGGTGGATAAGGATTATTGGTTTATTATGTGGGCAGGAGCGACTGATCAGACTGAGCGGATGCCGAGGCTGCTCGTAGTCTGTGCTAGACGTCATTGTGTTAGTTTTGTCACACGCTCAAATTTATAAGTATATGGGTCATTATCAAAAAATGGAGGAATCTGTGTCCTTGCTGATTTTCTCACATCTTCGACCTCCTCTCTGTTGCTTTTCTGTCAATAACACTTAATGACGGCATGTGCCACAAGAACAAAATACTTTGTTGAGTTCTGGACGACGCTGTTTGAAAACTAAAGCTGACGTAATTGCACTTTCTCCGAATTTTCCCGTGTCCCAACTTGAGGGTGGTTGGTAACCGTTGCCGTTAATTGTTACAGAAACAAATGTTTAGTTGTTTATTATTTAATGGGTTAATACATCTAGCTGTATAGAAGTAGATTCCATAAAGTATGCCAGTAATTATAAACTATTTCAGTGCGACAGCATGTGTTAACGGCCGTCCCTTGAGAACCTGTCAGTGCAGTTGCAGTTATAGAAAATGTGGTTTGGTGGAGCAACCCATTATTCTGAAAGTTTAAAAATGACGATATTTCGTTGACAACGAACCCTGGAGGGGACACATAGGATCACTTTTTGGCTTATTTACATCTTACAGATTTTATGTCACACAAGTGTGTCAAAAATAGAGTGATATTTCCACAACTGTCAGTGCAATCACGAATATATTGACACGTTTCATGACGCTGAGTACATTTCCACGGCTACGTTTCAATTGGCGTTGAGGGCGAGTTAAAGCAGACATATGATTTGGTTAACTTCGAATAAATCCTTTCTTTCAAGAATCGAATAAATGTGTGAATGTCAGTGCAGTCACGGTCAGTGCAATCACGTTCCCTATTGTGACTGCACTGACATGTTGTGTGACAGCACTGACCATTACTCACTTTGAGTCCAAAACTGTGAGTAATGTTGCTAATATTAAGGATTAAGTAGAATTATCAATGACCCACCCCCTCCCTGCCTGTTTCTTCGGGGCAACTGAGCCGCTTGACAAGATGGCCACGACAATAACCTTGTGGTGAAAATAGGTACATCTTAGCCTATTTTAAAGCATGGTTAGATTTTATCTCTAGGAGAAATGTGTGATTTTTGAGTCTTGCATAGCTGGGTGACAAGTGATTTCTGTTGACATTGAAAATAAATGTACCTATTCGTTCGTCTGCCACTGCCATTGGGCAAATATACGCTTATATAAGCATTCAAATACGATCCACTATGGCCAGGTGTCAGTTGAGCGTTTTCAGGGTTATTGGTTCTCTGGCTACTATCCTTCCGGCCTCTCGATTTTGAAGCCAGAATTGAGATGTTTGATAGCCGCAGAAAGTGGTTTAAGTGGGAAAAGGTGTGCTATATGTATCTTTGTCGATATGACAGTGCACAGGTACATGTACCAGCCAAACTAATCTCCAAACCATAGTCTACTGAAGCAGATTCAAGTATTCCATACTTTTTTCATTTTCCAGTCGACTGACTAAAGTATATCTCCCTCCACCTCCGTGCCTCCGCCCCCTACCCATCTATTATTCTCATTAAATTACCAAAATATCACCTGATTAAGACAACATAAAATATCAAAACATATCATTAGATTCAGCAAAGAGTCTGGTATAAATTGTACAGATGCACAGTTCTTGTACGATGTGCAATTGGAAAGTTCGTAGCATGGCATCATAACTCCATAATGCGCTGATAACATTCTTTAGGAAACTAGAATTCAATGGCTACTGGATGGCTATTTTTTGTCGAAAAAAGTGCTACGCATGCTCATTATGCGTAGAGGTTTATATACTGCCGAAAATTTTAGCAAATTATTAGGAAAAAAAACGAAGGAAAATAGGGGAACCTATTTACGATAATGATTTGACGAATTAACGATTTGGTGCCAGCCTTTTTTTATTAAAATATATTATGCGACCTCTGCTTGCATGAGGTACATCTTAACATTCGGAAAATGTTGACTTATAGGGAAATGGTAAACTTTCGAAAATTATGGGACTTTGTATGCCCTCAAAGGAACTTTTGGAGGCATATAGTAATCACATTGTCCGCCCGCCCGACCGTCCGTCCGTCTGCCCCGCTTCGTGTCCGATGCATATCTCTATATATTATGTGAGACAGGAAACCCTAATTAAGTATCTTGATGAATATTGGGATGGCAAAGTGTCGCGTACCATTTTCAGGTCACTGTGACATTGACCTTGACCCCTGACCTAGTTTTTAGAATATTCGTGTCTGGATTAAATCTCTCATATTATTTGAGGTAGGAATCCCAAATTTGGTATGTGCATGCAGCTTGGGATGACAAAGTGTCGCGTACCATCCTTGGGTCACTGTGACCTTGACCTTGATCTTTGTCGTCGTTTCTAGAATAGGCATTTAGTCTGGTGCATATCTCCTATATTCTTTGAGGTAGGAATTCCAAATTTAATGTGTGAATGCATCTTTGGATGGCAGAGTGTCACATACCGTTTCCGGGGCACTTTGACCTTGACCTCTGACCTAGTTTTAGAATAATCATGTCCGCAGCATATCTCTTGTATCATATCAGATAGGAGATGAGTTGGTGCATCTTTGGATGGAGTAGTGACGTCTACTATTTATGGGTCAATGTGACCTTTAACCTGATCTCTGGCTTAGTTTTTAGAATGATCATGACAGGAGCATATCTCTTATATTATTTGCGGTAGAATTCCCAAATTTGGTGGGTGAATGCATCTTGGGATGAAAGAGTGTCCCGTCCCATTTTCGGGTAACTGTGACCTTGTCCTCCTACCTAGTTGCTAGAATTTGCCTCGAGTCTAGTGTATATCATTCATATATTTTGAAGTAGGAATCCCAAACTTGGTGTATAGATGCATCTCTGGATGGTTATATTTCGTGTACCATTTTTGGGTCACTGTGACCCTGACCTCTGACCTAGTTTTTAGAGTTATCGTATCCGATCAAATCTCATATATTATTATCCCCCGAAGAAGTCGGAGGGATATAGTTTTGGCGTCGTCCGTGCGTCCGTCCGTCCGTGCGTCCGTCCATTCCGTCCGTCCGCACTTTTTGTCTGTCCGGAACCATATCTCAGTACCTATCAGTCAGATTTAATTCATTCTTGGTACAAATAATAAATACCATAGACTTTCGATATCCTATAAGTTTGGTCAAAATCGACCCCTTAACACTTTAGTTATTGCCCTTGTTTAAGTATAGGCCATTATAAGGCAAAACCTATATTAGCTTTTTGTTGTGATGATCTTCACATTTCATCAAAGCTATTATATTTAACAACTTCCCACTATAGACCATGATTGCCAAGTGCCTGTAGATAAGAATGGCAGTGTCAAAGTTTTACCCCACCCCCTTTGACCCCACCTAAGGGGTCAAAGGTCAAATATTTAAATTTCGCAATAACTAAGGCAATTATCAATAATTTTTGCTGAAATTTTGCATGCAGGCAGAAGAGCAATAGATATGAAACATATCAAACGGGATTTAGTTTAAAGGCCTGGGTCCGAGCCCCTTGGGTGGACTTAGGGGGTGGGGACAAGGCCAAAATTAAACTTTTTCAGAATATGGTCATGTTGCATATCAAAATAAAGCTGACGACGCTGGCAGCATCATGGTAGCAAATATTTTGCCCACAGACACACCCTCGACCCAGGGGGTGGGGTCAAAAGGGCAAACTGTATCTTTTACTGAAAGTAGTCATGTTGCATATCAAATTAAAGGGATTGAGCACAGAGCACCATGAAAGTGAAGTATGCTGTCATTACACACACCAACGACCCCTGGGTGGGGTCAAAAGGTCATTTTTTGTTCTTTTCTAAAAGTGGTCATGTGTAGACCTACATGCAAGGTAACACTTTGAATTTACACACAATCTTGACCTCTGAGGTTGGGTTTAAAGGTCATATATTGAAATTGTGCGGATGTAAGTATACTTTTTATTGAACTAAGCACTTAAACATACTTGACAGGCGTTTGTTATGATCTGAATAATACTGTAGGTGAACTAAGGGTTAGATTAATGGAATTTATGTTTTGTGATTTACATGTTTCTCTCAAATAACCCTTCGTCGGGGGATATAAATTCGTCGATTTTTTCTTGTTTGAGCTAGGAATCCCAAATTTGGTGTGTGGTTGCATCGTGGGATAAGAGTGTCATGTACCAAGTTTTGGGTCTCTGTGACCTTGACTTATTTTCTAGAATTATTGTGTCAGGTGTATATCTCCTATATTATTTGAGGTTGGAATCCCAAATAAATTTGGCGTATGTGTGCATCTTTGGATGGTGATATGTCGCGGACCATTTAAGGTCACTGTGACCAATCTATGACCTAGTTTCTAGAATAATCGGATCTGGAGCATATAGCCTATATATTATTTGAGGTAGGAATCCCAAATTTGATGTGTGGATTCCTCTTGGGATGACGGAGTAATGCATACCATTTTTGGTCACTTTGACCTTGACATTGACTTCTGGCCTCATTTCTAGGTTTTTCGTATCTATTCCTTTATATCAAATAACTAAACCTCAAATGTGTCTTATGCTAGACCAATTCGTTTGGGAGTATCGATCACGTTACGGTGACATTTCTTGTTTCAATTTCGCTTTATACTTTTGCTATAAATTGTGTCGCTACAGGAGCTAAAAAATGTCTATTGAGTATATGTTTTGCTTTATTTTCTAGCAAACAATGCATAATATTCATTTCGTCGCGCAAAAGTTGCATGGCTTTTTTAGCTCTGCCTTTAAGAAAATTATTCGTACTACCCCTACTTTTCAAGAAGTGGGTGGGGTAATTCGACCCTTCATATTTTGTCGATGACATAATAACTTCTCATGGTATCGCTTTAACCATCACCGAATTGATAGATTTCTAGTCCCAAGGGGTATTTTTACTTTTTTTTAAATGAACCAGAACGTCAATTCATAGCTAAACTCATGCTGTCCCATGCGAAGATTTTAAGAGTTACCTGTCCTTTGTTATGGTTCACACAGTTACTTTGGTTTCAATACAAAGAGCATAAAGTGTGTAAATAAAGTGTACGATAAAAATACCAACACAGGGCATTTTCAAACAACCGTCGGTTAAATATTTTCATAATATGTGCAATGTGACATGCGAATTTAGTCGTTACAATACTGAAGCGCATTGCTTTGCTTTCTAAACGGTTTTAGTATTGCCATTTCCATATTTAGTTACATGAAACACCCAACCAATTCATCAACTGTATAAGTACTGAACCAGATTGGGGCCTACCTAATTGTACAATATGTCTAATTTCACTTATAATGTTCTGCACTCATAAATGTTGATAATGTTTTGCACTCTTTTCAAAAGGTAAACGTTATATTTTCCACTGAAATTTTGCGTTTATATTCAGGACATGTATTTACAATAATATTTTTTCGTGTCTACACCATAACATCCTCATGAAAGTTGTGACATAACATAAAGAAAATGTAGCTTTTTAAAATGATACCAAACATGCTAGGGTTTGTAATTCGGTTACTGAAATAAAAGACAATGGTACCAACTTTCCAAAGGACCCTCGTACGTCCTGGCAAGTGTCCATTTCCGAAAACGGAAGTCATTCTCGATGGCACCATTGAGACTGCATTAATGTACGGGCCGATCTTAGTTTCCACTGTGTATCATGCTATCTTATGCAATGCATCATGCTTTTATTCAATTCTATTATTTCGCAAGGTGGAGCACGTTATGTCAGTGCAGTCACAAACGCGTCAGTGCAGTCACATTCATGTCAGTGCAGTCACGTTCAAGTGTAATTCAAATTACATAGATTCCATCGCTATAATGTTCTTACTTTTTATATCTGGCTATGCAATAATGAAATACTAAACTTTTGACAAAAATCATTTAGAATATAAATCTACACAATTTTGTACATAAAAACACCACACTTTGAAAATACAATTTTTTCGTGTAAGTTTACTTTAAACAATTCTCTCTCACACAGGTTACAACGAAATTGAATAAAACTCGAGTCTTATAAGGTTTATGATCAGTATTGTAGATCACCTTATTAAGATAATGGACATCTCGACAGAGACTGATTTAATGATAAAAAGTTTGCTTGTGACTGCACTGACATTTTAGCCGTAGTAGCAGGCATAAAATTATTAACTGACCCATTATTCGCCGAGTTAAACTTCGCATATTTTCAATATTAGTTCCCCCGTGTATGTTTGATATAAATGTTGCAGCAAGATTGAAAATCTTGTCACTTATTTTTTATGATTTAGTCTATCTGGATTCCTCCATTTTTTGATAATGACCCATATGATATCGACAAAGACTTTAAAGGTTAAATGAATGGCTTTCTGTTTTGAAGTACACGTAGTTATTTATCTTATCATTGAAAATAAAAACTATCAAAAGATTTTCAAAAGTTGATCTTCATTGAGTATTTGCGGGGGATAAAATGCTTAAGGTCTTAAAGTACAAAGATATCCTCTTCAATGAAATATAGTTTTTTTTCAAAATGGCGCCATTCTTATGCCACCATTACCACATTTAGTACTAAATATCTTGTAATGTGCAAAGTCGGCACTAGTGTAAGTAGCACATGGTTGTCTACCGGTACGGGAGATAATCTACTCGCTGAAGTTCGTGGATTATCTTCATATACAGGCGGACAAAAAATGGTGGAACTATATATTACATCAAAGGCTTGGACTAAAAAAGTATAATAATTTTATTACAAACTAACAAACAAGCTATCGGGACAGGCCAAACAGACAGACAGACAAAACGAAACAAGCAAACAAACATGACAGGGCTGGGCTAGGCTGGGCAGGACAGGGAAGGACTTGACAGGGCAGGACAGGACAAGGCATGACAGAGCTGGGCAGGATAGGACTGAAAGACATGCAAAATAAAACGAACCAAGCAAACAAATATGACATTGCAGGACAGGCCAGACGAACCAAATCGAGCAAGAATAAAACAGAGTGAAATCTCAACTAGATGATGAATGAATCAAGTAGAAATGCTATCATGGACAAAAATGTCCTCACTTTTTAGCTGATGCTACATGCAGCATTCCTAGTTTTTCTTAAATAATTTTGGCAGATATAAGAGCGTATTTCATAACACGAAAAAAACAACAACACCCGTCACACCTTGTATCAGACACTTATTTCTACAGTAGCTGCACAGTTCTCCATAAAATCTATAACGTATATACGTTATTATACAACCTTTACCAACTTTAGCATGAAATATCTCGTGATGTGCAAGATCAACACTGATGTAGGTGGTATGAAATAATTCTACCATGTTTGTCCACCTGTACGTAAGATAATCCACTCGCTAAAGCTTGTGGATTATCTCCACGTACAGGTGGACGACCCATGGTATAACTATTACTTGTTGGTCTATTTATGACAACGCTCTAAATTTGCAGTAGATGCACATATAGAAAGACAGCATTTACAAGTACAGTAGATTAAATTTCGAATATCAGATTATGTTAACAAATTGGTTGAATGGGATCAGAGATTATCATCTTGAAAGGTATGCTTGTTAAGATTGTTGGCGATATCCTGTCAAATCATCTTGCAAGGAGGAAGTGAGTCGAAAGAGATGAATGGAAAAGAAACAGTCCTATCGAGTAGTGAAATCGCGATCGGTAGCAATCAGTAGGAATCGCGAAGTCACCGTTTCCATCGCCGTGCACTGCATTGAAATACAACCAGGCAACCACCAAGTTAGCATTTAATTCCAATAAAAACATCTAAAGATAGGCTGTCAGTATATATTTGCTTTCTATTATTGTCATCCAGGTGCATGCCAAACTACACAAAAACTCATTTATTTCTACATGCTCATCACACTGAAACATAAAAAGTAATTGAGAAGTTTGTGAAAAACAGTTTGATGGTGAAAAACAGTCAATTATTTAATGGACATATGTTGTAGGTGCACATTGGAATTGCCTCTATGAGACAATTCCAATGTCTACCAACAACGTATGTTACTGAAATTAAGGAAACCTATTTTGAAGTATACACTAAACAAGTGTCATGTCCATTGGCTTTCCTCTTTTAAACATCTCAAATTGCCAATCAGTGTTAAAATACTTGTCACTATATGGCAAATTGTTAATATTAACATGACAACTATATCACTAAATTTGATTTTATGAACTATGCTTTTGCTAAGCTGGTAGTTGCATGGTAGTAACATCGGATCAACTGTCTAGCGCCCCATTGTCTGTCATCAGAGGGGGTCTGCGATCATACTAAGCAAGTTAATCAGTGTAAGCCTATATTCACACTTAGATGATTGTCGCAGGCCCGAGACCACTGTTATTTTTACGATATAACTAGATCATTCCTTACATCATTCTATGTTATGCATGATTAACTTGTCTTTCTTCTGAAGCTTTTCCCCAACTCCACAAAATCTTGACAATCATTCTGGCAAGTGTTTGAATAGGGCAAAACCGGCATCAGTGATAAACATGCACTGTTGACATAGCTGTCGTGTGGCTGCTCGAAGCCCCTTCAAATTCTCAATTTAACTGGAATGGCCAGCTACCGTGACTGACTTAACATTTCTGAAAGCTTACAGACAAACCTGATTAAAAAGGGATGTTCACAAGAACAGGCAGTTTAACACCACATTAGTTAAAGAAGGAGACATAATTTTAGTATGAGTCCTTTGTTTCTATCTACCTCCACTTTTTGCTTGCGGCGCTCTCGCCGCAAGCATTTGTGTTGGAATAGTGATACCCTCTACCTGGTTGTCTCTTTATATAACATACTGTTAGCATAACGGTCGTGAGTATGGGAACAAAACAGTTCAACGACAAGACAACTCACCGACAGCAAGCAAAACATAGTATTAAGACAGGGTTCGTATGGAAATGGGAAAACAGAATTCCAGTACTTTTCCAGGACTATTCCAGGCCTTTTTCATTTTTCAAGGACTCAATTTCTTCCCAATTTTGTATAACACAACACCTTTTTCAGCCAGAAGCGTCGAAATGAAAAGGCGCACTTGATTTCTTTGATTCTGACACTTGTGATAAAAACCGGGACTACCGCACAAATTGAATAGAATAGAATACGAATTGCACCTCGCTCTTTGACGTGTATCTAGCGATTTTCACTCTGTTTTTTTTTGCGATTTTCACTCAGTTTTTTTGCGCATCACATAAATCTGAAAGGACTAGTTGTATTTTCTATATTTTTCAAAGACTAATTCAATGTCGCTCACTGTTTTCATCCACTGTGACCTTAATCTCAGGAGTCAGTTCTTGAAAAAAATGCACCCACAGCAAATCGCCTATTTTATTTATGGTAGCATTCCATATTTGGTATGTAGATACATCTTGGCCCTGGCGAGTCACCAACTGTTTCCAGGTCACTGTGACATTGACCTCTGGTTTCAGTTCTAGCAAGGCTGAGCTCAGAGCATATCTGTATATAATTTGAGGTAGGAATCCTAAATTTGGTGTGAGGATATATTTTGGGATCATGGCGTGTCGCATACACTTTTCAGTCTCTTTGACATGAAGCTTGTACATAAGTATGTATAAAAACACTGCAGCTTTAGTTTTATAACTTTATTAATCATGCCACGATTGTCCAAACATGAACGATCTGGCGCAATTGAAATGATATTGGCCCACTTAGAATCGAACTAAAGTTCTTACTAAAAGTCTTACGTAATAGATGCGTGCGTACGTTTACACCCGAATGGCTACAGTTTCAACCTTTTAATTAATTGTCAAGTAAACAAAGTGAATAGACCTGTATGCCCCACCTCAATTCTTCATCTAGAAAAAAAGGGTGTGCATAAACTGCACAGCCTACTCTACTTAACAATTACGAATAAGAGGGACGGCAAATAGAGCACATCAAGGATTTATTTTGTAAAATAAAAACATTTTAGGCTATTGATAGATCTTGAACCAATCTTGCTTTATAGGTCTAGAGGAGGGAACCAGACAAGCTACTAGAGTAACGGTGCTCTGACCCACCGTTGATCTTTAGTAGGTTCGCGAAGTAACTATATTAGCGACTTTTGATGTTGGAATTGAACTTTAGTTACTATA
This sequence comes from Loripinus fragilis, assembly GCA_964019695.1. Taxonomy (NCBI): domain Eukaryota; kingdom Metazoa; phylum Mollusca; class Bivalvia; order Lucinida; family Lucinidae; genus Loripinus; species Loripinus fragilis. The sequence continues at coordinate 83,993,143 of OZ026521.1, read as the reverse complement.
GTAGGAACTAAACTTCGATTCGAAGTGGGCCATTATAATTGCCACCAGTCAACTCTATAGAAGAGCTACCAGTCTGATAATAAAAATGGTCATTAATACACGTAAAATATTGTAATAATATTTCTTTCTTTTCCAAATGGTAATGTTTATGGCTAGTCTATAAATGTAATTGTCTTCAGTGGAGTTGTATGATTATCAGAACTAAACACCAGCCTATAGACTAGCAACAAAGTAGGAATATGTTTATATGGGAAAAATGAAATGACTATTTGAAAAGTGCTAGGCCTTTGGGAACGTTGATCAACAATACAGCTCCTCAGAGATCGTTATCAGGCTACAGGGACAGTTAAATATCGACGCAGGTCTGGTTAACCAAAAATGACGACCTGACGATAAGACGGCAACTTATGTCAAGTGTATCAACGATATTTGCATCGACGATATCCGTTCTGGCTGGCTATCGTCAGTTCCAAACAAATAATAGGGCTTCGAGGGTAATTTGTATCCAGGTTTTTAATAAAAAATATTTTGTTACAATTACTTTAAATCACGTCTGATTTCTAGACACATTTCAATTTGCAACTTTAGAATCTAAGGGTACTGCTAGTTAATAGACTGTTGTCCTGACATTATTTATTATTTTGGCATGAAAATAAAAACATGTTTTGCTGACGTGTTGATGTTCATTGTTGCCAAAACTCAAAAAATTGATACATTAAAAATAAGTAAATTTTATTAATTTCTTTTTTTTGCGTTTTTAAAGTCCTTCAGTGTACGGCGCTAGGTGCCACTTTAAATAACTGTTTGTGTTTTTCTTTTGCCAGAAAAGTATCTTACCCACCGACTCAATAACTTATGTTAATGTTCCTCTACGACGTGGTTTTAGTGCAGTGTAAACAATAACCAAATTTGGAGGTGTTCCCAACATACAAGGTGCAAATGCGGTTTTTCAATAAGGCAAGCCCTCCTTTAAAAAGGAAAATTTATTAACAAGCTCATGCGACTGAGTCTTATCGTATGCGTCAAATCTTTGCGCAGTTATTTTGTTAGGCTAGAGACGTGCAACTTGGCCAGAGCCTTCATAATATCATGAGCCGATTCATTTGTACATGTAAGAAACGTTCATGGCCGGGTGTGTGCGAACACACGTTTCTTATCTAGCTAAATATGGGCGATATTCTTTGATATGATTGTACCAGTATACAATATATGACTATTATCGAAACGTTCTTAATCCAAATCCTGAAGTTTTGATTTGTTCCTATATCTTGAGTAAACAAAGGTGACCAGATAAGAACACATGGAGCGCTTTGATCATTAAAAAGGCCATTTTTCTTAAATTTAAAAATATAAAGCAAATAATGAAAAATTATTTTGCTCGTTGACATTGCTGACTGTTTTTGTTCTGTCTTGTGTTTGCTATGTTGTGTGCGCGTCTGTTTGTGTGTGCTTCGTGGTCGCCTGCTGGGGGGGGGGGCTGACCTCTTGGCTCTCGTTTGTGGTGTCTTCTGTGAGTTTGTCACTTTCCCATTGGTGTCCTGGGTCAGGTGTGGTGCTTGGTTGTGTCGGTTCCTGATCTTTGCAACCTTACTTACTTTGCAAACTCTGCTATTAGCCATATCTAAAGACCGAAGGCCTGTCTGAAGAGCTTGACTGCTCTTACACAAGGGATTCTTTAAGACTTTGATAACTCTTTGCAAACTGGTGACATCTGCCGTTGACCCGTAGTTTGCAAACAGTTTGGAACTTTGGACCCAGGTCAGGTCCGACAAAACGTCCAGCCTCTATGTCTAGGCTGTATGACACTCAGAAGGCTTTCCTGCAAGTTTTATTTCGATTTTTTTAATTTTTGAAACTTGCCTAGTAGGCAAAGCGTTAGTCACTTTCCCTAGGCTTAGCACGGCAAATCATTTCATTTTTGGTTTATGAAGGGCAAAGTTAGGTCAATCCAATAGACTTAAAGTCGACATGAAATTGTCATTCCCTTGTTTGTATGCAGTTAGAAGAAATTAAATCTTTCTGTTTAACTCTTTGCCTACTAGTGTCGTCTGCCGATAACATTTGAAACAATTTGGACCCAGTTAAAGGCCAGATATAATGTAGGGCCTGACCAGGATTCAAACTGTTTTACACTTTGATGGTATTCTCAAAAGATTTTTTCGAAAATATTGACTTCGAAAAGGATCAGCAGACGACAAAAAGCATGCACAATTATCCAGTAGGCAAAGAGTTAAAATGGGTATGCATCGAGTTACATGAGAAATCAGAACGTCTATGACTACGTTGTAATACATTGAAGGCATACTCGAATGTGCTTCGGTATATCTATACATGTATGCATTCTGATTCCCTGCTAGCTTGTGCCAGAATTTGTCGTTAGTTTCGACCTAGATCAGGCCCGACCAGATGTCGGGTCTTATCTGAATCCCAACCGTTGATCACTATTCTGGTATTCCTGTAATAATTGTTTGAATAACTAATTAAGTTTGAAAAAAAAAACACACCAACATCAATTTGCAACAACAAAAATGCAAGATTATCAAGCTTGCAACAAGTGATTAAAACGACAATGAAAAAAGCATCCTCTTTGTGCCACTGGGCCCTTTTTCCAGAAGGGCCGTCATTGAAGTTTGAAATTTTAACTTGTTATCAGGCATGGATTTGCAGAGGCTTAAACCATTTTCCTGCTAGGTCCCAGTTTCATCGTAAACTTATCTTGAAAACAATATAGATCCAGATGACTCGCCGTTCTAAGGAAACCAGCTGATCAATATCAGCACAATTTGCCAATCAACAATTGACTATACTACATATATACTATAAATAACGCCAACAAATCATTCGATTAAAAAAACGCTGTATCAAACTTATTGACTCAGCAGTGCAAAGATTAATGCCCTTTTAAAATTTCACTATCTTTGAACTGTTGAAAATTACATGATGTTATCACCTGTGTAACGGCGTTTGGCCCTTTGAGCCAGAAGAAGGGATTATGATACTTATCGTATCTGATAGATAATCATTCTGGCTAGTCTCGTTGGCATATGTGCATATTTTCTCATGCACATATGTACTAACGTCAACTAGCCATCGTGAAGATGCAACATGCAGAATACGTGTATTTAAACTGTGTGCCACATTTCATATTGGCGCGACATTTTGGTGTGACGGTTGTAAACGTGCGAATATGAACGAAATGCCATATGAACCTGACCCATATTTGTATGTGACATAGACAAACAGTGAACGCACAGACCAGACGCCGCATTTCAATGTCCGTTTATTGAATGTTCTTTCAAAATTAAAATTTCTAGAAAAATACCATTTTTTCAAATTGCGTTGTAACATACCACCCACCATCCCTAAACTTTGGATGTTAACGGACCTTATCAATTGATAAGGGTAGGATTTTCTATTCGGCTTAAAAAGATTTACCCTTTGTATACTGGAAACCCCTAAATGGGTACTTTGGCAATCAGTGAAGACCCAGATGAAATGTCGCATATTGCGGCACTTCATCACGGTCTACACGGTTTGCTAAGACTAAAACGATATTGATTCAGAGAAGGAAATTCAATTTCAGTTGGAAAAAATTATAACCTTGGACCCTTTAATATATGGAAGAGGCTATTTACAGTTGACTGTCAATAGCCAAAAAACGTTAAAATGGCTATTTACAGTTGACTGTCAATAGCCAAAAAACGTTAAAATGGCTATTTACAGTTGACTGTCAATAGCCAAAAACGTTAAAGTGGCTATTTACAGTCAACTGTCATTAGCCAAAAAACGTTGAAATGGCTATTGACAGTCAACTGTAAATAGCCATTTTAACGCTTTTTGGCTATTTACAGATAAATTAGATATTTTCATTGATGTTGACTTTATATTCGAACATTTGGTGGACAATTTCAAGTACGGATGTATATTAAAGTCAAATAAATGTGTTTCTTCCATAATTGGTGCATGCTGTAGATCGTATTTGAGCCTGGCATGTGAGTTTTGGGTACTTGACGCATGCAAAAAGTTAAGAAGCACGCAAGCTTGTGTATCTACACAGACGCCCCATTGCCATCGCTGTTCGTACGCATAAGTAGAAAATGAATATGCGTGAAGTTGGCAAGTCAATCAACAATCAACAATCGACATTCAATGTCTAGCTAGACAATCGACATTCAGCTCAACATTCAATGCCTAGCTAGACAATCAACATTCAGCTCAACATTCAATGTCTAGCTAGACAATCGACATTCGGCTCAACATTCAATGTCTAGCTCGACAATCAACATTCAGCTCAACATTCGAGTTAGCAATGAGTCCGAATTTCTGAAGCCGAGTCTTGGCGAATGTTGAGCTAGACAATCGACATTCAGCTCAACATCCATTGTCTAGCTAGACAATCGACATTTGGCTCAACATTCAATGTCTAGCTCGACAATCAACATTCAGCTCAACATTCGAGTAAGCAATGAGTCCGAACTTTTGAAGCCGAGTCTTGGCGAATGTTGAGCTAGACAATCGACATTCATCTCAACATTCAATGTCTAGCTCGACATTCGGCTCAACATTCCATGTCTAGCTAGACAAACAACATTCAGCTCAACATTCGAGTTAGCTATGCGTCCGAACTTCTGAAGCTGAATCTTGGCGAATGTTGAGCTAGACAATCGACATTCGGCTCAACATTCAATGTCTAGCTAGACAATCAACACTCAGCTCAACATTCAATGTCTAGATAGACAATCGACAATCAGCTCAACATTCGAGTTACGAGAGTCTCCAAACTTCTGACCCGAATTTGTCGAATGTTGAGCTAGACAATCGACATTCAGCCCAACATTCAATGTCTAGCTCGACAATCAACATTCAGCTCAACATTCGAGTTAGCAATGCGTCCGAACTTCTGAAGTCGAATCTTGGCGAATGTTGAGCTAGACAATCGACATTCGGCTCAACATTCAACGTCTAGCTAGACAATCGACATTAGTATTAGTATTTAAATCTCATGAGCTCGCCTATTCTGTGATTATCGAAGTGGGAGTCTCTTTCGAGACTGCATGTGCGCAAGCTCGTCTGATCCTTCGGTGCAAGAATGAAAATCGAATGAGCTGGCTATATTGATACGTCAATGTGCTCATAGGAATAGTCTTGTCTCAAGAATTGCGTAAAATGATCCCAATTCGCAAGTATTCAAAAATAGAAAGAAAAAAACTAATTCAGCAAACAACAAACTAATCGGTGTTCAATTCTTATAAACCGCAAAAAGTGCATTCCGACAGTCAAAAATATCGTTTTCAATAGCAAAAATACAATTTTTGCGATCGATAACGATATTTTCACGGTTTGAAAATCTAAAACGTTGTTGCACGCCGCATAATCACACACTGGATAGTAGGCAATCGAAAACTCTAATACTGACGAGGAGCGTAGATAAAATTCGTTAGAAACCGTTTTCGATTGCCATTTATCGCCTATCTGGCGACAAATGGCAATCGAAAACATTGTTTCTATCGAGTTTTGATCCCCGTGTGTCGATTGTTGAGAGCGTTTTCGATAGCCGCCTACGCGGTGTGTTTTGCATGAAATCTTATTTTTAAAACTCTACTCTCTTTATAGAAGCAAGCCCCAGGGTTTATTTTCACACCTAACCATCGAATATCACCGCGTCTTTCCGGTAAACAGCCGAAGTCTATCGACTGTCACCAGCTTGAGACGGGTGAGGTGTACGAATATTCTACCTGTTAGAAAATTTCATTGTTGGACATGGCGAAACTATGGCGGGAACCTCAGTCCGCATTTTCCATCTTTCAAGATTATTTTCCATTTTCCACCTTTAAAACTTATAGCTCTTTCAGATATTGTAAAGCATTAGAACGAACACCCATAGATGTTGCATAAACAAGGGTTTTCAAATTTAAAACCAGGCAGTGCGCACGTCAGCATCAAGAGTACCTGCTTGTGTCATCTTTGAGAACCTATGCAAACAGTTTGTGCCTCTGGGTCAAACTTTTTGCCACAATGTGTTGAAGGCACCTCGAAAGTACTTGTAATCAGATGTTCCCAAGGCCTTTTTTTTTGGGGGGGGGGCGAGATATTCAGAGAAATCAATGGCCAGGATCATCAGACATCGATGGGCAGGATCAGTGCGAGCATATGCTCAATCTGGTCACGGTCATTGCGATCTTCCGAGTGCATAGCGAAACAATATTCGATAGCAATTGTTCATGGCATCAACAATACGTCGTCGAAAATCATAAAAATACAAAACAATGAGTTTTCGGACAGACCGCGAAAGTGCACATTCTGCTCGAGAATCTTGCATATGGCCAATGATGCCGCCGAACGTAATATATAAACCTCATTAAAGTCTCGTCTCCTGAATAAAGGTTGTCACACCTTTTGATTCCGGCATGCGTCAAGCGGCAGTTTTATTGCCTCCCGGTGAAGTACACTAATCCTGTTTATTGGGACAGATTAAGCTTTTGGGTGATACTTAAGTGAAAATAAAAATAGATTATACGAAAATATTCTGTTCCACTAATAAAACCTTCCAATATTACCCCCCCCCCCCCAACAAAAAACAAAAAACAAAAAAAAAATGGAAGTATCCGTTTATCTCGAAATTACAAAAAAATAGTCTAAAAAATGTGCAAAATAATATTGCACAGGTTTCATATTTTGCACATTTTTGCACAGGTTTTATACTTTGCACATTTTTCGAGACTAAATGTTTTTAGCAACGGCCTTTTGGCTGTCTCAATGAAGAGCATGTTGAATACACGACATATGCCGACACGCCTTCGCTTTCCATGCTCGAAAATACGTGAAGTATAAACACCCAAATCCCTGTATACTGGCCCTCGTACACATACATAATTTTACAGACTGGAAAAAATTGCCAAACCCTTAGCTGTCTCATGACAACTTGCATGTACACAAAATCCACAAGCAGTATAGATCAGAATCAGACAGCTCTGTGGGTCCACAAAATGCTCCCCTACACAATATGCTCCTTTTAGTAGCATATTGTGTACCCTGCATACACAATATGCTCCGCTGGAGCATTTTGTGTACCCTGCATACACAATATGCTACCAGTGGAGCATATTGTGTAGGGTCGACACATATGTTATTTCAGTGGTCGTCCGAGGGTACACAATATGCTCTTCTTGAAAACATGTCTCGTGGTATTTGCCTTTCTTTCTAACTGTCCTCTCGACATCCATCTGTCTATCTTACGATCCTTATGTCTAAAGCCATGCCCACATCATAATTGTATTATAGTGGTCTTTAAACCCCATCAACAACATTTTGGAGACGTTGTCTCCAAATTTGGCTTCTTTCCCTACATGAAATCAACCTTTGGAAACCGTAGTAAGGAAAAATGGGGAAACGCCGGGGGTTAAATGTAGAAATGTAATGAACCTGTATGAGTCGAGGACACCATGGACATTCATAAATGCTATACCTGTTCCATTGGAATATATAATATGTAGCCATCTTGATATCATTCAAAGACCATCTTTTCCCATCCCTACGTCAGATTGAATCTTAACTTGGTTTGAGGGATAGGGGCAACATGGACATTCAGAATTGCTTGAATCATTCGATTCTGATATCCAATTTGGCTCCCATGGCAACTATTTTGATTTTTTTCAAAAGGCATAGCTCTCCAAACCATACATGTATTTCAGGTTATACTGAAACATGTTGGAAGGCAGGGTCTAACATGGGAATAGAGACTTTCTGAACGCGGTTAATTCAGGTATTGACCACAGAAACATACAATGTTCTGCACTGACACTTACTAGAAAGCTGGCGCTCGCAAAATTATGAGACAATCCATTATAAAGGTGACGAATCATTTATTGTATGTATGTTTTAAGATTATGATCAGAACTAATACTGAGCAAACTTGAATAATGTATTTTGACAATTTGCTTGCTACTGACAGTTTTATGGTGATGATTTAACGTATGCACTTACTTCATATCCTTCGGCGCAGTAGGTTCTTGGCTCTACAAATTCTTAACATATAGCGTTATCTAACTTTGAACAGAATACCATCACAATGATTCTACCTAAGTACCATTATACTGAACCGTACCTACACATACGCTTCCAATAAAATAAAACTATTGTACTTTCAAAGACAGATGAGAATCGTTGTAAACAAACACTGGCGAGTTTACCTTGAGTTTGGGCGTGCAGGTAGTCTCAGTTTACAGTTATATTGAACCTACCACAGATTACTGCATATACGCGTGGCGGTGAATATTCATGCTTTACCTTTTAATAAGAAAAATAGAATTGCCTCATTACTATGCATCTTTGAAAGTACAATACTAAGGTAGCGTATTTGTACCTAGAATACACAATATGCTCCAATTATCATAATACTACTGAGGTAGCATATTGTGTACCTTACCTACACAATATGCTCCAATTATCATAATTCTACCGAGGTAGCATATTGTGTACCTTACCTACACAATATGCTCCCATTATCAAATACCACCTGTACCTTACCTACACAATATGCTCCGAATATCATAATACTACTGAGGTAGCATATTGTGCACCTTACCTACACAATATGCTCCCATTATCATGATACTACCAAGGTAGCATTTTGTGTACCTAACCTACACAATATGCTCCCATTACCAAAATGCTACCAAGGTAGCATATTGTGTACCTTACCTACACAATATGCTCCTATTATCATATTACTACCCCATTATCATACTACCAAGGTAGCATATTGTGTATCCTACCTACACAATATGCCCCATTATCATATTACTACCAAAGTAGCATATTTTGTACCCTACCTACACAATATACTCAAATTATAATAATAGTACTGGATAGCATATTGTGTGCCTTACCTACAAAATATGCTCCAAATATCATAATACTATTGAGGTAACATATTGTGTACCTTATCTACACAATATGCTCCCATTATCATAATGCAACCGAGGTAGCATATTGTGTACCTTACCTACACAATACGCTCCCATTATCATAATACTACTGAGGTAGCATGTTGTGTACCTTACCTACACAATATGCTCCAATTACTACCGACTTAGCATATTGTGTACCTTACCTACACAATATGCTCCGAATATCATAATACTACTGGGGTAGCATATTGTGTACCTTATCTTCACAATATGCTCCAAATATCGCAATACTACTGAGGTAACATTTTGTGTACCTTACCTACACAATATGCTCCGAATATCATAATACTACTGTGGTAGCATATTGTGTACCTTACCTACACAATATGCTCCAATTATCATAGTACTACCGATGTAGCATTTTGTGTAGGTAAGCTACACAATATGCTACCACAGTAGAATTTTGATATTCAGAGCATATTGTGTAGGTAAGGTACACAATATGCTACCTTGGTAGTATTATAATAATTGGAGCATATTGTGTAGGTAAGGTACACAATATGCTACCTCAGTAGAATTATAAAAATGGGAGCATATTGTGTAGGTAAGGTACACAATATGCTACCTTGGTAGTATTATAATAATTGGAGCATATTGTGTAGGTAAGGTACACAATATGCTACCTCAGTAGAATTATAAAAATGGGAGCATATTGTGTAGGTAAGGTACACAATATGCTACCTCGGTTGCATTATGATAATGGGAGCATATTGTGTAGGTAAGGTACACAATATGCTACCTCAGTAGTATTATGATAATGGGAGCATATTTTGTAGGTAAGGTACACAATATGCTACCTTGGTGGTATTATGATAATGGGAGCATATTGTGTAGGCAAGGTACACAATATGCTACCTCGGTAGTATTATGATAATTGGAGCATATTGTGTAGGTAAGGTACACAATATGCTACCTCAGTTGTATTATGATAATGGGAGCATATTGTGTAGGTAAGGTACACAATATGCTACCTCAGTAGTATTATGATAATTGGAGCATGTTGTGTAGGTAAGGTACACAATATGCTACCTCAGTTGTATTATGATAATGGGAGCATATTGTGTAGGTAAGGTACGCAATATGCTACCTTGGTAGTATTGTGATAATTGGAGCATATTGTGTAGGTAAGGTACACAATATGCTACCTCGGTAGTATTATGATATTTGGAGCATATTGTTTAGATAAGGTTCACAATATGCTACCTAGTTCTTCATGATAATGGGAGCATATTATGTAGGTTAGGTACACAATATGCTTGCTACCTTGGTAGTATTATAAAAATGGAATAGTATTATGAGAATTTGAGCATATTGTGTAGGTTAAGGTACACAATATGCTACCTTGGTAGTATGATAATGTAAGCAAATTATGTAGGTAAGGTATACAATAAACGCACAACAGCAGATTTTCCTTACTTTTGATGTCCGATAACTGGTTTGTACAGTCCGTGATCTCAATCAGTCAGACCACGTGATTGGCCACCTTAAAGTAAATCTACACTTCCCCCCCTTTAATTTTATCTAGTGTGGGTGATCTTTGACATTTGTACTTTCAGTGTGCTATACACTCCATTCTGATCTTCAACATGATTGATTTCAGAAAAAAATGTTTTATCTTTTGACCCACCCCCAAAGTCGCGGTGTGTCTTCTGGAACAATACTTGCTACCATGTTGCTGCATGCGTAAGTTCCCTCTATTTGATATGCAGCATGACCATATTCAATAAATGAATATTAGACCTTTTGCCACTACCCAAGGGGTTAGGGTGTATGTAAGGACAGAATGCTTGTTTTCAAGATGCTCTACGAAACATGACTAATTTCAAGGTGAAAATGCGTTGACCTTTTGACCCCTTCCTCAGTGGTCAATGGTGTCTCTGCGTGCTAAATAAATGCTATCATGTTGCTGTCATGTGCTGTTCCCTTAATTTTATATGCAGCATGACAATATTCAGAATAAGTTTCATTTTGGACTCGCCCCATCCCCTAAATCTACCCAGGGGATCGGACCCAGGCATCCAATCAAATATCCAGTCTGATATATTTCATATCTATTGTTGTTTTTTATCTGTCTGCATACAAAGTTTCGGTAATAATATTGAAAATTGACTAAGTTATTGCCAAATTAATGTATTTGACCTTTGACCCTGCCTAAAGATTCAAGTGGGCGGGGTATTTATTTTTACATTTTACGCCGTCATACTTATCTACAGGCTTTTTATACATAATAGCTTTGGAGATCATTACTCTAAGAAAGCCATTACAACTTTTGCATTATAAGTGCCAGAGCAAGAATGAGTTTATCAGTTGATCTTGACGAAACTTATACGATATAGAACTGTCATGCGCGGATCCAGGAAGTTTCGTCAGGGGGGGGGGGGGGGTCCAGGGCAATCTGACAAAAAAGCTCTGACAACCTTTTTTTAGTCCTCAGCTTATTTTACAGTCGCAAATGGTTAATTTCAAAGAAAACTATCATTTTTCAAGGTTCCCGAGGGGGTCCAACATTTTCAGGGGGGGGGTCCAACTTTTTCCGGGGTGGGGGGTTCCAATTGCTTATTCCTATAGAAAATATATAACTTGTGATTTTCCGGGGCAGGTCCGGACCCCCTGCCCCCCCCCCCCCTCTTGATCCGCACTTGGGACTGTCCATGGTACTATCCATTCATGCAGAGAATGCACCAAATCTGACTAAAAGGTACTTAGGTATGTTTCTGGAAGGACAGGTGGACAGACAGACAGACGGGTGCACAGACGGCCGACGCCAAAACAATATCCCTCCGACTTCATCGGGGCAAGAACACAACGCAGTGCTTCAGGTGAGGCTCGAACCTGCAACCCATCGATATCGGGTCAAGCACTCTACCACGACTGCGCTCCTCAGCTAGGGAGCATATTGTGTAGGTATGATACATGTCCTACACAATATGCTCCCGAATTAAGGGGGAGCATATTGTGTATGCAGGGTACACAATATGCACCTCGAGAGAGCATATTGTGTATGGAGCATTTTGTGGCTCTACACAGCTCCTATAGGAATTATCTGTTATAATCAGACCATGACTCACTCTTGTTTGATATATAATTAGTCAAAAGCAAACTATTTAATTAGTCAAAAGACCGGTAACGATCATGAGTTTGACGAATAATTGAGTACACGGTAGACCCAGATGAGATGTCTATTAAAGTAAAGTATTATTAAATGCCAACACGGAGCATATTTTGGATCCGTAATACCAAATAGTTTCAATCCAGACCTGGACCGATATTTTTTAAACAAAAACCTTTGTGAGAGAAGTTTCCAAGTCTTAAAATCTCCAGCAAAGACAAGGCTGCTCGTGTCACTCAGAAATTCTTCTTACTCTGCACTTAAAGTCATATCAAAATAATGTTAGGAAGCTCTAGTTTAACTGATTTCCACATCTTTGCAATAAGTACGTTTAATTTCTTGATTCTGCGATCGTTAAGTTCTTTTTCCGCTAACGGAGCGAGATGTCGTTGATTCGAAGCCGCACCATCATGAATAAAAATTCTTCAACAAAAGCATTTTAGGATTTCAGCTAAATAAAGGGATAAGTGAATAAATTTGATATAACGAATAATTTCCCCCTGTATCCCAAATAAATAACGACACTGACTGTCATTAGCCAAAACACGCTAAAATGGCTATTGACAGTCAACTGTAAATAGCCAAAAAACGTTAAAAAGGCTATTGACAGTCAACTGTAAATAGCCATTTTAACGTTTTTTGGCTATTGACAGTTGACTGTAAATAGCCATTTTAACGTTTTTTGGCTATTTACAGTTGACTGTAAATAGCCACTTCGTATTTATACAATAAACTATCCCAAGTTTATAATATCATATAAGGTGGAAGTAGCCATCAGAATACAAGTCAAGTCTCGTCTTTACAGGCCATCCTCTTCATGCATAAAATGACACATTTGGTTCTTTACACGTCTTTAAGGGTAATTTTTGCATGCTTTTTTTCGTCTGCTGATTTTTTTCAAAACCAACTGTTTTCGAAAAAATATTTTAGAAATGCCATCAGAGTGTCAAACAGTTTGTATCCAAATCAGGCCCGACGTTTCGTCGGGCCTGATCTGGGTCCAAACTGTTTGCAAGGCCATCAGCAGACGACACTAGTAGGCAAAGACTTAAAAAGACATAATTCAAAGATGCGCATGCATATTCAGTCAGCTAGCTTTCAAGGTATATGTAAATGACAGATTAAAATTCTTCTTTAAGTTTTATGATTTTATTACATGCATACATTGTAGTTATGTCGCGAGAAAGTCAAATATAATGACATGACCTCTTACATTTAGTCTTTTACTCTAGTAAGTCGAAATGAACCAATCTTTGAGTTTAAACACGTACAGGCTCCCAAACTCTCAACATTTCCCCCATTTTTCCATCCTCAAGTGAATGGCAATTATATGATTGACATAGTTTTCAACCTGTATGGTAGCACCGGCTTAGTGGATAAGCATGAGATAGTCCTTTCTATGAATTTTCCATTATTATTCTGATATCTTAATAAAGTTTGCGAGTCACAATGTTTGATTCTTCGCCAAAAGCATTGAAAAGACAGGCAAAAATAATGGTCAACCTGGCAAACTTGACACCAGCGATTTTGTTGATCTGTGAGGTGTGATTGTTGAATTTCCTTCCCATACTCACTCATCTGTTTTTTAGCTCACCAGAGCCGAAGGCTCAGGGTGAGCTTATAGTATGGGACCCGAGCCGGCGTCCGTCCGTCCGTCCGCCCGTCCGTCCGTGCGTGCGTGCGTCCCTCCGTCCGTCCGTCCACACATTCAAACATAAATATCTTTGAAACCAGCTGGCCAATCATAATCAAATTTCATCAGAAGCATTATTGGGATTGGGGATTGATTGCATTAGGTTTTGGGTAAGATCGGATCAGAACTCTGGTTTCCATGGCAACAGATAGCTCCGATAGGGTTATAATGGGGAAAATCTTGTGACCACTCTAGCTCCTTCATTTTTGATTTGTTCTTCTTTATTCTTGCAGGTAACAAGGACAACCATAAAATCTCGAATGGGTTCGGAATTCGGCAGGATCCGACCAGGGACTTATGAGTTAGCTGCCCTTGAGAGTCTGAAAAAATCCCCATAGACTTATAATGGGAGAAATGTTGTGACCACACTAGTACCATCATTTTTTGATGGATCTTCCTCATTCTTGCAGATAACAAGAGCAACTATAAAAGCTCGAATGAGTTTGAATTTCGGCAAGATTCCATCACTGACTTTGGAGTTAACTGCCCTTGAGCGTCCGAAAAATTAATGAATAATGTTGTGACCACTCTAGCGCCTTCATTTTTTTAATTGGATCTTCTTCATTCTTGCAGGCAACAATTAAACCCATAATATCTCGGATGGGTTCGAAATTCAGCAGGATCCGACCAGGGACTTATGAGTTACCTGCCATTGAGCGTTTGGAAAAATCCCTTATAGACTTATAATGGGAGAAATGTTGTGACCACTCTGGTGCTTTTAATTTTAAATGGATCTTCCTCATTCTTGCAGACAATAAGGACAACTATTAAAGCTTGGATGAGTTTGAATTTCGGCAAGATTTCATCACTGAATTCGGAGTTAGCTGTCCTTGAGCGTCCGAAAAATTAATTAATAATGTTGTGACCATTCTAGCTCCATTTTTTATTGGATCTTCTTCATTCTTGCAGGCAACAAGTAAACCCATAATATCTCGGATGGGTTCGAAATTCAGCAGGATCCGACTAGTGACTTATGAGTTACCTGCCCTTGTGTGTTTGGAAAAATCCCCATAGAGTTATAATGGGAGAAATGTTGTGACCACCTTGGTGCTTTCATTCTTTATTCTTGCAGATAAGAAAGACAACTATTAAAGCTTGAATGAGTTTGAATTTCGTCAAGATCCCATCACCTAATATGTAGTTAGCTCTCCTTGATCATCTTAAAAATTGATGGATAATGTTGTGACCACTCTAGCACCTTCATTTTTAATTGGATCTTCATCATTCTTGCAGGTAACAAGGTCAACTATAAAAGCTTAGATGGGTTCAAAATTTGGCCAGATCAGACCTGGGACTGAGGAGTTAGCTGCCCTTGAGCGCCTTAAAAATCCCCATAGACTTATAATGGGAGAATTGTTGTGACCACTGTAGTGCTTTCATTTTATAATAGATCATATTCATTCTTGCAGAATAAGAAGGACAACTATAAAAGCTTGGATTGAGTTTGAATTCAGTCAAGGACCTATCACCTACTATGGATGTAGCTGCCCTTGAGCATCTTAAAAATTGATTGATAATGTTGTGACCACTCTAGCGCCTTCATTTTTTATTGGATCTTCTTCATTCTTTCAGGTAACAAGGACAACCATAAAAGCTTGGATGAGTTTGATTTAAAGTAGAGCCAACTTTAGACTGTGGAGTTAACTTCCCTTGAGCATCATAAAAAATCTGCATAGACTTACAATGGGAGATCTGTTGTGACCACTCTAGCACCTTCATTTTTAATGGATCTTCCTCATTTGTAGGTAACAAGGACTTCCATAAAAGTTTGAATGATTTGATTTTGTGCCACACCCATCCACCAGCTACAGAGTTAGCTGCCCTTGAGCATCTAAATTATAACTATATAATGTTGTGACCGGTGCACTCTAGCACCTTCATTTTTCATTTGATTTTCTTCATCTCTGTATGTTACCAGGACATACATAAAAGTATGGATGAGTTTGAATTTCGGTCAGATCCCATAACTGACTAAGGCTGCCCTTGAGTATCTGAAAACTACACTTTCACCAGGTTTCCAATGCAATTTTTATTCAGATCTTTTTAATACTTGCAGGTAACTAGAACCGGCATAATATCTTATGTTTTTGAAATAATTCCTGGGCACTGTTTCAAGTTCAGAATCATCTGCATTTGAGCATCGTAAATTATGGTGTCTCCAAACATTATGCTGGCTCCATGGTGAGCGATCGTTGCCCATTGGGCTACTTGTTTTATATTCTTGTCCCCAGATGCTAACTGAGTTAGCTTTAAAAAGCTGGGTACGTCCAGTCCTCGAGATTGGCAGTTCGTGATAGGGCTCATCTTATATATATTAAAACGATATACTACCCAGACTTTATATAAACAACATGAACTTGAAAATTGTAACATATATCCATGTATATTTCTGGCTGACTGATCGGTTTGAATATACCCTTGGATTGGCTATCGTTATTGTTGCGGCAATTGAAAATAAACACCTATTTAAACGGATCCCAATTGATGTGTATACGTACATGTATGAATAGTAACATCTAATTACCCATTATCATTTAAAACCCTATTATTCTGGGTGTTATCTTAGACCGGGCATTGTTTAGAAGAGTTTCTCATTTGTTCCAAACCACACGAATCCATGGGACACATACATGGTAGATTAGATAAACTGTTCAAGATGAGATTGATATCTAAATTGCTACCTTCTTATTTTTTCATTTAACCAGCACATGAGAAAAGTAATAGATATAGCATGGGTTGTTCTCATGTACGTGGAGATAATCCACGAGCTCGTGGATAATCTCACGTACATGTGGACAAACCATATGCGCAAAACCATTTATTGAATGTGTACTCGTATGCACAGTTAGCTGGTCGCCTAAGAACCTTTTTTATCCTGATGGACTATTCCATACATATTGATACAATAAGTATGGAAGTGTCCATTTTGTATTTTAAGGGGTGGGTGGTCGAAATTTCCATTAAATGATGTATTTCTCTCCCTGAAGCTTTTATTTTAACAAACAGTGCAGACCCTGATATAAAGGGTTATACAGTGAAGTACAAGGTCTTCACAGATGAAGGTGGTATAAAATAGTTATACAATGGCTGTGCACTTGTGCGGGAAATAATCCACGTGGAGTATCTCTACGTACAGGCGGACAAACCATGCCATAACTGTTACAAATTGCATGTGCTATTTCATATATTTTTGACACAGCGAATATTTTCATAAATAAATAAAATAGGTCGTTCCTCTTTGACTAAACAATGGTGCCTTTTCAAACGTTTTGAATTCTATATGCATGTACAATGTGGAGCACCACAATTTGCGTGACTCTTACAGTTCATGATGAAATGAACCCTATTCATGCATCAGATTTCCTTTGGCAGGTGATATGAGTAAACAGTAGCCTTCGAGAAATCGTTTTAATATGGTAACAGTACTTAAAAAATAAATAGTGAGTATTATCAGGGAATACCACAATCACATACTGCAGACAAACCTATGGCACCGCGAGGAAGAGCCATCCAACAATATTGTGTATTAAAGTTCGCCATAGCAAATCACAAAATATAGGGTTCCCTAGCGAAACTGGTTCAGATCCCCTGAAATATCAATAAGCTACCAATCCAGCGTTCAATTAACGTTAGGACAGCATCAGCACGCCAGCGAAACGCCATTTAAATGGCGATGCTCTGACAGGCCGATGTTTGCCCCGCTTATTGCGGTATTTGGATCCTCTCTCCTCTCATCAAGTTTTCAAAGTTGGACCCCACTGGCAAAACTTTCTGGATCCGCGCATGAGCACATGCATATGATATATCGGTACATATAACATCGTCGAGCAACGAAGGCTCAGGAATGCCCAGCCTCGCCAGAGCGTTCGCTTCTGACATACACGCAGTTTGGGTGAAGACTGAAATGTAGACCTCTTACCCTGCTGGAAAAGTCATCGTGTGCATTAATTAGATGCTTTTACATGTATGTGATAAGCACCGAAATATTACGTGCTATCCCATTTGTAGAAACTATGGCAAAATAATTGTCTGAGGAAGCAACCTCTTAAATCTGGTACATGCTACATGTTGTTATGATCCGTTAGCAAGTCTTCGTATACTGGAAGTCCTTTAATAGGTACTTCGGCAAACAGTGGAGACCCTGATGAAATGCAATATAATGCTGCATTTCATTAGGACCTGCTCTGTTTGCTAAGATTTAAATAACCCTCAAGGACGGAAATACACCATAATTGAGAAAAATTCACCTGTGACCCCTTAAAGTACAAAATTGACCAAATCCTTACTTATTGTATCAATATGTTTTGGAAATTTCACCAGAATACAAATTTAAACGGCTACTGATGACAATGTCGATGGGAGATTCTATAAATTGTATCGTTATGTTTGACTTTTTCTTCTTTTATACTGTAATCTGGAGTGATCAGTCAATGTATGACACCATGAAGTATATAGTCCGGCAGTATTTTGGCAAATTTTAGGAGGACCTGGAACTTGATTTTAAACTTTTTTTCTTTGTTGGTTCTGGTAGTGCATATATTGTCCTTGAAAAATCCGAGTGATGCCACTCTGGCATCATTGAGCATTTCGATATATCCAAGATGGCGTCCAAGATGGAAGCCAATTATAAGTGAAAATATTGTGTGATTCGGAAAATATGTCTCAAACCCATTTTCTTTCTTAAATTGTATGCTATGAAGTTGGAATCGAATTGTAGACACTTAGCTTGTAACCAAATAAAAACTAGGAAAAGAATGCGGACAAGATGGCCGCCAAGATGCAGTTTATAACATAAAATATAAGAAAATCTTCCCCGAGCCTAGTAAGCTTCAAGAATTTGTATGAGAAATTTTATTTTACTGATTTTTGAACTACAAACATTATCCTTGTAACATCCGAGTGCTGCTGATGCTATTAATACAACATTCAGAATATGATATATTCAAGATGGCGTCCAGGATGGTATGGTATAGTGCGACCAACTAACAGAGACTGGGCGTGTCAATACACTGTCAAATAAGACTAGTCTACAGTAAATCGATGTAATAGCCTATGTACGCTTTACTCGTGCAACCAACTGAAGCGCAGGCGACAAGGGTGACCAACTTTATACGTTAGCATGCCTAGTAAATGCTTAATCTTAAGTATGCTGCTGGGGACCTGCTGCATTTCATTTTCCGGGCTGGATATGTTGTGAAAGTTTTGGGGGAGGGGAGGTTTGCACTTTCTTCAAATTCTGTCTGTATGACAAAACTGTTTTGATTTTTAAGCTGGTACAATAATAATAAATCGCCAAATAGAATTCAGTGGGACAAGGGCTAAGTATCTGGATCATAAGAAAAGGGCATTAAAACATGAGATTTGGTCTTATCGCATTACTGAAAAAGCCTCTAACAATCGCTCATTCTGGCGTGTCCAGAGGGACTAGATGTCTAACAGTTGTTTGGAGTCTTCTTCAACTTGCATACTTTGTTTATAGGAGAAGTGAAAGCCCGGACGAGGTCATGCGTACATGCAGGCTCGTCGGAGCCTTCGCCACATGCCAATGTAATAAGAACCATCATCTTGTGTGCTGACCAATTTATAGTATTAATTTTTCGTTGCGGACCATTATTTTATTTTCTTATTCAGTATTAAAATTTGAATGGTTAAAATTTCGAAACATTGACAGAGCGCATATATCTAGACTAGTCAACTCCTTGTTATTCAAATTAATTGGAGATGCCTTTTTCTCACAATGGGCTCAAAACTACTACAGGTAGAGTCCGTGCTCGGTAAGCGTAGAGTGACGGAATGGATTAACAGTTAGAAGTATGAAAGAAAACCCTGTATTTGTCCAATCGGGTGAATAAAGCACCATCACCTGACCACCTACGTAACTCTACGCTTATCGAGCAATACCTATATATACAGGTATACAGCTGTAAAGCGTTTCACAAGTCAATAAATACACTCTGTCTTACCGGTTTTTATATGGAAATGTCCATGGGTTAGTCTTTGCTAAGAACCGCCCAGTCTCTCTTAACTGGTCGGACTATACCTTACAAGTTTTACAACCATTTGGGAGCGGCATCATACCTGTAGGCATGTCTGATGAATTTGTAACAGACCAGATATATTGTTTGACAGAGCTGCACTTTACTAACATGCCTAGATGTATTCATGAACCCAGCATGCATGTTTGATAATAGTTGCATTGTACAAGAAGGCATATCTGAGAGTGGCACCAGATCAGCAGACATGTCTGATGTAATGGTACCTCTGTACAGGTAGCACCAGACTTGTAACCGCCCTTCTTCCATCTGTACTCGACTAGTAAAATGTTGATTGCAGTGGCCTATAGTGAGGTACCAAGCCAGCAAGCATGGTCTACTGTGAGGAACCACACTAACAGGCATGGTTGATAATGAGGCACCACACCAGAGGGCATGACCTATAGTGAGGCAACACACCAATAGGCATGGTTGATAATGAGGCACCACGCCAGAAGGCATGACCTATAGTGAGGCAACACACCAGCTGGCATGGCTGATAGTGAGGCACCACACCAGAAGGAATTGCCTGTAGTGAGGCACCACACCAGAAGGTATGGCCTACACTGAGGCACTACACCAGCTCAGCAGGGCTAATATTGAGGCACCACATCAGAAGGTATTGTCTATAGTGAGGTATCACACCAGCAGGCACGGCTGATAGTGAGACACCATACCAACCTGTATGGCAGATAGAGAAGCACAACACCAGCTAACATGCAAGATTGAGTGGCAAAGACCCAGCAAGCATCCATCTTGCAGCAGCACTCAACCAGTAGGCATATTTGAACAGCAGCAGTGTTTGTGGCAGTAAATACACTTGGCCAGCAGGCATATATATGTTGCAGCTGTAACAGCGTAGCAACTCTCTGGAGTGGCAATCGACCAGACAATAATCGTGCCTAATACAGTTTCACACTGTTAGTTGGCATGTCTGATGGACGGGCATCAGTCTAGTAAGTTTTCTCTTTGATTTGCAATGGACCTGGGTGTATGTCTGATTGTAGATTGAATGGTACCAAGGCATATCTGTTGAAGCTTTACCAAACAGCAGCCACGTATTGCCACCAGGTCATCACATCAGACATCCTTACCATCACACGTGCTTAATTATGTGATAATAAACCAGCACACTTGCCTGTTATTGAGACACAGGGACTAACAGCAGTTATCCGTGTAGGTTACATCCCACCAGCAATAATGTTTGTTGTAATTGCACCTCACTAACAGGAATGCTGGGCACTGTTGCACCGGATCAGCAGGCATGACTGTTCAAGTTGCAACCAGCCAGTGTGCATGTATGTTCTACTTGCACTAGACCATCAGCCCATTCATCATTGCCACAAGGTCAGCAGACATATTTAACATTACGCATGTTTGATTATGTGGCACAGGACCAACACACATGTCTGAAACCAAGCGGATTTTTCTGTAACAACTTCACGCGACTAGCTGGCCTGCTGCAGCGCACAGGTCTCTTTAAACTCTGCTATTAAACAGCAGGCATGTTGGTTACAATTGCACTCTACCAGCATGCATCTCACCAGCATATATATTTGAATCAGTTGCAACTGACTTGCAAGCACATCTGTAGTTGTGGCTGAACCAGCAGGTATATCTGTAACACTTGTCTCAGACCTGCAGTTATGTCCCTATGCTCATACCCAGCCGCAACTGTTTTAGTCGTATCGTCTGTTCAGTATACCCTGGCATTTATCTCTTCATCTTTTGGACAAAGTGCTTTCCCAAAGTAGGAACTATGATATTATGGTATTATCAGACCTAGCCAAAGGTGGTCTGGAAAGTGGTGTATGGATTGATGAATACAATTACCAAAACAAAGACAAAAATAGCATTACGAAAAAAGTATGAGTCTGTTGTTTTTTCAGTGCAGTGTATTATAGCAAAAACTATGTGATTCCCCACTCTGTTATTGCTGCCATCTTGGACGTCATCTTGAGTATTTCAAAACGCAGCAAGCAAAAACTATATGCCAGTCAAATTCTCCAAATACAACCACTGTTAAAAATTATCAGAAAAATACTTATTAACTGCGATCAGGTAAATTTTGCTTTTAAATGGCTGCCATCTTAGACACAATCTTAAACATTTGAACCTTCTGAACCAAAACAATTTTCCATTTTAATTGTTTGAATCATTATTAGACCTCTAAACAGCCATGAAAAGTCAAAATTGAATGCTTTTTATCGTGTTTATTTGTCAGATAGGCCTTTAAAGCGTTACTGGCGGCCATCTTGGACGCAATATTGGACGCCATCTTTAATATTTCAACTCTGGGAATCAAACCAATTTTCCATTTTAATCGTTTGCATCATTTAATAACCTCTAACATCCATAAAAAATCAAAATTAAGATGATTTTTATTGCGTATGTTGGTCAAATAGGTCTTCTGAGCCTAATTGACGGCCATTTTGGACGTCATCTTTAATATTTCAACCTTCTGAATCAAAACAATGTTCCAATTTAATTGTTTGTATCATTGAGCTTCTAAACATCCATAAAAAGTCAAAATAAAAATGCTCTTTACTGAGTATGTTGGTTATTTACGTCTTAGGAGCCTAACTGACGGCCATCTTGGACGCCATCTTTAATATTTCAAAACGCTCAATGATGCCAGAGTGGCATCAGTTGGATTCATCAACTACAATGTCTTAACAACAAGAATCAGCAAAGAAAAAAAACTTTAAAATCAAGTTCCAGGTTATTCTGGTTTTCTACCGGACTAATACTATTGTGAAATATGATAATACCAGTAGGGTGGATCAGATTTCAAATTACACGAAAACAAACTAATTAACTGGTGTTAAATATTTTTGGCAAGTAAGCTGGTACATATATATCGGATCTGGACAAGAGCCATGTTGTTTAAAGTATCCTGCATCAATTAAGGCAGGTCTTTAGATAATAGTGCGTAATTAAAAAATAATTGAACGACCCCAGTGAAAAAATGGTTGCCAAAGGTCATGGTCATCAGCATATGGCACTAGAAACTTTAAAATGAGCCAGTGCATGAGACTTTCAACAAGGCGGCATTTTGACATGTGTAGACTCGGACGAGCCTCTGCAGCACCCTGTTAAGCTTAGAAGCTCCAAATGGCGTTCTGTCAGTAGCTTAACAATCATAGAATACTCAAGCGACTAGCAAAGGCTCTGATCAGACTGCGCGTATGCGCAGGCTGGTCTGAGCCTTTGCTGGTTGCACATACCAAATTGTTGGAAATCTCATGCCATGGCTCAAATGAAAATGAACTGATAATATGTTTCAAATACTCCTCACATAAACATTTCAGACCAAAGTGAGACAAAGAAAATGTTACACATTTATCCACTGCTTAGTGCTGGTTCAACACAGGATGGCCCGTTCGGACATTATTGAAAAAATATTGACTGGGGCGTAAAGAAAACGTGGATTAGGTTTTCTACATACAGCTACCCACCTACCAGACACATGACGTCAAAACAACGTCATGTCAACGACGTGTGCCTGCTGAGTAGTACGGCTAAAAAAATTACGTTGGTTTTTAAAGCCTCCGTCTACTTCCATATCTTGTTGGCTTTCGAAATTAATGATAAGTTGGAGAAAACCTCTAGGTTAAAGCCACGGAAACCGATAAATTTTTAAGAAAAAATGACTGAGAAACGCAGCAAAACTTTAAGGATCACGGAGATTGTTTCGTAAACGGTATACAAGATTGCCTAAATGCGAATACCCAGTGTAGGTTGTTTACAAAGTTTAAAATCCTCAGTCGGATTTTGCTGGGGGTTACACGGGCTATTCAATCATATTGACAAATAGAAGAGCACAGCTGTGAATTAATGCATATAAAATAGTATATAATGTTCGATGTTGGGAAAAAACAATTTTATACGAAAAACGATTATCCTAGTTCGCCATAAACCAAGCTGCACAGATGAAACCCACAGTCTGGCTTTAGGGGCTCAGGTAAACAACAAAATGTATGTTAGCACAGTACGTGGCTCGGCGATAGTGTTCTTGACTCGAGACCGAGGGGCCACGGGTTCGAGCCTCACCGGCGTCACTGTGTTACTGGTTCAAATCAGGAAGACCCGTCCCAACATAACTGAAAAATTGTTGACTGGGTCGTAAAGAATCAAATCAAACAAACAAAACAACCTCTTTTGAGGGCGAACAAACTTTTCAAGAAGCTGGAACACTTTGACTGTATGAACAGCCGAGGGATATGTATAGCAACACACATATACATTAAAGTGTTATTTTTCTTGGTATTTGGCATTACTGAGGTTAACCCATTTAAAAATAGTAAGTGAGTATGATCAGGAAATACCACAATCACAAACCGCAGACAACCTGTGGCACCGCGAAGAAGAGCCGCTCAACCATCACGAGACACCAGGAAGACAAATTAAGCAAAGCAACCAGCTCTCTCTTCCCCATCAAGATGATTGCAATACTAGAATGTACATAAAGTAACGTACAACAAAACATAGAACAATTACAGACCCCCACAATGGGAGTAACAATAAACAAAAAGTCAATAACAACAGAACCACCGCCTTAGAACGGACAACAGCCTAAGCCACCGGGGTGGGGGGGGGGTCTTAAATGCATTTTACTGGTACCAAATCTTCGCCCTAGATTCTGCTGTTGTTGAAGTACAAGAAATGTTCAGCTCGCATGGAGGTCATCTATCTAATGCAATGTATCATCATGGAGAAACACTATAATCAAATTAACACACCATGATGAAACAAAGAAAAGGGCTCATGACTCACAGATAGTCAGAGCTAAAGAAAACCTCAAGTTGAGCCACGGTGGGTCCAGCTACTGATAAGCATCAGGCACCAAACCACCGATTAAAGCTTTACGTCAGAGCCGTCATAGAGTCTGAGGCCTGACCCACCGTCGTGCAATTAAAGAGGAAAACATAGCTATAAACCGTGATTGGGTTTAAAACTAGGCATGCAGACTGTCGCATGATATCCAAGTTATATCCAACCCTTATATAACGTTTTACTATCTTTTTGAATTGATCACTAAAATTAGGTTTTCCAACAATTCGTTTGAATTTATAAACTAAATCACCATAAAATATAGGTTGTGATATGCCTTGTTGCAGAAGAGTTTTTAACCCAATTTTGTATTTAACAATTATTTCTGAGTGTCTGTGGTAGAATTAAAAAAAAAATGCTTTTCGAATTTTATGATATCTGTAACCCTGTTTTAATAACTTAGCAGATAAAAATAAGTTTCTTTTGTTGAAGTCATCAACATTAGAACACACTCTAGCAAAACGAATAAGCTGAGAAATATATACACCATAGGAAGGTGAGCGAGGAACATCTCCATCAAGAAAGGGGAAATTTACTATTTCAAAATTAAAATCATCCCGTTTATCATTAATTTTAGAAGAAACTATGTCATTTGTTATTGACAAGTTCGAGTCCAAAAATGGAGCTTCAGTATCAGAAGAATTCGCCTTACTTAAGTGAAGTTCAGTGGGATATATCTGACCTACTATTTGTTCAAAATAAGGATTATCAATATTAAGTAAGTCATCTAAATATCTGGAGGTTGAGTTAAAAGCTTCAATAATATCAGTTTGATTATTGTCAGACAGAGACAACATAAAGTCTCTATCATAACAAAACAAAAACAAATCTGCAACAAGAGGAGCACAATTGGTACAATTGATAATTAAGCCTAGCGTCCTTTTGTGGAAAATATGCAAAAAGTGCAGACCCAGATCAGACGCAACAGAAAGTGGCGTCTGATCAGGCTATCCACTGTTTGCATACAGAAAGTTATATTAGAATAAAAATGGATAAAAATGAATAATACAACCTAATAACCCTTTAAACAGAAATGGACTGGTCTGATTGATAATAATGGGAAATTCCATTCGGCTTAAATGGGTTAACGCAGTGTCCATTTCAGTAAAATGGTCCACTCGACATTATGACGAATGACAACTGTCCTAGATATTGACTGAGTATGCCTACAGTTGTTTTTATTATGTCTCGCTCATGGTGGTAAAATAACAAAAAATATTCAGACCGAATATATTAATTACATTTATTGTGTAATCATTATTCAATTGTTATAATTTGGTGTAATGAACTTATAAAATATTAACATGTGTACATAACACACGCCTACCAAGACCATCTCCTTCATGGCATATACCAATGGGGTAAAACTTTCTGTTTTCCTGTTTTTGAGAGCAAAATTTTGAAATCGGCCAATGTCATGCGCGGATCCAGAGGGGGGGGGGGGGCAGGGGGTTAGGACCCCCCTGAAAAATAAGAAAAAATAGGGTTTCTTAGCAATATTGGTCCGGACCCCTGAAAAATCACAAAGCTACCAAACCAGCTTTCAATGTTGGGCCAACATCGACACGCCAGCGAAAAATGGCGTTTCGCTGGCGAGCCGATGGTGGTCCGGCTTTAGTGGTATTTGGATACTCTCTTCCCTAATAAAAAAAAAAAAAAAAAAAAAAACGTTGTCAAAGTTGGATCCCCCTCTGACAAAACTTTCTGGATCCGCGCATAAATGTTATTCGGTGAGACACCCATTGAACTTTTAGACATAGGTATCGTTTTTAAAAGAATTATGCTTGACAGTTTAAAATGTTTTTTATTGAAGAAAATTACATTTTTTCAACTTCATCACAAATTCTGGAACCAGTCTTTGTTTCAGGGCACGCCATTTAAGGTATGGCGAAGATAAACGCCAAATGCTATCGAATAGGATTTCCGCTATTTCCGGAATTCTTAATTTTCTGTCGACAAGAAACGATTTTATTGAATTTATACCATCCTTACCAACTTTAGCACGAAATATCTCGTGATGTGCTAGGTCTACACAGATGTCGGTTATATAAAATAGTTATACCATGTTTGTCCGCCTGTACGTAAGATAATCCACTCGCTAAAGCTCTTGGATTGTCTCCACGTACAGGCGGACAACACATGGTATAACTATTACTTTTGGTCTATCTCATTCACGAGAAACAGGTCCCTCTTCTTCATAACACAGTATTTATGTTATGCTATGAAGGAGGTGGATTGGTGGATTATAACAGGCCTGGTTATATTGAGAACGCGGCTGATAAGATAAAATCAATACTACATATACTGACTCAAAAAAGTAACGATACATATACCCGACAAAAAAGAAACGCACCAGTCTGTAGTGTGTTTTTTTCTTCTTGAAAACTACTAAGAATCTAACAAATTCATTTATATAGTTGTGAAGATTGACAATCGGACAGTTCATTCCTAACATTTCAGTACATTATGTCTATTCAGTACTTTTTGATGCGTCTCAGAACAAGACAGGGTCAGTTTTCAATGCCACAGTGTGACCTCCGTTGGCTCGTATGCATGCGTACATCTCCTACACATCGAACCGATGAAATCCCTGGTATCGCATTCCATTCTTGATATAACGCAGCGTGTGAGATGTGCTAGTACGTGTGGTAAAAGATGAACATGATTGAAACATTGTTGAATGGGATGTTAAATCATAAAACAAAATGATTGATATGTACACAGTGTGACAGTTTGACATCATGGATATGTCTTAATTAGCCAAAACCTGTTAACTTAAAAGACACAATTGTGCAGCAAATTACCGCGTATCCTCTTAGCTTACCGGTGTCGTCTGCTGATAAACTTTGCCAACAGTTTGCGACAGAATGACGGTCTTGATCTGGATCCAAACCGTTTGACACTCTGAAAGTGTTCCTAAAAGAGTTTTTTTTAAAGTTAATTTGGAAAAAAAAATCATCAGACGACAAAAATCATGAATAATTACCCAATATGTACATGTACACGTCTCATGATGGCATTTGTACTATAATCTACTCACTCCTCTTTTCCAATTGAAATTCGCCTTTTAAGGAAGTAAGCACTCTAGGTGCTATTGTTTGTGCGTCTGTACGGGAAGATAAATAACATGCGAGATATAATCCCAGCAGGTACACAACCTTAAAGCAACGTCGTATCAACGTCGATGTGACGTCACGACGTCATATGCCTGCTGGGAATATGTAATAATGTATGCTTACTTATTTAATAATTATTTTCTAAAAGTAGATCTAAATTATTTTCTAAAAGTAGCTATAAACCCATCTTTTTACTCTTAAAACCTATATGGTTTGTATTCATTAGAAGTGTCTCGGTGAGATGTATCCACTAACCATGCCCAAAGTGTGTCTTTTGCCAAAAATATAGTATCAAGCTCGGAGCCAATTTTATAAAGTTTGGTGATAACTAGTGTGGCTTGTTGTTTCAGAATATTCAACACTTAATCTTTGCTGTAGCTATCTTTGTTGACGCTAAGACACCAACAAATTATAAGTCCATCGATCTATTGAAT
Source organism: Loripinus fragilis (assembly GCA_964019695.1). NCBI lineage: Eukaryota > Metazoa > Mollusca > Bivalvia > Lucinida > Lucinidae > Loripinus > Loripinus fragilis. The sequence continues at coordinate 83,964,957 of OZ026521.1, read as the reverse complement.
TTTGTAGGCGTTAATTGCTCGATACAATCAATGTTATTAATTTTTCAACGTGTTATCTTTGTTTTATTATATTTTTGAGACATACCTTGAACAGATTCAGATCTATATCTCACACCTTCATATCTATGATACAGATGATTTACCCTTAAAGCGCCAAGAAAAAAAATGCATCTGAAAATGTCGTCTGCTGAAATCGTCTGCTACAAATAATTGCCTAACATTAGTGACGAATTAAGTATAGAAGCAAACAGCGTGGACCCAGATCAGACTTCTCCTATAGGAGCAGTCTGATCTGGGTCCACACTGTTTGCCATAGAGGCTTCTTAAACATTTCAGCAGACGAGAAAAGCAGACGACTTTTGTTGTGATTGGCGCATTAAGGGTGATCTGACATGAGTGCTCAGCCCTTAATGCACAAATGGATTCTTCTTTCTGTTTTGTTACGAGTCTGTCGTGCAGCGCATCATGGCAAAAACCTAATGATTCCCTGTCCTGATACATTTATTTGCTTTGTATAAATAGATTTAGCTAACGAATTTAGAGCGCAGTAAAACCTGTCTAAGGAAGACCCAAAATATGTTTCCAAGACCGATAATCGCTTAACGCAGGTCGAAAGTATTGCAGAATGCACCGGGACATTCTGCAATACTTTCGACCTGCACAAAGCTACCACCTGTCTTAAAGACATTTTTTGTCTATTTTTGAGTTACCGCTTTTGACAGGTTTTACTGTAATAGCATCATATGAATGACATTGAAAATGCAATCAATAGTGAGTAAGATGTGATCGATGAACTTTGCATTAAAGTGACATTTTAAACAAATTAAATAAAATATATTCGAAAAAGAACACCTCTGGCGGCCATATTGGACGCCATCTTGCATTTCAGTACGAAGGATCCTGTTCCGGACTTGGCAACAAGGCCAAAACTTAGCCCACTCTTTCATCTTCAACATAAACCCATCACAACTTTTTAGTGGAGGTGATGGAACGAAACCGTTTTAGCAGTTGGATATTTAGAATGGGCTTTTTTGCACTGCAACCCAGAACAGGAAATGCTTCTTTTTAAATGATTAGGAACTGAGAGGGGTCCTGTGAGTACCTACGCTTTGAGGGTGAATTAGAGTTGATCTAACTCTTTATTATGCCCCCGCCATGACAATGACCGGGAAATTAAGTGTTACCCAGTCCGTCCGTCCGTACATACGTACGGACATACGTAAGTACGTACATACGTACGTATGAGCGTACCTACGACGTCCGCTCTCTCAGTCAAATACTTTTGATCAGAATTTTATGAAACTTCGTCACATTATTTAGTACCATGATGTCTTCCTAAGTTTGATATCGGTCCATATCGCACCATGCTTTCAGTAGTTATGGCCCTTTGTTTATGAAAATTTACCATTTGAAACGATGTCCGCTCTCTTAGTCAAATACTTTGGATCAGAATTTAATGAAACTTGGTCACTTTGTTTAGTACTATGATATCTTCTTCAAGCTCGATATTGGTCCATATCGCACCATGCTTTAAGTAGTTATGGCCCTTTGTTTATGAAAATTCACCATTTAAAACGATGTCCGCTCTCTAAGTCAAATGTTTTTTATCAGAATTTTATGAAACTTAGTCACATTGTTAAGAACCATGATGTCTCCTTCAAGTTTGATAATGGCCTATATCACACCATGTTTTCAGAAGTTATGGCCCTTTGTTTATGAAAATTCACCATTTGAAACGATGTCCGCTCTCTAAGTCAAATACTTTTGATCAGAATTTTATGAATTTTTTTTGTCACATTGTTTAGTACCATGATGTCTTTTTAAGTTTGATCATTGTCCATATCACACCATGCTTTCAGCAGTTATGGCCCTATGCTTATGAAAATTCACCGTTTTAAACGATGTCCGCTCTCTGAGTCGAATAGTTTTGTTCAGAATTTTATGAAACTCTGTCACATTGTTTAGTACCATTTTGCCTTCTTCAAGTTTGATGATGGTCTCTATGGCACCAAACTTTAAGGAGTTACTGCCCTTAGTTTATGAAAAATCGTCGGTTGAAACGACGTCTGCTCTCTAAGATGAATAGTTTTGATTATAATTCTATGAAACTTGGTCACATTATTAAGTATCATAATGTCTTCAAGTTTCAGAATGGCCCATATCGCATCATGCCTTCAGGAATCATTGCCCATCGTTAATGACAATTCTCTATTTATGCAAATTTGGCAAATGGCGGGGGCATCCGTGTCCCACGGACACATTTCTAGTGTACTAATGGATTCTTTCTTCTAATACATATAACTTGGGGTGGTCCATTGTAATAATCGAGGTGTCACAGGTTATTTATTCCAAATAAAAAATCTTGTTTTTCCCCCTGAAGCTCACGTTTGTCTTAGCAAATAGTGTAGAACCTGATGCAATGCCACCTGCTGTTGCCTTTTATTTAGGAGTCAATAGGGTACATAGGTAAAGTAATCAGTCCTATAACTTTTACAGCTTTTGCGCCATTCATTTTAAAAGTTTGAAAACGAAATCACAGGAAAGATATGCTCTATATACAACATCATGGGAATTTTTCAAAACCGACATGGATACAGTTTTGTCACACTTGATATGTACTGCATCATTATGTACGCTAGCTGTGCATAGATGTGTGAGAAAAATCTCGACAAACTATACTCGAAAAAATAAATGTAGCTTTACCACAAAAATTGGTGGCAGTTGAACTGCCATAGGCCTGGGTGTAACATTTCCACTGCTTTAAAAGCTGGTTTGTTCTCTTGTAATGATTCGGAGAACAGCTAACCAAAGGGCCAGTTAAGCAAAAAAAAAAAAAAAAAAAAAAAAAAAATAGCGTAAAATTGCGATTATTTTATTATCCATCAGTTTAAACATGTGTTTTGGGTGCTAAAAAGAACCGTCTCATCGAGACGGTTCTTTTGAGTACCAACAACATATGTTTTGGTTGAGAAAAAAATCAGTTACGCACTCTTAACATTTTATTATTGGAGAAATGTTGCCCTCAAGTTGTTTTAGTAGGAAAGTATATTGGAGTGAATTTTATTTTTACAATTCATTCCTTTAAACAATTCCAACTTTGGAACAAAACTGCACATTTGTAAAGGATTGTTGGAAATATTGTTGACGGATCAACCTACCTTCAAAAGTCCTATCTGAAATCTCCACAAATAGTGAAGGTAAATTTAAAAGTTCGTTTTGACACTAGTCAAACAGGCAGACGCTTCTCTTCAATGACTTATTGCTTTAATAAAGTGTTTAGATCACATGGAGTACCCATACACAACTAATAGGAGCCTCCATTATGCGTCCCTAAACTATGCCAGCTCATGTGTAATGTTACTTCTCACTCAGAGGAAGCCATTTGAATACTACCATAGCTTGTGTGTAAGGCCATCGCATAAGTGAACAGAGAAATTCGGGCTAGCGCATCTATACATTCTCTTCATAGGCTTCATGGTTTATGGTAGGCTGGCCGAAAATAGTTGTGTGGGTTTTTGAGTTGTATATGGACACCTTTTGGATACAGAACCTACTCTTTCTTTGCATTGCATTAGTTAGGAAGCCTCCATGCGGGCTAAACATTTTTTTGAATTTTAAGAATAGCAACGTCTGGCACGAGTATAATGCACTTAAGTCCCCCATTAGCTTAGGCTGCTGTCCGTTCTAAGTTGGTGGTTCTGTTGTTGATTTATTGTTTTATGTATCGGGGTTCTGTTTTTGTCTTTGTTTGGTATGAATTACTTTATGTCCATTCTAGTTTTGCAGTCATCACAACTGGTTGCTTTGCTTTTATTGTCTTTCGGACGTCTTGTTACTGTAAACGTTCTGTGGCTCTTCCTCGTGGTTTACAGTTTGTGATTGTGGTATTTCCTGATCGAACTCACTTTCTTTTTGGCCATATATATCTTCTTCTATTATGCATTGGGGTCATAAGCTCTGGAACATTAAGGGTCGAACCATTGGATACAAATTGCCCTAGCTAGTTCTTTGCTAAGGGTGATTGAACCAATGTACTTGTCAGTATTTAATTTGTAAACCCAATCTTGCATTTAAGTTACATGCGCACAGGGATTATTCACAACAATTCGACCGCGTCTTATAAAAATCTATTTACACCATATGTGAACAGCAATGACGATGAACAGACTGCGCATCGGCGCAGTCTGTTTATCACGGCCTCCAATCTCGGCCTCCTTCTCCAAAAAGAGCAGAGCGTAAAGTGAGGCGAAGGCCCTTCCGGGAAGCAGGCAGTGGGCAAAACAATGGAACACGGTAAGTTGTGTTGACACATTTTCAATCATAAGTAAATTTTCAGCGCAAAACTCGAAAATCTAAGAATGCTATGCTTCGGGCAATTGTTCAAGCTATCCGTAGAGCATGCTGTTTGCACATTTGAACTTAGTTTGTAAGCATGAGAGTTTTTCTCCCGTTGCACAGTTGTCCAAGAAACGGTGGTTCCCGCATGGTTTTGCCTTCTAACCAAACGTATAGTAGCGTTTGGACCCTTATTCATACTACCGAGGCCCCTCCACACCCATGTTGTCCCAAATGCATTTTTTCGAGATATTTCAATGATAATTGAGTGATTTAGAGCCAAATTTCTTTAGGAGCAGGAGGCGAAGGGCAGGAGAAGCAGGCTGGGAGAGGAGAAGCAGGCGGCGATGAAATCAAAATTTGCATTGATTTTGCTTATTTTTAATAATATACTTATCCAATCTATATCAAACTTGCATGTATGAATATTTCAAAACATTTAAATAAATCGAAATTACTTCGCTTTAAATGCCACCACCAACGTAATGTGTGGTTCACTTTTTTTCTCATTGGAATCATGTAATGCTCACAGATTAGTGATACTTGTGAATTTCTCCCTAAGTTCTTGGGAAAAGGATTATCAAATATCTCAGACTGGGTCGAACCTCTGTTTTATACCCACCCCCTCTCAAGCTTTGATTAAGAGCAACAATTACTGATGGTGCGAAAGACTTAGACGCAGAAAAAAAGGAATTCAAACCAAGTGTTCCTTGAAATTTGAACATCGGGGCGCCCCACTGACCGTTCTACGAGACTCCTACGCCTATAAATCATAAATAGATAGTCCAAATTGACAGACTCTTACTTAAATCAACATAATTATTAAATATTTAAACACATCTTTTTACCGATGGGGGCCTATAAACCCATTCTTGCCGACTCTTGACGTTTATATAAAAACAGCATTTGGTTTGTCACTTACTTATCTCATTTTTATAAACCCATTTTGTCCTGGTGACGCATTCAGTCTTCTTTGAGATTTTCGCTATCAAAAAACGTTGACAGCTGTATGTTTTTTTTTCCCGCAAATAAATGTTTATAAGATATACAAAATGTCTTCCGAATATTCATTTATAAATGAGTTATTCTCAATAATGTTTACCAACTATTACGTCCCTACAAAGTTGCGTTAAATGTTTGCCCTGTTGGCTGCTTTATCGATCGCATGATTAAGATGCGGCTTAAAATATTTGTGTGTGTATGTGTAACTCTTACCCGGACGACAGTGGCGCACTTCGAATCGAACTATAGTTCGTACTATAGTGGCTAAAGTTTGATTCGAACATCGAAATTGTATAGGCCGATTTGGTTATGGGCCGAAATTGACATGGGCCGAAATTGTTATGGGCCGAAATGTCCAGCGACCAATTGGATAAGTATATTATTAAAAGCAAAATCAATGCAAATTTTGATTTCATCGCCGCCTGCTTCTCCTCTCCCAGCCTGCTTCTCCTGCCCTTCGCCTCCTGCTCCTAAAGAAATTTGGCTCTAAATCACTCAATTATCATTGAAATATCTCGAAAAATTGCATTTGGGACAACATGGGTGTGGAGGGGCCTCGGTAGTATGAATAAGGGTCCAAACGCTACTATACGTTTGGTTAGAAGGCAAAACCATGCGGGAACCACCGTTTCTTGGACAACTGTGCAACGGGAGAAAAAGTCTCACGCTTACAAACTAAGTTCAAATGTGCAAACAGCATGCTCTACGGATAGCTTGAACAATTGCCCGAAGCATAGCATTCTTAGGTTTTCGAGTTTTGCGCTGAAAATTTACTTATGATTGAAAATGTGTCAACACAACTTACCGTGTTTCATTGTTTTGCCCACTGCCTGCTTCCCGGAAGGGCCTTCGCCTCACTTTACGCTCTGCTCTTTTTGGAGAAGGAGGCCGAGATTGGAGGCCGTGTTTATCATCATTTCTGCCCGCTACCTAAATAGTTTAATAGATTTACATGTGAAATACACATGTTCAAAGGTATGCATAGCCACTGCAGACAAGCAGATTGATTTGAAGCACTCATAAAACGCCGGTACAAACAGAAACACGTTTTTTTTGTGATTTCACATTTTAAGTTTATTACTGTATGTTTTGAAGAAATTTAATGCTTATTGCTGTACCTTGGTAACCTATGGTAACCTAATAAAGTAGTTTTATGATACTTTCAAAGATAAAACAAACTGATGACCCATACTTACAAGTAAATGAATACAATAAGACACACCTAGGGAAAAGATGAATTACTTTGTAACCAAATTTGTAACCCTTCACCACATTTGGTGACAACCAGGCCTCCAGATAAGAGTGCGTAACTGAAATATATTTTTCCTATTTCTCAACCAAAACGTATGTTGTGGGTACTCAAAAGAACCGTCTCGATGAGACGGTTCATTTGAGCACCCAAAATACATGTTTAAACGGATAGATAAGAAAATTATCGCAACTTTACGCTGATTTTTTGGCTTAACTGGCCCTATGGACAACTGATCTGCCCGAGACTGGTTTTGGTTTAACCTTTCGAATGCTTTAAACGCTTTGTTCTGTTCAGTTTCATCGATCCGTAGAATCTCTACAACAATAACAGGTAGAAATGTTTTAAAATCGTTGGTCTCAAGTTGTTTTAGTGGGAAAGTAAGCATACGGGACTTTAACGGACATCCAGGTATCTGCGATGCGCTGAAGCGGTAATAGGGAATTATAATGGAAGGTGTTAGTTTTTATACTATATCTTTTGAAATTATAAAAGCAGAATTCCTGTGCAAACAAATGTTTTACCTAAGTATCTCACGATTATTCTAATATAATTTTTATGAATTTCCCTCTGCAAACTCTTCGTCCTTTTTGCTGGTTTTTGATAGAACCCTAAGAATGATTAAATTATATAGTAAAACAGGCTTTTTTAGATCTGCTCATTGGTAGATATTCTGTCATAGTTATTAAAGTATTCAATATATTTTCTCTGTGCAAACGGGACACTATGCTCAGATCAATTGCGAACAAATTGGTATATCTTTCATACAATTAAAATAAAATTTGATGTAGCCTTTTGAATTTTTCCTGGTACAACCCCTACTACTTTTTCACAAGCTTCCCACCGATTACGGATGTATATTCTATTTTTAGCAACTGTATCCAAGGTAACAACAGGTATTGACCACACATACACTATAGTAAAAGCGTGTCTATAACTTAGCTTTTTGAAAGTTAAGCTTATTTATTTATTTATTTATTTATTTATTTATTTATTTACATAGGTTTAAATAAACAAAAAAAAAATTAGCGTAAAATTGTAAATATTATCTTGCCAATCAGTTTTAACATATGCTTTGGGTGCTCAAAAGAACAGTCTCAGGGAAACGGTTCTTTTGAGTACCCACAACATATGTTCTGGTTGAGAAATAAGAAAATTAATTTTTTGGTACGCACTCTTAAATGCTAAAGTCCTGATTTATTTATTTATTTATTTATTTATTTATTCTATAAAGTTGCATTTGATCAGGGTATGCACTGTTTGCATAAAGAATATTCTGTTAAAATTTAAATAAAAATGAAAAATACCACACAACTTAATACAAAATGGACTTGCCCTAATGCCAAGAGTGGGAAATTCTATTGACCTAAATTGGTTATGATTCTTCACTTGCTAGTGGCGATAATTTTGGTACAAATAGTTTGGATCCAGATCAGGCCCGAAAAAGCGTCGAACTGAACTGGATTCATACTGTTTGAGTGAGAAATTTTGACACTGTGTTGGTATTTCTGAAATGAAAGGCGAAAAAGATTTTGAAATATTGTTTCAAATGCCCATTTAAAAAGGAACCGATGGTATGCATTACTTGTTCTTGCTGAGGGACATAGAAAAAAACAAAACATTGCAGACCCAGATCAGACGCGACAGAACGTGGCCTCTGATCAGGGTCTCCGTGGTTTCTTATAAAATGTTCTATTAAAATCTGAATAAAAAATATACATACCACCATGCAACCCTTGTTTCAAAAATGGACTGGTATAACTGATAAGAGTGGGAAAATCCATACGGCTAAAATCGGTAATTACCTGATATGCGTGAAGTTGGCTAGTCAATCAACAATCAACAATCGACATTCAATGTTCAGCTGGACAATCGACATTCAACTCAACATTCAATGTCTAGCTAGACAATCGACATTCGGCTCAACATTCAATGTCTAGCTAGACAATCGACATTCGGCTCAACATTCAATGTCTAGCTAGACAATCAACATTCAGCTCAACATTCAATGTCTAGCTAGACAATCGACATTCGGCTCAACATTCAATGTCTAGCTCGACAATCAACATTCGGCTCAACATTCAATGTCTAGCTCGACAATCAACATTCAGCTCAACATTCGAGTTAGCAATGAGTCCGAACTCCTGAAGCCGAATCTTGGCGAGTGTTGAGCTAGACAATCGACATTCAGCTCAACATTCAAGTCTAGCTCAACATTCGGCTCCATAAGGAATGTCTAGCTAGACAATCAACATTCAGCTCAACATTCGAGTTAGCAATCAGTCCGAACTTCTGAGGCTGAATCTTGGCGAATGTTGAGCTAGACAATCGAAATTCAGCTCAACATTCAATGTCTAGCTAGACAATCGACATTCAGCCCAACATTCGAGTTAGCAATCAGTCCGAACTTCTGAGGCCGAATCTTGGCGGATGTTGAGCTAGACAATCGACATTCAGCTCAACATTCAATGTCTAGCTAGACAATCGACATTCAGCTCAACATTCGAGTTAGCAATGTGTCCGAACTTCTGAAGCCGAATCTTGGCGAATGTTGAGCTAGACAATCGACATTCGGCTGAACATTCAATGTCTAGCTCGACAATCGACATTCGGCTCAACATTGAATGTCTAGCTAGACAATCAACATTCAGCTCAACGTTCGAGTTGGCAATGCGTCCGAACTTCTGAAGCCGAATCTTTGCGAATGTTGAGCTAGACAATCGACATTCAGCTCAACATTCAATGTCTAGCTAGACAATCGACATTCGGCTCCATATTGAATGTCCAGCTAGACAATCAACATTCAGCTCAACATTCGAGTTAGCAATGAGTCCGAACTCCTGAAGCCGAATCTTGGCGAATGTTGAGCTAGACAATCGACATTCAGCTCAACATTCAAGTCTAGCTCAACGTTCGGCTCCATAATGAATGTCTAGCTAGACAATCAACATTCAGCTCAACATTCGAGTTAGCAATGAATCCGAACTCCTGAAGCCGAATCTTGGCGAATGTTGAGCTAGACAATCGACATTCAGCTCAACATTCAAGTCTAGCTCAACATTTGGCTCCATAATGAATGTCTAGCTAGACAATCAACATTCAGCTCAACATTCGAGTTAGCAATCAGTCCGAACTTCTGAGGCCGAATCTTGGCGAATGTTGAGCTAGACAATCGACATTCAGCTCAACATTCAAAGTCTAGCTAGACAATCGACATTCAGCTCAACATTCGAGTTAGCAATGTGTCCGAACTTCTGAAGCCGAATCTTGGCGAATGTTGAGCTAGACAATCGACATTCGGCTGAACATTCATTGTCTAGCTCGACAATCGACATTCGGCTCAACATTGAATGTCTAGCTAGACAATCAACATTCAGCTCAACATTCGAGTTAGCAATGCGTCCGAACTTCTGAAGCCGAATCTTGGCGAATGTTGAGCTAGACAATCGACATTCGGCTCAACATTCAATGTCTAGCTGGACATTCGGTTCAACATTGAATGTCTAGCTAGACAATCGACATTCAGCTCAACATTCGAGTTAGCAATGCGTCCGAACTTCTGAAGCCGAATCTTGGCGAATGTTGAGCTAGACAATCGACATTCAGCTCAACATTCAAGTCTAGCTAGACATTCGGCTCCATAATGAATGTCTAGCTAGACAATCAACATTCAGCTCAACATTCGAGTTAGCAATCAGTCCGAACTTCTGAGGCCGAATCTTGGCGAATGTTGAGCTAGACAATCGACATTCAGCTCAACATTCAATGTCTAGCTAGACAATCGACATTCAGCTCAACATTCGAGTTAGCAATGTGTCCGAACTTCTGAAGCCGAATCTTGGCGAATGTTGAGCTAGACAATCGACATTCGGCTCAACATTGAATGTCTAGCTCGACAATCGACATTCGGCTCAACATTGAATGTCTAGCTAGACAATCAATATTCAGCTCAACATTCGAGTAAGCAATGCGTCCGAACTTCTGAAGCCGAATCTTGGCGAATGTTGAGCTAGACAATCGACATTCGGCTCAACATTCAATGTCTAGCTGGACATTCGGTTCAACATTGAATGTCTAGCTAGACAATCGACATTCAGCTCAACATTCGAGTTAGCAATGCGTCCGAACTTCTGAAGCCGAATCTTGGCGAATGTTGAGCTAGACAATCGACATTCGGCTCAACATTCAATGTCTAGCTAGACAATCAACATTCAGCTCAACATTCGAGTTGGCAATGCGGCCGAACTTCTGAAGCCGAATCTTGGCGAATGTTGAGCTAGACAATCGACATTCAGCTCAACATTCGAGTGCGCAATGTTTCTGAACTTTTAAGGCTGAAATTTGGCGAATGTTGAGCTCGTCAATCTACTTTCGCCACAACATTCGATGTCTGGGTACTGCATATGTTCTAAAGCAAAATATTTGCGAATGTTGAGCTAGACAATCGACAATCAGCTCAACATTCGATATAGCAATGTTTCCGAACTTCTGAAGCAGAATCTTGGCGAATGTCGAGCTAAACAATCGACATTCGACTCAACACTCGTGAGTTTGGTACTGATCAAGTTCTTAAATAAAATTTAATTAAATTTAATTCTTAAACATCACTTCATGCCCTTGTCTCAGAAAAGAAAAACGATTTTGGGATGGGGAATATATTGATCTGTCCTCATTGCAGGATACAGAAGCTATTTGTATTAATTTGCATACGAGGGCTCTGTCTATAGTTCAATTGTCTTAGTATGAAAAGTAAAGTAATTGCGATATTTTCCAAAAGGGCCACTTTTCGGGACGCCCTGTACATAGTATTGCTGCTATACGAGTAAAACACACGAAAAATAAATTGTTATTTTCTTTCCATTCAAATGACTACACTTTTTGTGTACTTGGCGCAAACCCAAGCTTTTGTTTGTTAAAGCTAATACTTGTACAATACTTATTATGGTCTACGTGCCAGCGCGTAGATTATCTAAGGTTTGGTTGCTACGTCCCAGTCAACAATTCTTCAGTTATGTTGGGACGGGTCTTCCTGGGTTGAACCAGTACTAAGCAAGGATTATTGGGTCTTGCTCAAGGATACAACGCAGTGACACCCGTGAGGCTTGAACCCACGGCCCTTCGGGCTCCAGTCAAGCGCTCTACCACTGAGCCACTGCGCTCCCTGAGGTTTGGTTAAATCCACCATTTTATAATATCATGTGACTTAGTGCAATCATGTGATTTAATGATCCCACATGGCATCAAATAAACTGACAGTAATATACTTTCGATTTCGACTTGTATTGTAAAGTTCCGTCTTCAAAACGCCCAGGAATTGGTCAATACAAACAAGTATGTGGTGGTGATTTAGATCACTGAGACATATATCACAACAATAGAGAGGTTTAACATATATAGTAAAATATGAGACATTCGGTTGGTATTGTTATACATAGAAGTGGCTTATTTGTCGGTCTACAGAGGTCATTTGTGGGTATGTCTATAGGAAGCACCTCGAGATGCGCTGAGACTCTTCTGATAAACACTTAATTAATATATTCTTCACGCTAAAGAACCACTGTACTAACAGCGTAGTCATCGCGGGTTAGTAGCTGTCGACGAAGCAATAAGCATTTTAGTATACCTGGCTGTTAAGAAGGTAAATTGTTTGTCAATAGTTCACTTCTGAAAGTATTTTTCACTAATCATTGTCACTTATATACCCAGCTGCGAATCTGCTTATCAAGACTTATGTGAATTAAGCGATAGCTAATACAGCTCCTGAGTTATGCCAAATAGTGACCCTTTTTCCTGAAAAGGCATTTTGTTTATGTTCTGGAATGTGTCTACTTAAGACAAAAATGCAAAATATCAGTACTCTAACGTGCAAAAGTACAAAATCTGTGGACAGAGTGTTTTGAAAGTATATTCAAGCTTTTTATACTGTACGCAAAGTTCTGTATATATCGGGTGATCTGGACCAGTGATTGGGTCCCTACTGTATGCAGTTATTAAGTTTAGATAAAAGAGAACTGTACACATATGTCGTGTGTTGTATCTACTACATCTAAGCTAGCACCTGTGATTTTGATACTTGTTGCATTTTAGCGCAATGAATGCTTGGGCAAACTTGCTCAGACGCATGGGCCTTTGTTACTCACGTACAGAAAGTATGGATGAAGATGAAGCCTGAGAAAATTAAAGTTAGCTCTCTAGTCCCATTTGTCAGATATAAACAATGTATGCTTCATATTTCAAAATGAGCAAGCATTCCGCCATTTTAAGCTTACTCCAGAGCGGAAATACCCTCCATCATATCGTTGTAGTAGTCTCTGGTGCTTTTTCATTTACCAGTGTATCAATCGGCCTGCACATAAAGCGCCAGCAATAAATTCATCTGAAAATGATGTTTACTTGAGTCACATGCTGCATTTTTTTTTGGTAACATTATTTGGCTTTGTCAGTATAGAGGCAAACAGTGTGGACTTAAATAGGACTGCTCCTATATAGGAGCAGTCTGATCTGAGTCTTCACTGAATGCAAAAAAGGCTTCAAAAATATTTCAGCAGACGACAAAAGCAGACAAATGGTGGTGCGATTGGCGTTTAAAGTGTAAAGAGATTGCGCAAGTGCAGACCATGATTAAAAACCGCATTAATCTTACCACATTTCATGTCGGTCTTCACTGTTTTCGAAGTAGTCCTTTATGAGTACAAAGGGTTAACAGAAGTAGTACTTACTGTGAATGGGTGCAAACGTGACCTATCAATGTTTTTCATATACCTCCATTATAGCTTGTTATGTAAGCTGTGGTTCTCACAACTCTTAAATTACAATGAGGCTGTCATAGATTTACACATTGGACCTAGTTTAATCTATAAACAAGAATGAGATACCCCGGTGATCGCCATGTTTACCACTTTTTGGCCCCTGGAGATGGGCACCCTACATGGGAGACACATTTCATTAAAAAATCAAAATGCAAGGTATTTTTTTCTAAGCCACACCTGTAAACTAATTCAACAAACGCATTGGGGTGTTGTTTCAAAAAGTGCAGCAAATATATAATAAATATGATTTCTTTTCCGAAAACATATTATTGACCAATCATGAAACACTTTACTACTTAGATATAGTGCTGAGCTTCTACCGACCTTTTGAACCAAGCACTGCACTTTTTACAATAACAGGTCTGTGGCCTAAAAAACAAACCCCTTTTTAGAAAAATGACCAAAGAAATCTTATAATTCAAACTAATAAACATTTTATAGTACGTTTATATTTTTTGTTTGCAGTATTTATTCTAGAGAATCATTTAACAACGCTACACCCTACACATGTTACTGGCAAATTCATAGTACAGCAAAATAAAGGAAATGGAAAAGAAAAGTATTCATTTTCTTATATTTCTATTATTTTATATCAGAAATGCTTTAATCTTCACTCATATAGGCTAATTACACCACTTTACAATATACTTTACCTAGAAAATGAATGTGCTTTACCACGATGAGTCTAATGTGGAGGTACCCCACCCACCCCCATTGACAAGGCCAGAATTACTTGCTCCTAGCTATGGGACATAGAATCCTTCACATTTTATCAAATTCTAATCATATAAAAAGCTATTTTGTGCAAAATTGAGCAATTTCTGCTAATTTAAGTGACAAAATCTTATAATATGCGACAGCCGGAGTCGATGAAGAGCATAACTATTTTCCATACAGAGTGGCTATGGTCATCGACTAGACATTTTGACCACTAACATTTTTTTCCAAAGGCCTAGCTGGAGAATAAAACTACCAGGATGCTGCAAGGTCAAGATTTAGGAAAGGGAAATATCAAGGTCATGGAGGTCAAAGGACAAAGCTCAAGGTCACTTTGCATTTTTAATGGTCAGAAAGGTACAATTTCTACAATTTATGGCATATTTGCTCTCATTTGAGGTCAATTGGCCAGAGAAAAACATCAAATTATTGACAAAATTTGAAAATGCTAGCACAACTTACTTTTTTAATAAATGGCAGGCTATAAATTTGGTAAAAGCATGCCTGTGAATTGGTATGTTGCTGCTGTTTCATTATGCCATTTTTTTCAAAGTGTCATGACTATTGCAGGATATAATAGTAAAGATTAAAATCGACTAATACGCATACATATATACATTTGAAATAACTCAAGGTCTGGGTCATCTTTAATGTCAAGGGTCAATTTAGACAGAACATCAATACTATCTGACCCAACTGAACAATGTGGTCAGTGCAACATCAGACAGGTTTCCAAGTTGTTCTACACTTTTGCTCAATTGAAAGGTCAATCTTTACAAGGTCAATGTCATATTGGGTCATATGACAGCCTCCTGTGCTATCTCTAAGTTTAACCAAGACAGATGAGCATGACAATAAATGAGCATGCATATGTGGGTTTACCACATGTAATATTTTTCAACTCAGTTGCATATACAGGTTTGCCAATCACGTGATACGCAATTGGTAATCGCACATTTTATGGAGGTTTTCTTATCGATGCAAGGTATGTCAAAGTAAGGAATACTTTTTTTCGTAGGTGCTTTTTATCGATTTCAGAAAAGTGCCTTGGTTTTACAGGGGATCATTCTGTCGTTGACTGTTTTGAGCTAAAACATGCAATTTTTGTGAAAAGCTGTGCAAAATCTGCCACAGTGATTGGGCAAGAATCACACTTATGTCAGTACATGTTTATGTTGAAAGCTAATTGACTAATTAATCAATCGTAGTAAAAAAGAAGGCAAAGATCAGGAATCGATACGATCAAGCACTACACCTGACCCAGGATACCAATGGGAAAGTGACAACTTCACATTTAGACATCACAAACGAGAGCCAATAGGTCAACCCTTTCCAAGCAGGTGATCTAAGGCTTATTTATGCATTTCAAATACTACCTTTAGTGAATAGAAATCAGTTTTCCACAGATTGAGTATAGGATTGCTATTCCTTTGAGAGGAAAATGGCAACTGAAGACGATGATACGAATCACATGGTTTGGTAGGAGTCACACATGAAACTGTGATAGCAAAATACATAGGAATCACACTCCTTTGTGTAATTCAAAACTTGCTACTTCATCTGGAGCTGATCGAAGTCAGTTTATGACATTGCCTTTGTCCTTTACTGATCTCTCTATCATTAACTTGATATATTTGACACCTCCCCTAGAAGCATGAGTTGGATTGAGATGAAATCATGCGGGACACCAGGCCAATATGCAGATACAAATTTTCTAAAATACACTTATTTGTATATAAAAATCACATTGGCCAATTGAAATTCTTCAAAAGACATCTCACAAACCATATGTTGGATTTAACTAAACTTGGCTTGGTGGGAGACATCAGGGAAAATTAAGATATAGACACCATGGAAACATGTAAAGTCAGAATTGCCCAGCTAGTTTGATTCTGATATACAAGATGGCCTCAATGGTGACCTTCTTAATTCTTCAAATGATATTTCCTTGCAAGCGTCGTGTTCAAGAATGAACTGAAACTTGGCAGATAGCCCCAATGTAATTAGAACAAAATGATTCAAATCTTTTATACCAACCAACGATAATTTAAAGGCCAATTTTGGACCACTTTCCCCATTTCTGATGCAACAATTTTGCATTTTGCCCCTTTATCATGCTAAAGGTACCTGCCAATTTCACATTTTTCAAAGAATTCAATGAGTTTTACAGAACAGTTATTTTATGTTGTAGTATAAAAATATATATTAATTATGGAAGTGATCTGCACATGACAGTAACCATGGCAACCATTTGAGGACATCCTGCAAGGTTAGATTTAATAACATGTTTATGTTGCTAAGCAGCAAGTCACATCACTTTCCTTCAAACTTTTGGATATACATACTGTTGCATGCACAACAAGTTATGCAACCTATTTTTTTTTATTTGTGATGTTTAAATGGTACAAACCCTTACATTGTAAAGAAATTTCCGCTATTTATTGGGTTATCATTGTTAGTAATAAACCAGCCTTGATTGGAGAGTATGCTTTTTCACAGATGGAGTTTATTGGCTAGATGACTCAAACTAAATTTGGTGGAAGCGTTGGGATAATGACAGCTGCCAGGCCAAAGTTCCAAATCATGGAACGAGACTTCTCAGAGGGAAAGTTATGTGACAATGTAGTCTCAGGTGTATAATACATTTGTGTAACGCATAAGATGTACTATATGCACTATGCAACATCAAACCTTACTATATGTGATAAAAGTAAAGCTAGTATATATATTAATAAATCACACTTGGTGGGTGAACATGTTTTCCCACTGACGGTGGATGGCTCATGTTCCAATATTATTCATGCACAACAGTCGTTTGTATACAATCCACGTGATTTTCGTATAACAATAAACAAGTGTGATTCCTGTTCATTTTGACTAAGTGGGAGGCCTGTCCTTTTTTGATTGAAAACTTAAGTGTGATTCTTATCATATGATGTGATTTCTATCATTGTCTTTCTTTTCTAGTTTACTGCAAATTTCAAGTTTACTGCATAGAATAAAATTGTCTGTCATCATTTATTTACCAATTTTGATTTTACCAATATAATACTGTTGCTGCAGGATATTGTATGCAGCTAAAACGCTCAAACAACGCATTACTTGACAAACCAGACTACTCACATAGCAAAACCTTACGACGATTTCCAAGATAACTATACCAATCTAGTCTAAAAGTACAACGTCATAAGGAAGAACTTCTAATCCGGGTACTCTGCACTAGTTAGATGGTATTTCTGCAATCCATCAAAAACAATAAAATAATTGTTAAACATACGTTCAATCGAGCGCAAAAGGTACGCAAATCATGTGAGATTATCACATGTGTATCATGTGCTTGTCCGCCTTGATATAACTCAATCAAGTGACCACTATTACAGCTTATGAACATTTGTGAAATTTTGATAATTACAAGAACAAATACTCAAAAAAATGCTTCAGCATAACAGTGAAACATACTCATGCTTTGATATGGGAACCAGTGAGTTATTGATAAATGACGTGATGCTCAAAGTTGAGCCTCAAAGTGCAGAAGTGCACCTCACATGCATCACAGCCCAACATCAACGGGGACAATCCGTGATACACATGTGGTAATGTCACACGTTTTGTTTACCTTTTGCGCTCGATTGAAGGTGTGTTTGACAATTATTTTCTTAGGAGTACAGAAATGACACCTAGTGCAGAGTACCCACACTAGATTGTTCTTCCTCATGACGCTGTACCTTTAGACCAGGGTGGTATAGTTCTCTTGAAATTCGTCGCAAGGTTGTGCTAATTGAGTTGGTAGGAATCACACGTAAGTTTTCAATTAAAAATGGATAGGCCTCAAGCTTGTAAATTGTTAAATAAAAATCACATGGATTTTATACTTCACAGCTGCTGTTCATGAATATTATTGTAGAGTGAGCCATCCAGCTAACAATATCCGTCAGTGGCAAAGCATGTTCACTCACAAAGTGTAATTTATTATTTATATATATACTAGGCCAAAAAAGAAACGCCGCATATAAAACATATATTGTTTATGGGGGTCTTTCAACCAATATCTCGCAAACGATTTGTCACAGTTTGATCGCTGATTCTTGGATAATGAGTTCCTGGGGGTTGTGCTAGCTATCATTGTCACCGGACGAAATTGATTCAAAAGTTAAAACCTCCGTTTTAATCGATTTTGACGTCGCGCCATAAGGCGATGACGTCATGAATGTGTACGGTCTGACATTGTTCCAATTTATCAGAAACGTTTCCTTAGACGTTCAATCATCCTTGCCTGGCATCGAAATTGTTGGGCTATCACCGATGGCGTCACGTTAGCTTATAACCTTCTTATCGCCTTTTTGCGTTCAACATGTGTCCGTTTTGGCATCGTAAATTAGCAATGTGTACATTTCATTTTAAAGATTTAAAATGTTTTCAGCAAATTGGATATTAGACTAGTGATTTCAGTAGTTATTACATGTGTAAATCTAAATAAAATGAATTTGCACGTGAAAAATTTGAAAATAAAAAGACAGCCAGTAAACTGGTTTGGGTTGACTGAGCTCAATGAAACAATGGGAATAACGTGTGGCAAGAATAGTCGCGAAACATAGATATCAGATGAATTTTTGTAACTCATTTAACGGTCAATATTTTAATCTTTATGTGCGGCGTTTCTTTTTTGGCCTAGTATATACTCAAAAATGCTTCAGCATAACAATGAAAGATACTTATGCTTTGATATGGGAACTAGTGAGTTTTTGATAAATAAAATGATGCTCAACGTATATCCTCACAGTGCAAAAGTGCAACACACATGATTCACAGCCCAATATCAACGGGGACAATCACGTGATACACATGTGGTAATTTCACACGTTTTGTTTACATTTTGCGCTTGATTGAAGGCGTATGTAGCAATTATTTTCTTGGTTTATGGTGGAGTACAGAAATGACATCTAGTGCAGGGTACCCGGATTAGATTGTCCTTCCTCATGACGCTGTTCTTTTAGACCAGGGTGAGAAAGTTGTCTTGAATTTAGTCGCATTGTTGCGCTATTTGAGTTGGTAGGAATCACACCTAAGTTTTCAATAAAAATGGATGGGCCTCACACTTGTAAATTGCTAAATGAAAATCACATGGATTTTATACTACACAGCTGATGTTCATGAAAATTATTGTAGAGGGAGCCATCCAACTAACAAAATCCGTCAGTGGAAAAGCATGTTCACCCACAAAGTGTAATATATTAATTATACATAAACCCAAAAAATGCTTCAGCATAACAATGAAAGATACTCATGCTTCGATATGGGAACCAGTGAGTTTTTATAAATAAAATGATGCTCAAAGTATAGCCTCACAGTGCAGAAGAGCAACTCACATGCTCCACAGCCCAATATCATGGGGGACAATCACGTGATTCACATGTGGTAATCTCACACGTTTCGTTTACCTCTTGCGCTCGATTGAAGGTGTGTTTGACTATTATTTTCTTGGTTTATGGTGGAGTACAGAAATGACACCTAGTGCAGAGTACCGGAACTAGATTGTTCTTACTCATGACGCTGTGCCTTTAGACCAGGGTAGTATAGTTCTCTTGAAATTCATCGCACGATTGTGCTATTCGAGATGGTAGGAATCACAAGAAATTTTTCAATCAAAATGGATAGGCCTCACACTTGTAAAATGTTAGATGACAATCACATCGATTTTATACTACACAGCTGCTGTTCATGAATATTATTGTAGAGTGAGCCACCCAGCTAATAATATCCGTCAGTGGAAAAGCAGGTTCACCCACAAAGTATAATTTATTATAGATATACTCCAAAAAATGCTTCAGCATAACAATGAATGATATTCATGCTTTGATATGGGAACCAGTGAGTTTTTGATAATCGAAATGATGCTCAAAGTATAGCCTCACAGTGCAGAAGTGAAACTCACATGCTTCACAGCCCAATATGAAGGGGGACAATCACGTGATACACATGTGGTAATCTCTCACGTTTTGTTAACATTTTGCGCTTGATTGAAGGTGTGTTTGGCAATTATTTTCTTGGTTTATGGAGTACAGAAATGACACCTACTGCAGGGTACCCGCACTAGATTGTTCTTCCTCATGGCGCTGTACCTTAAGACCAGGGTAGTATAGTTCTCTTGAAATTCGTCGCAAGGTTGTGCTATTTGAGTTGGTAGGAATCACACGTAAGTTATCAATCAAAATGGATAGGCCTCACACTTGTAAATTGTAAAATGACAATCACATGGATTTTATACTACACCGCTATTGTTCATGAATATTATTGTAGAGTGAGCCATCCAGCTAACAATATTCGTCAGTGGAAAAGCAGGTTCACCCACAAAATGTGATTTATGAACTATACATATACTCCAAAAAATGCTTCAGCATAACAATGAATCATACTCATGCTTTGATATGGGAACCAGTGAGTTTTAGATGAATGAAATGATGCTTAAATTAGAGCCTCACCGTGCAGAAGTGCAACCCACATGCTTCACAGCCCAATACCAACGGGGACAATCACGTGATATACATGTGGTAATTTCACACGTTTTGATTACATTTTGCGCTTGATTGAAGGCGTATTTAGCAATTATTATCTTGGTTTATGGTGGAGTACAGAAATGACACCTAGTGAACAGTACCGGGACTAGATTGTTCTTCCTCATGACGCTGTTCTTTTAGACTAGGGTAGTATAGTTCTCTTGAAATTCGTCGCAAGGTTGTGCAATTTGAGTTGGTAGGAATCACACGTAAGTTTTCAATCAAAATGGATAGGCCTCACACTTGTGAATTGTTAAATGAAAATCACATGGATTTTATACTACACAGCTGCTGTTCATGAATGTTATTGTAGAGTGAGCCATCCAGCTAACAATATCCAACATTGGAAAAGCAGGTTCACCCACAAAGCGTGATTTATAATCATGCATGCTACCTTTACTCCTATCTCGTATTGTAAGGTTTGAAGTTGCATAGTCCATACAGTACGTTACATATTATATGTTAAAAATGTATAATACACGTGACACTATATGGTCACATAGCCTTCCCCTCAGATCAGTATTGGCCCGCCACTTGGCCATGTAAACACATGGGTAAGATAACTCTGGCCTGGCAATTGACATTATTCAAAGGCTTCCAACAAAGTCATCTAGCCAACAAACTTCATCAACGAAAAGCATACTCACCCATTATGAAAGTTTTATTACTTTTATGGCTACCCTATACTTGTTTCACATACATGTAGTAAGGTTTGTAGTTCCCATAGTACATATGATAAAATACACAACCCTATTATACACATGACACCACATCGCCACACTATAATGAGAGGGAAGCTAATATGTATTTTGTTTTAATTTAGAACTAACACTGAACACTGTCACCAGAGCTAAAATTAGAATAAAACCCTTGAACGACTCCTTATGAACCACTGGTCCAAAAGTAAAACCAAGGTACTAAAGCACCGCTATCCCTGCCCTCTCCCAGGTATGGGGCCAAGGTAACAAAGATCTTATGCATTTGTTGTTGCTAACAGTGTGTACATTGATCAACTGCTACATATGTGACATGTGATCATGGTCTACATTGTTTACTTATATTCAACGCTTGTGATAAACATGTTATTAAGTGTAAACTCTTGATTGTTTTTTCTTATCCATAAGTTTTAACATACGAGTCGGGAGTCTTATTACCACATTTCTTTTAGAACCCACAACAGATGTTTATATTGATAAATTGGGGCCTGATATATGTATTAGGAATGTGAAATTCCAACATGTTATAGATCATATTTTGTATTGAGGGTTTCATAGTCTGAAAGAAGTCAATCCATGCTAATTTCATTGGCAAATCTTACATTCACAATGACAAGCAACACTGAATAATATAGACTAAGCAAGCGAGATTGTGTTTCTGTCCCACTTACAGCTAGGGTCTTATAGAGACTGGGCCATTACAAATTGGAGGAGATGCGATTGAACTTGGGGCACCTCGGTACAAGTGGTTTATCCATTGAGCTTGCTAGAATTCAAACGTTTACAAAGCTGTGGGTACAGTCAGATTTTTACAAACGAAGGAACAAAGATTAAACCAGACGTGAATTGTTAATCAGATTGTAACAGTTATGTTTGGAAATACATACTGCAAATGCTGTCAAAGTGCAATGGATATTTATGGTACATTTATTCCAATGCAATTAACTTATATAGTGCAACACCATAGACTCTCCTTATCGTTGATCCTTAAGAGATAAAAACTAGGCCATACCATTATGATAATGCAGTGGAACTTGAATTGCTCATTATGGTGCAATTTACGTTACATTTTCTACTAAGCCCCTAATAAATCATTAATATTTTGTTAAATAGTTTTATTATATATATTTTTCAATAAATATTTTAGGTTAAAATAACATGTATCTAAGATACAATTTAATTACCATTTCAAAAGTGCTAACAGCTTGCTTCTATCGCAATTTATAAACTCTTTTATGTTACCGCCTCGAAGAAAAACGTTATTTAAGGTTGGAATCTTTTCGTTTTTAAATAACCCATGTAATCCTGTCTGTATGCTTAAAATATAATATATATAGAGTGTTTTATTCATAGGGGAAAACATTGTTTCTGGTGTAAAAATCAAGTTTGTTGTTTGATTGGAAATATGTAACGTATGTTACAATTTTCAAGGCATTCTATATAGTGCTTAAAGAATTAAATATTATATCATAAGGTTTATATTCAGTTCAAAGCTGATTTTGAGTTAAATCCAAAAATAAAATGTTAAAAAAGGTTAAATTGTCAAAGTATATTTGCTTTTGGGAAAAATATTTTTAACTTTTGAAAAATACAAAATATTTTTACCAATTTGGCAAAATTTATAGATTTAATCTTCACTAGCAAAAAAGAAATATAGCAAATTCCAAAAAGTACAAGTGTTAACATAACGTATATTATCATAAAGTTCTATGTGTATCCAAAATGTTGTCAAAGACAATATAAAATTGAGTATAAAATGGTAAATTATAAAGTGAATTTAATTTTTTGTAATACTTATCCAAAAGACTGATATTACTTAATGTATCTAGTATAATGTTTCGCCTGTAACAGTTATAAAAGCTAGATAACAAAGTTGAAAGTATACTGCTAGTCATACACTTTCAATTTCAAGATCAAACTGATATGTAAGAATAACCAGCAGTTGATATGTCTAATATAAAATTCTAATTATTTTAGGGTGGTGTATCAAACTCTGCTATTTAATTATTTTGTGGCTTAAGTAATGTGGTTTTAGATAATCAAAGTGTATAAAATCCCCCTCAGATATATTTTGGCAGCCCATGGTTTAGTGACATCACAGCACTAAATAGTGGTATAAACTTAGGGTAAGGAACTTATATAACTGCAGTACCATATACTTACGCTGTTTGAACTCATAACACCTATTTGCAGCACTTAGTTAAGTGATTTAAGGCAATGAACATGATGATAAATAAAATTTAGATATAGCTTTGTACATGCATAAAAAATATGTGTAACTGTAATAGGATATTAAATGCAGTAAACATGGCTGTTATGCAGTAAAGCTCCTAACTACCAGAGGGCTATCATGTGACAATTTACGTGTGATATAGTGTAGTTTTAGAAAATCCTAATTAACTAGATTCCCTGTGAACAGTGGAAGTCTATTAGCAACTCAGGGTCTAGAAGTCATTTTAAGAATTCCAATATGGCTTCCATTGTGGCCATATATTCTTTTTGCAAAACTTCACATCCATATTGCCCAGATGCCTTCCACAAAAGTACTGTTAAAAACAGCATAGCTTTTTAAGATGAAATTTGAAGAATTTCAAAATAGATGACATATTATATACCACAACAGAGCCATAATTTCAAACCTAAGACACCATGTTCCCCATAGCCTGGCTCAATTAAAATGTATTGTTTGGGATGAAATGCTTTATAAATAATTTCAATATGGCTGCCATGTTGCCATGGTGTCTAAATCTTAATTTATCCCTTATGTCTCTTACCATACCAAGCTTCATTTAAGACCTTAGTATGGTTTGTGACAAATCTTTTGAAGAGTGTCAATTTGGCAACCATAATGGCAATTTTGCAAATAAAAGTGTGAGTGTTTCAGTAAATCTTATCTTTTGTTGGCCTGATGCCTCGCATGATTTCACTTCAATTTCATTGTTGCATCTAGGGTAGATGTAGAGTAGTATACAATTATTGACTTCAGTGAGGTAGACATAAGAATTTATCTAACCGAAAAAGTGATAATTCACCCAGGCCGCTAGGCAGAGGTGAATATCACTTTTAAGGGTAGATAAATCCTTATGTCTACCGAAATTGAAATCAATAACTGTTTTGTTATATGACTTTTCATTTAAGAATGAAAATTTTGCTACTTTCACTTTTGTTGTTAAAGACATGTTCAACCTTCAATCTAAGACATCTAAGCCTAAGGACTTTCTCACAAGTGTTAGCAACTGTTATGAAAATGTTTTAATGCAGTATTTTGCATTTCAAATGTATATTAATTCTTGTAATGGAGAATATAAAATGTTATCATGAAACTGTTTTTACAGTTTGTTTATTCAAACAAAGATAAATAAGCAGACAAAACATACCAAAACTGTTGTAAAAATTCATGAAAGTCTTTAATTTACCTGTTGGCAGGTGAAACAGCAAATCATGTCAGTTTCATGTAGCACATGCTAGTTTCACACTCATCATGTTATTTTTAGCTCTCTAGAGCAGAAGTGTCAAAAATATTAATTTCTGAAAAATATTTCCAGCTGGTTTCATGCAATATTAACTTGTGGACTGGTTTAGACAAGTTTCCAGGTAGACATAGAGATTTATGGAGACAAATTGGGCCAATCAGGAGACAGATTCTCTCCAGTCATATAACAAATTAAGTTAATGATTGAGACGGACCATTAGCAGATCAATAACAGACAACATGGCGTACCAAAGACTGACTTTGATCAATGCTAGCTGAGCTAGAAAAAAAAGAGTGTGATTCCTATCTATTTTGCTATCGTAGATTCAAGTGTGACTCCTACCTAACTGTGTGATTCCTATCATCGTCTTCAATTGCCATTTTTATACAAGGGATAGCAATCTTTTGCTCAATTTGTGGAAAACTGATTACTATTCACTTGTAGCAATGACCGAAATATATTAATAAGCCTTAAATTGAATAAATTAGCTGATTAGCTTTCGTCATGACCCTGTACTGACAAAAGTGTGATTCCTGCCATTTCACTCCGGCAGACTTTGCACGGCTTATCACAAGAACTGCATGTTTTAGCTGAAAATGGTAAACGATAGAATGATCCCCTGTATATCCGGTCACTCCGCACTTAGTGTCTTTTCTGAAAACGATCTGAAACCCACGAAAAGAAGCTTGACTTACCTTGAATCGATCAGAAAATCGTCATAAAAATGTGAGATTACCAATTGCGTATCACGTGATTGGCCGCCCTGAATATGTGGTGCAAAGTGAGTTACCCATCGACCCCTACCCACTAATCGGGCTCTTTTTCTGCAGTCTAGATGATTTTTGTTTTAAAAAGATGGATTTTTTTGACAGTTGAAATTATTATAGAACTTACTGATTAAATAAAAGTATCAAAAGCATACGACAGGTCACATACATAGAAGCCAGGATATCCAACAAAACATGCCTGATATTCCTCTTTAGGACCCAGATTTGTAAATGTTTTCCATAGACCTCCATTATAGCTTGTATGTAAGCTGTGGTCCTAACAACTCTTAACTCACAATGAGGCAGCCTTATACTTACTGATTGGACCTAGTTCAATCAATAAACAAGAATGAGATACCCCGGAGAACGCCATGTTTTACCACTTTTCGGCCCCTGAAGGTGGGCACCCTACATGGGATTAACATTTCATTGAAAAAAAATATCAAAATACAATATCCTTTGTTCTAAGCCACACCTGTAAACAACATCATCAAAAGCAGTGATGTGTTGTTTCAAAAGATGCAGCAAATATAGTTCCGTCTAAAATATGATTTTTCCCGTATGTTTATTATTTTTATCATGAAACACTTTACAACTTAAATGTAGTGCTGAGCTTCCACCACCCTTTTGAACCAATCACTGCCTTTTTTACAATTACAGGTCTGTGGCCATAAGTGAAAGGTCTACCTAGATTCTAACTCTAGCTGGTTTTTACTCAACTCTTTACATGCAGAGTAATTTTGCCTAACTTTTTAGCTCACCAGTCACGTAGCCACAAGGTGAGCTTTTGTGACCGGTCTTTGTCCGTCGTCGTCGTCCTCCGTCAACAATTGACTTAAATAACAACTCCTCCTAAACCCCTTGTCCAATTTTAAAATAATTTTACACAAATGATTTTTGCGTTGCCCTCTACCATAATTGTTCAAATGGTTCTGGTCCGTTGCATCTCTAGGTCTAAGAGGCTAAAAATAGATTTTCGAGATGAAAACTTTAAAAATCTTCTTATCTGAAACCAGAGAGAGCCTTGTGATGTGGTATGTAGCATCACCAAGTAGACCTCTACCACGTTTGTTCAAATTTTACTCCTTGGGCCGAAAATGGCCCCGCCCCGGGGGTCACATGTTTTACATAGGCTTATATAGGGAAAATGTGAAAAAAATCTTCTTGTCTGAAACCACAATGCATAGAGCCTTAATATTTGGTATGTAGCATCATCTAGTGGATCTCTACCATGTTTGTTAAAATTAAGTCCCTGGCACAAAAAATGGCCACGCCCGGGGTCACATGTTTTACATAGGCTTATATATGGAAATGTGAAAAAATCATCTTCTCTTAAACCACTCGTCCGATTTTGAAAGGATTTCACACAAATAATCCTTTGATGGCTCAATAACATAATTGTTTCAAAATCATTTTTCAGAAATACTATACAGCGTGTCAAAAAATTTGCATCCAGAACAGGCCATACGTTTTATCGACCCTGATCTGAGTCGATTCTGATCACAAAATTAACTATTTCCCCGCTAGTGTCAAACAGTTTGGATCCAGATCAGGCCCAACATTTCAAATTTCCGTCTGACCATCCGTTAATTCGTCCATCTGTCTCTATCTGTCTTGCTCAACATTCGCCAAGATTCGGCTTCAGAAGGTCGGACACATCGCTAACTCGAATGTTGAGCTGAATGACGATTGTCTAGCTAGACATTCAATGTTGAGCCGAATGTCGATTGTCTATCTCAACATTCGCATAGATTCGGCTTTATAAGTTCGGACGCATTGCTAACTCGAATGTTGAGCTGAATGTTGATTGTCTAGCTAGACATTGAATGTTGAGACGAATGTCGATTGTCTAGCTAGACATTGAATGTTGAGCTGAATGTCGATTGTCTAGCTCAACATTCGCAAAGATTTGGCTTCAGAAGTTCTGACGCATTGCTAACTCGAATGTTGAGCTGAATGTTGATTGTCGAGATAGACATTGAATGTTGAGCCGAATGTCGATTGTCTAGCTTGACATTGAATGTTGAGCTGAATGGCGATTGTCTAGCTCAACATTCGCCAAGATTCGGCTTCAGAAGTTCGGACGCATTGCTGACTCGAATGTTGAGTTCAACGTTGAGCCGCATGTCGAGCTAGACATTGAATGTTGAGCCGAATGTCGATTGTCTAGCTCAACATTGGCCAAGATTCGGCTTCAGAAGTTCGGACGCATTGCTAACTCGAATGTTGAGCTGAATGTTGATTGTCTAGCTAGTCATTCAATGTTGAGCCGAATGTCGATTGTCGAGCTAGACATTGAATGTTGAGCCGAATGTAGATTGTCTAGCTCAACATTCGCAAAGATTCGGCTTCAGAAGTTCAGACACATTTCTTACTCGAATGTTGAGCTGAATGTCGATTTTCGAGCTAGACATTGAATGTTGGGCTGAATGTCGATTGTTTAGCTCAACATTCGCCAAGATTCGGCCTCAGAAGTACGGAATGATTGCTAACTCGAATGTTGAGCTTAATGTTGATTGTCGAGATAGACATTGAATGTTGAGCAGATTGTTGAGCTAGACATTGAATGTTGAGCGGAATGTCGATTGTCTAGCTCAACATTGGCCGAGAATCGGCTTCAGAAGTTCGGACGCATTGCTAACTCGAATGTTGAGCTGAATGTCGATTGTCTAGCTAGACATTCAACGTTGAACCGAATGTCGAGCTAGACATTGAATGTTGTGCCGAACGTCTATTGTCTAGCTCAACATTCGCCAAGATTCGGCTTCAGAAGTTCGGACGCATTGCTAACTCGAATGTTGAGCTGAATGTTGATTGTCTAGCTAGAAATTCAATGTTGAGCCGAATGCCGATTGTCGAGCTAGACATTGAATGTTGAGCCGAATGTCGATTGTCTAGCTCAACATTCGCCAAGATTCGGCTTCAGAAGTTCGGACACATTGCTAACTCGGATGTTGAGCTGAATGTCGATTGTCTAGCTAGACATCGAATGTTGAGCTGAATGTCGATTGTCTAGCTCAACATTCGCCAAGATACGGCCTCAGAAGTTCGGACTGATTGCTAACTCGAATGTTGAGCTGAATGTTGATTGTCTAGCTAGACATTCAATATGGAGACGAATGTTGAGCTAGACATTGAATGTTGAGCTGAATGTCGATTGTCTAGCTCAACATTCGCCAAGATTCGGCTTCAGGAGTTCGGACTCATTGCTAACTCGAATGTTGAGCTGAATGTTGATTGTCGAGCTAGACATTGAATGTTGAACCGAAATTTGATTGTCGAGCTATACATTGAATGTTGAGCCAAATGTCGATTGTCTAGCTAGACATTGAATGTTGTGCTGAATGTTGATTGTCTAGCTAGACATTGAATGTTGAGACGAATGTCGATTGTCTAGCTAGACATTGAATGTTGAGCCGAATGTCGATTGTCTAGCTAGACATTGAATGTTGAGTTGAATGTCGATTGTCTAGCGAGACATTGAATGTTGAGTTGAATGTCGATTGTCTAGCTCAACATTCGCCAAGATTCGGCCTCAGAAGTTCGGACTGATTGCTAACTCGAATGTTGAGCTGAATGTCGATTGTCTAGCTCAACATATGCCAAGATTCGGCTTCAGAAGTTCGGCCGCATTGCCAACTCGAATGTTGAGCTGAATGTTGATTGTCTAGCTAGACATTCAATGTTGAGCCGAATGTCGATTGTCGAGCTAGACATTGAATGTTGAGCCGAATGTCGATTGTCTAGCTCAACATTCGCCAAGATTCGGCTTCAGAAGTTCGGACACATTGCTAACTCGAATGTTGAGCTGAATGTCGATTGTCTAGCTAGACATTGAATGTTGAGCTGAATGTCGATTGTCTAGCTCAACATTCGCCAAGATTCGGCTTCAGAAGTTCGGACGCATTGCTAACTCGAATGTTGAGCTGAATGTCGATTGTCTAGCTAGACATTCAATGTTGAACCGAATGTCGAGCTAGACATTGAATGTTGAGCCGAATGTCGATTGTCTAGCTCAACATTGGCCAAGATTCGGCTTCAGAAGTTCGGACACATTGCTAACTCGAATGTTGAGCTGAATGTTGATTGTCTAGCTAGACATTCAATGTTGAGCCGAATGTCGATTGTCGAGCTAGACATTGAATGTTGAGCCGAATGTCGATTGTCTAGCTCAACATTCGCCAAGATTCGGCTTCAGAAGTTCGGACACATTGCTAACTCGAATGTTGAGCTGAATGTCGATTGTCTAGCTAGACATTGAATGTTGAGCTGAATGTCGATTGTCTATCTCAACATTCGCCAAGATTCGGCCTCAGAAGTTCGGACTGATTGCTAACTCGAATGTTGAGCTGAATGTTGATTGTCTAGCTAGACATTGAATGTTGAGCCGAATGTCGAGCTAGACATTGAATGTTGAGCCGAATGTCGATTGTCTAGCTCAACATTCGCCAAGATTCGGCTTCAGAAGTTCGGACGCATTGCTAACTCGAATGTTGAGCTGAATGTCGATTGTCTAGCTAGACATTCAATGTTGAACCGAATGTCGAGCTAGACATTGAATGTTGAGCCGAATGTCGATTGTCTAGCTCAGCATTCGCCAAGATTCGGCTTCGGAAGTTCGGACTGATTGCTAACTCGAATGTTGAGCTGAATGTCGATTGTCTAGCTAGACATTGAATGTTGAGCTGAATGTCGATTGTCTAGCTCAACATTCGCCAAGATTCGGCCTCAGATGTTCGGACTGATTGCTAACTCGAATGTTGAGCTGAATGTTGATTGTCTAGCTAGACATTCATTATGGAGCCGAATGTCTAGCTAGACTTGAATGTTGAGCTGAATGTCGATTGTCTAGCTCAACATTCGCCAAGATTCGGCTTCAGAAGTTCGGACGCATTGCTAACTCGAATGTTGAGCTGAATATCGATTGTCTAGCTAGACATTCAATGTTGAACCGAATGTCGAGCTAGACCTTGAATGTTGAGCCGAATGTCGATTGTCTAGCTCAACATTTGCCAAGATTCGGCTTCAGAAGTTCGGACGCATTGCTAACTCGAATGTTGAGCTGAATGTTGATTGTCTAGCTAGACATTCAATGTTGAGCCGAATGACGATTGTCGAGCTAGACATTGAATGTTGAGCCGAATGTCGATTGTCTAGCTCAACATTCGCCAAGATTCGGCTTCAGAAGTTCGGACACATTGCTAACTCGAATGTTGAGCTGAATGTCGATTGTCTAGCTAGACATTGAATGTTGAGCTGAATGTCGATTGTCTAGCTCAACATTCGCCAAGATTCGGCCTCAGAAGTTCGGACTGATTGCTAACTCGAATGTTGAGCTGAATGTTGATTGTCTAGCTAGACATTCATTATGCAGCCGAATGTCGATTGTCTAGCTAGACATTGAATGTTGAGCTGAATGTCGATTGTCTAGCTCAACATTCGCCAAGATTCGGCTTCAGAAGTTCGGACGCATTGCCAACTCGAATGTTAAGCTGAATGTTGATTGTCTAGCTAGACATTCAATGTTGAGCCGAATGTCGATTGTCGAGCTAGACATTGAATATTCAGCCGAATGTCGATTGTCTAGCTCAACATTCGCCAAGATTCGGCTTCAGAAGTTCGGACACATTGCTAACTCGAATGTTGAGCTGAATGTCGATTGTCTAGCTAGACATTGAATGTTGAGCTGAATGTCGATTGTCTAGCTCAACATCCGCCAAGATTCGGCCTCAGAAGTTCGGACTGATTGCTTACTCGAATGTTGAGCTGAATGTTGATTGTCTAGCTAGACATTGAATGTTGAGCCGAATATCGAGCTAGACATTGAATGTTGCGCTGAATGTCGATTGTCTAGCTCAACATTCGTCAAGATTCGGCCTCAGAAGTTCGGACTCATTGCTAACTCGAATGTTGAGCTGATTGTCGATTGTCGAGCTAGACATTGAATGTTGAGCCGAATGTCGATTGTCTAGCTAGACATTGAATGCTGAGCTGAATGTCGATTGTCTAGCTCAACATTCGCCAAGATTCGGCTTCAGAAGTTCGGACGCATTGCTAACTCGAATGTTGAGCTGAATGTCGATTGCCTAGCTAGACATTCAATGTTGAACCAAATGTCGAGCTAGACATTGAATGTTGAGCCGAATGTCGATTGTCTAGCTCAACATTCGCCAAGATTCGGCTTCAGAAGTTCGGACGCATTGCTAACTCGAATGTTGAGCTAAATGTTGATTGTCTAGCTAGACAATCAATATTGAGCCTAATGTCGATTGTCGAGCTAGACATTGAATGTTGAGCCGAATTTCGATTGTCTAGCTCAACATTTGCCAAGATTCGGCCTCAGAAGTTCGGACTGATTGCTAACTCGAATGTTGAGCTGAATGTTGATTGTCTAGCTAGACATTCATTATGGAGCCGAATGTTGAGCTAGACATTGAATGTTCAGCCGAATGTCGATTGTCTAGCTCAACATTCGCCAAGATTCGGCCTCAGAAGTTCGGACTCATTGCTAACTCGAATGTTGAGCTGAATGTTAATTGTCGAGGTAGACATTGAATGTTAAGCCGAATGTTGATTGTCGAGCTAGACATTGAATGTTGAGCCGAATGTCGATTGTCTAGCGAGACATTGAATGTTGAGCTGAATGTTGATTGTCTAGCTAGACATTGAATGTTGAGCCGAATGTCGATTGTCTAGCTCAACATTCGCCAAGATTCGGCTTCAGAAGTTCGGACACATTGCTAACTCGAATGTTGAGCTGAATGTCGATTGTCTAGCTAGACATTGAATGTTGAGCTGAATGTCGATTGTCTAGCTCAACATTCGCCAAAATTCGGCTTCAGAAGTTCGGACTCATTGCTAACTCGAATGTTGAGCTGAATGTTGATTGTCGAGCTAGACATTGAATGTTGAGCCGAATGTTGATTGTCGAGCTAGACATTGAATGTTGAGCCGAATGTCGATTGTCTAGCTAGACATTGAATGTTGAGCTGAATGTTGATTGTCTAGCTAGACATTGAATGTTGAGCTGAATGTTGATTGTCTAGCTAGACATTGAATGTTGAGCCGAATGTCGATTGTCTAGCTAGACATTGAATGTTGAGCCGAATGTCGATTGTCTAGCTAGACATTGAATGTTGAGCTGAATGTCGATTGTCTAGCTCAACATTCGCCAAGATTCGGCTTCAGAAGTTCGGACGCATTGCCAACTCGAATGTTGAGCTGAATGTTGATTGTCTAGCTAGACATTCAATGTTGAGCCGAATGTCGATTGTCGAGCTAGACATTGAATATTCAGCCGAATGTCGATTGTCTAGCTCAACATTCGCCAAGATTCGGCTTCAGAAGTCCGGACACATTGCTAACTCGAATGTTGAGCTGAATGTCGATTGTCTAGCTAGACATTGAATGTTGAGCTGAATGTCGATTGTCTAGCTCAACATCCGCCAAGATTCGGCCTCAGAAGTTCGGACTGATTGCTAACTCGAATGTTGAGCTGAATGTTGATTGTCTAGCTAGACATTGAATGTTGAGCCGAATGTCGAGCTAGACATTGAATGTTGCGCTGAATGTCGATTGTCTAGCTCAACATTCGTCATGATTCGGCCTCAGAAGTTCGGACTCATTGCTAACTCGAATGTTGAGCTGAATGTCGATTGTCGAGCTAGACATTGAATGTTGAGCCGAATGTCGATTGTCTAGCTAGACATTGAATGTTGAGCTGAATGTCGATTGTCTAGCTCAACTTTCGCCAAGATTCGTCTTCAGAAGTTCGGACGCATTGCTAACTCGAATGTTGAGCTGAATGTCGATTGCATAGCTAGACATTCAATGTTGAACCGAATGTCGAGCTAGACATTGAATGTTGAGCCGAATGTCGATTGTCTAGCTCAACATTCGCCAAGATTCGGCTTCAGAAGTTCGGACGCATTGCTTACTCGAATGTTGAGCTGAATGTTGATTGTCTAGCTAGACATTCAATGTTGAGCCGAATGTCGATTGTCGAGCTAGACATTGAATTTTGAGCCGAATGTCGATTGTCTAGCTCAACATTCGCGAAGATTCGGCTTCAGAAATTCGGACACATTGCTAACTCGAATGTTGAGCTGAATGTCGATTGTCTAGCTAGACATTGAATGTTGAGCTGAATGTCGATTGTCTAGCTCAACATTCGCCAAGATTCGGCCTCAGAAGTTCGGACTGATTGCTAACTCGAATGTTGAGCTGAATGTTGATTGTCTAGCTAGACATTCCTTATGGAGCCGAATGTTGCGCTAAATTGAATGTTGAGCTGAATGTCGATTGTCTAGCTCAACACTCGCCAAGATTCGGCTTCAGGAGTTCGGACTCATTGCTAACTCGAATGTTGAGCTGAATGTTGATTGTCGAGATAGACATTGAATGTTGAGCCGAATGTCGATTGTCTAGCTAGACATTGAATGTTGAGCTGAATGTTGATTGTCTAGCTAGACATTGAATGTTGAGCCGAATGTCGATTGTCTAGCTAGACATTGAATGTTGAGCCGAATGTCGATTGTCTAGCTAGACATTGAATGTTGAGCTGAATGTCGATTGTCTAGCTCAACATTCGCCAAGATTCGGCCTCAGAAGTTCGGACTGATTGCTAACTCGAATGTTGAGCTGAATGTTGATTGTCTAGCTAGACATTCTTTATGGAGCCGAATGTTGAGCTAGACTTGAATGTTGAGCTGAATGTCGATTGTCTAGCTCAACATTCGCCAAGATTCGGCTTCAGAAGTTCGGACTCATTGCTTACTCGAATGTTGAGCTGAATGTTGATTGTCGAGCTAGACATTGAATGTTGAGCCGAATGTTGATTGTCGAGCTAGACATTGAATGTTGAGCCGAATGTCGATTGTCTAGCTAGACATTGAATGTTGAGCTGAATGTTGATTGTCTAGCTAGACATTGAATGTTGAGCCGAATGTCGATTGTCTAGCTAGACATTGAATGTTGAGCCGAATGTCGATTGTCTAGCTAGACATTGAATGTTGAGTTGAATGTCGATTGTCTAGCTGGACATTGAATGTCGATTGTTGATTGTTGATTGACTAGCCAACTTCACGCATATAATTACCTGTATTTCTATTTCTTATAAATTATGAAAGTACGGCATACATTGTGTTTTACCAATAAACAAAGATTAACAGATGACCCCATACAGTGTGGCTGCGTGAGGGGATTTTTATTGCATGCATGTGTCTTCTGGTGATTATTTTTCCCAAACAAATGGACCCAGATCAGGCGCGACAAAATACGGAATTTTAAATGAATCCAAACAGATGGCGTATCTGAATATATTTTTTGAAAAAATGTATAATCAAATAAAAACCTAATTATTTTAAAATAATGCCAATGCTGCGTGTGCAGGCTAATGCTCTCGTATGGTACATGTATTAAAATATTTTAGCTTAATGAGTTTGATTGATTTGGATCTACACGGTTTTCACTGGAGTGTTTAATCTGTTTTTTTTTACAGCTTTGCATTGAATATCTGGCTTTGGTTACGCTAGCATGGGTGTTCATCAGGGACATCAACGCATGTGCGATAAGTTCCAACATGAGCATTTTATATTTCAGGGGCATTTGCCAGCGCAACAACATATATCTACAAATATTAACTAAACTTGTAGACGTTGGATCTTTAACCGCTTTAAACTACTAAAAATAATTCAATATTCCATACAGTAAAGTCAGGATGGCCCATTGAATTTCTTGAGGGATTACAGTTTATAATATACCTCTTTCTCTGATGATCGATATTGTCATAGAAAACAGAGCAGACTCTGATAAAATGCCGCTTATGCGGCATTTCATCTGGGTTTTCACTGTCAAAGTACTTCGTTGAATACGTACTTTACGTTAACATGGGCGTTTATGAGGAGCATTTTCGCGTGCACGATCAGTACCAGCTTGTACAAGCATAAATAAAGCATGTGAACGTTGGACATTAACCTTTTAAGATCAATTGAATGGTCCATAAAGTTTGAATCAGTCCGGACGGTCCATTTCATATATTGCGGGATGTCATAAAAATATTATATTTCTTACTCTGAAGATCGAGTTTGTCGTAGAATACAGTGTTGATCCTGATGAAATGCCGCTTGTGTAGTATTTCCTCTGGGTCTTCACTGTTTTTCATAGTCTGCGTTTACCTCAAAATGAACAAAATCTTTAATTGCGCTACAAATGCGTGTTATCAAAGGAATCGCTATATTTTACGCGTCGCATCTGTAAAATTGGCGTTGCACTTTTTACGCTAGTTGATTATATTGCGAACAAGGAGCAGTCTGATCCGGGTTCATTTTGTTTGCTTCTATGATAAAATAAGTCTGGTGTCCTTTATTGAGGATATTAGGGACCAAGATCAGATTGCCCCATTAGGTGCGGTCTGGTCTGGGCTCACCCGTGATAAGTTAGTCCGGTGGCCCATATTGCATACAGTGTGGGTCCTGATCAGACCACTCCCTCAGGAGCAGTCATTTGAGTACATACGAAATAAGCAGACGACATCCAAATAAATATACTTATCTTATGTAAGACTGTCATAAGCATTGGTGGTAAGGGTCCTTTATCATGGTATGGTACATGTTAAATCAGGTCGCTGAAACGTGTCATAATGTACGCCCTGCGGGGTCTGAGATCAGCCGATGCAGTCAATTGTAAGCTGTTGACCAGCGTTAATTAATACAAGATGGTGAATGACATGCACATACTGATTTCTGTCTAAAAATAAATGTTAAAGAAAAAGCAAACTTTCAGTAATACCACCAAATATCCAGACCCGGATAAGAGGCCACAGAATGCAGCGTTTAATCATGGTCTATTGTAGATATTTTATTTATAAGTTACTACGTCACGAGAAATATATCTTTGACTAATTTGAACAGGTTTAGCGTCCCTTTTGTGGGACATAGGTGAACAGCACAGACCCAGATCAGAGGCTATAGAATCATTTATCCTAGCTTAGTACTGGTTCAACCAAGGAAGACTCGTCCCTATATAACTGAAATATTGTTGATGGGACGTAAAGAATCAAATCAAACAAACAAGAGGCTATAGAATTCAGCGTTTAATAAGGGTCTTCACTGTTCACGCACACAAGGTTCATCTAAAACTTAATTGAATTGAATATCCTGATCGATGATCAGACTGCACTCGTGGTGTAAACTTATCTACGCGTCTGTTAACCCTAAAATGCATTTGAAAATGTCGTCTGCTGAAGTCGTCTGCTGCGAATAACTGCCTAACATTACTGACGAATTAAGTATAGAAGCAAACAGCGTGGACCCAGAACAGGAGCAGTCTGATCTGGGTCAACACTGTTTGCCAAAGAGGTTCTTAAACACTTCAGCAGACGAGAAAAGCAGACGACTGTTGTTGCGATTGGAGCACTAAGGGTTAATAGCATGCAAGAAAAAGATTTTTTTTTCTTACGACGTTAATCAAATTTATTATTAAATGTTTTAAAATAACATTAATAAAATTGACGTTTGTTTCATTTCAAAGTTCAGCATACGCCGCTGAAGCACATTCTGGTCAGTATTCCATCCTCACGAACAGAAACCCTTAATTGGCATACTATTCTGTATTATGCAGTCTAAATAATTTCAATAAACTGTGAAAACCAGTCTAGTGGCATCTTGTCCTACCAAGGGTTGCGATTGTCTAATCTAACCCTTGGCCTCACAGCTTTGATTTTCTCTGATTGAATACGTCATAAGCCGAAAATAGTAACAATTAATATGATCAATCACAAAGCGGTGCAAAAATTCGATAAACACCAGACCTTCAGATAAGACGGTGTGATTAGTTTACATTCAGTTTTCTTATTTAACAACTAAAATGTGCTCAAAAGAACTGTCACATTAAGATGGTTATTTTGAGCACCCATAATATAATTTTGAACTTAATTTATAGAAGAAAAATAAATAATTTTACGACCAAAATCTTTGCTTATCTGGACTTATGGAGACTTAGCAGGTGGTGTACATTAGATGCCGATAAACTGCTTAGATGCCGATAAAATGCTACATTTAATCTGATTGGCAGGAAGGGATTATCGAAAAAATCCTTCCTGGCGTTTTCATTGGTCGATTAGTCTGAGCTAATAATAAATTTTGAGGGTCGTGAGGCGAAGGGTTTGTCGAAAGGTAGATACGACGAAACCTTCGCTGGGGAAGATGGTCTAGTGGATAAAACGCCCGTAGCTTTGCCGCTTAGAGATAAAATTAATACAGGTAATGTGAAATTGGTGCCTCCTGGTGGATTAAGTTACGAACACGACAAACGGTCAGCTTGGAAAAGCAGATGTCCGTTAAAGTTCGACATGTGTAATTTTATACGAAAAGGGTGTTAACTTACTTTTATTTTTACAGTGTATTCAATGTTAATATATCGATCTCACAGAAACCGAATTTGTTGATAAGAAGAAAACAAATTAGGAGCTGGTATCAGTATAGAGTTCTGTCGTTTCCAAAACTCGCCAAACTTGCGATTTTTTTTCTACAATACATATACACTGCTCAGAATAACTTACTCCCTGATATCCGTTATCTATACAATTGTGAAGTGGAGATCCAGATGACCTTTGCAAACGCTATTTCAAGAATTACCTAACAACATCTTTAAAAAATGACCACCTTTCGCCGCTAAAAGTAGGCCGGAAGAGCTAAATAATCCAGCACATGCGATGTTGCCGCTACTTATAGCATATTCGAGCAACGACTGCTCAAGCGAGCTTGCGCGTACAGTACTGTACACATCAGAGATGCACAACGCTACTAAAGAATAATAGTAAATTGTGTACCACACTGCTGTATATGTTATTAAGCCAAAAGGAATTCCCCACTCATATCTATTGGACCAGTAATTCCTTTTATAGGGTTGTTGGTGGTATTTTTCTTTATTATTACAATTTTGACACAACATTCTGTACGCAAACAGTGGAAGTAGTATCAGGGCCCCTTTAGGTTAAATGATGGACGTCATTTAACCTAAAGGGATCCCTATACTACTAGTGGAGACCCTGATCAGACCCCGCAATATGCGCCGTCTGATCTGGGTCTGCACTGTTTGCATATGTCCCACGAAAATGACGATAGGTGATAGGTTTGATTTTATTAAAGCATCTTTTTTCACCAGTCGGGCGATCGAAGAAGCCAAAGAAGCGGCAGCCAAAGAAGTGAGAGCAGCCAAAGCAGAGAAGGAACGACTTGACGGCGAGTTGAAGGAAATTAGTCGAGTGAAGGCCACCTTGCTGACGGAAAATGCCGAAGTGAAGAAAGAGAAACAGAAAGTTGACGAGGAGAATGAAGATCTCAGAAGGCAACTCAAAGAAGCATCTCTCAAGCAGGATGACAAAGTTGATACGTAAGTAGCAATAGCTCAGTCAGCACATAGGGACCCGAAAAATGAATAGTGTTTCGATTGTTGACGGATGGTTGCCCGCTTTTAGATGTTTACTGGGAATCGGGCCTCGGCGTGAGGAAGGCTGTCTGGGTTTAGCGACTGAATAAGACTTAAACCAGCCTACTCAGTAACAGAGACTAGAAAAATGAAATGTGGCATTACAGAGCAATTTCAGATATTATGCTTAATAGCAAAGGCGTTCATTAGACTCTTTGTTGCCAGGTTCCCATGCAACAGTCGGGTTTTCTCACGCCAAGGCCCGTATATTACATGTAAGATGTCCCCCACATACAAACAGAGTAAAACATTCGTAACCAAACGTATAGCTTAACTTCAATGGCTCTAGCACCTTTGGACCATGCAAATTTGTCCGAGATAATTTTAGCTCCAGATCTGGAGACGTAATGAGTATACTATTTTGGTCTTCATAAAACAAAAGTATGTTGTGTGTTATCATTAGAATCGCCTCAATGAAAATGAAATAAAACCGCCTAGACCATCATACATATATGGATATAATTGGAATAATGGAATTGATTTTCTGGGTACTAAAATGCTTAAAACACACATACACACTCGCACGCAAAACAACAACAACAAATTAAAAAAAAAACACGGTAAACATTGGTATCGAGCTTTCGAAGTTGACTGTAATTATACTTTTTTCAGAGCTGAGCTGGGAACAAAGTTACAAGAGATTACTATTCAGATTAACGAGGAGAGACAACAAAAGTAAGTCTTGTTTAAGTGCAATCGTTTTATAATTTTGTTTCCGTTCCATTACAAGGCTACACAAACGATTCATATTGCCAAATTAACCCATCAAAAAGTGAGTATGACCAGGAAATGCCAGAATCACACAATACAGACCAACCCACGGCGCTGTGACGAAGTTATCCAGAACACTAACAGCCACATGACCCAAAGACAATAAAAGTAAAGCAACTAGCTCTCTCTTCCTCAGCGAGATGACTGTAAAACTTTTTATCTATACAGTAAAACCTGTCTAAAACGGCCACTCTCAAAAAGACCAAAAATTGGTTTTCAAGACCAACTATCGCTTAATGCAGGTCAAAAATATTGCAGAATGCTCCAAGTGGAGCATTCTGCAATACTTTCGATCTGCATTAAGCAACCACATGGCTTTAAGACCTTTGTTTTGTCTTTTTTGAGTGGCCGCTTAAGACAGGTTTCACTGTACATTGTCCAGCCACTGGTATGCAAAAGCGGGACGAGGCTGCTGGAAGAATATGAAATGTAGAAATCTGCCGAAAATCAAAATATCTATTTTAAATGGAAAATATGCAAATCCGCATTTGAAATAATCAATAACAACAATATTTTAAAGACTTGGTATCATAATTTTACACGACCCACATGTGTGCACTATAACCACTGTGTGAGTCCGTCTGTCCGTTCAATTTGCTTTCCACGGGGTGGGGATGGTAAGGTGCGCATGATCGTACGAGAAATTATTGGACCTTCTATGTCATAATGTGCGTGCCAACATCTAAAGACCGTTTTCAACATATAGAATAGAACAGAACAGATTATTTATTTGACGTAAACTATACAGCTTCTAGTCAATCAAATACAATTATAATAATTTACATATCAAGGTCACAAATACTTTTAAAATGCTTAAATCAAGTTGTAGTGCTTATCTAACGATCTTGGCTTAACCCATATATGCCAATAAAACTTTGGCATTCATGGGTTTAGATGTATGTTATGACTTAATCAAATTTTAGACTTTTTGATAATTTCAACTCAAATCAGTTCCATCATCCAGTTCAATAACTGGAGGCTGAGCCCAATTCCATCACCCAGTCAGCTCCCACCAACACAAAAAGTGCCTGTGGCGTCCCTTTTGTGCAGATATGGTGCTGACTCAGTTCTGTATGGTAGCTCAGCTGGACCCTACAGATTGGCATATCAAAAAGCAAAGACTATTATGTAAAGCTGACAATTATATAGGACGAAAAAATGACATTATATGTTATATGTTACGAACTAATAACATTGCAAAAAGATACAAAAAATGAAAATTTGAATTGTATCGTTTTAAAGTGTATCTTATTACTTTGCACACGATCAGAGTTAGACATTCTGCTGCTGCATGTACTCGAATGGACAAATATATGATTTTTAACTGTAAGTCTGGTTCGTCACCTCACTGTGATTGTGTACAAAGTATAACAGTAGAAAAAGTGGACGCATTTCTTGAACTCAAAATATTTAAGAACAATTGTTCAACGAAGTTGAGAATGCACTTTCAACCAATCAAGCAATGTCACATGACTATATAAACAGTTATATACTGGACATCGACACATATGAGTCACGTCGAGAGAAAGCCTATCTTGCGATTCCTGTTAACCCACCACTACAAAACAGCCTTTACTGTCGTGCCAACCAAGAGTGACAGTGACGTCGCGCTTTGTTTACAATTGTTAAGTCAAACACCAACTTATGCACACAACTTGAGCTTATGCGAATCGATAGATCACCTGTGTATAAATCCTATCCTGAGGATAGGCTTAATACACAAGTGACCCATCAATTCTAAGTCCCTAATAACTTTGTAAACAAAGCATGAGGCCACCGTCACTCCTGGCCGATAGGACAGTAGATAATCATAAAATTACACGGATTAGCTAATATACTCTCCAAATCGACAAAAACTTGCGGGCGAATCAGTGCTTGTGCACATGT
Source organism: Loripinus fragilis (assembly GCA_964019695.1). Classification (NCBI taxonomy): domain Eukaryota; kingdom Metazoa; phylum Mollusca; class Bivalvia; order Lucinida; family Lucinidae; genus Loripinus; species Loripinus fragilis. The sequence continues at coordinate 83,923,189 of OZ026521.1, read as the reverse complement.
TGGACCGCACGTTTGTAGTCCCATATAACGCAAATAGGCCCTCTCACGACTTCGTTCAATAAATATACAGAATTACGATTTTTTTTCATAAAATGCCCCCTTTGTATTGTTAACGGGCTATTAGACGTTGACGTTACCCCTAAACCAAAAAAAAAAAAAAAAGTAGTCTGCCCTGTAGTCCGTTGAAATGATTTATGAGACTTTTGACACATTCTGTTTTTTTCCAAAACAGGATGGACCCATATTAGACTGCTCCAATAGGAGCAGCCTAGTACAGGCCTACACTGTTTGCATCTATTACAGTTACATCAACAATACTTATAGTAAAAACACACATGCGGCAGACGACTCAAGCACAAAGCACCCTTAATTTCAGTTAAGCCAGCGCCCTGAGGGCCAAAAACACTGATTAACCAAAGCAGCAAGTAATTTCAATTGCTTCGCATGTATGTTGTACAATAAAGCTGCAGCGAATGGCTCTTATCCATGGAAACAAGAGGACCATCAGCATCAGTTTTTATACACACATGCTTCGTAAAAAAGTCCCAGGAGCCATCTTGTCGAAACGAAATACAAGAAGGTCTGGAAATAAATATCATGCATAAAACAGGACAAATGCAAAGTAATGTTTATACGTTATTACTTTTCAATGATGGCCTGTGAACGACGAAGATCCCAAAGCAGTAGTTCCCTTAGGAATGTCCTACAAGGGACTCTCGTCATTTTATTATGTATGTGTATATGAGCAGAAAATAAATGTAGTTGCTTTAATAGTGTCTATGGTTCAAGTGCCGTCAACTTCAGCTCAATTGCTACAGAAGACGGCTCTCCACAAGAAACCATAGTCACCATTAAAGTACCGAAAATCTAAAGCGAAACAATCTAAAACGTTTAAGCTTACATGTCTATTCAGCTATATGATTCAAAAGAGATTTTCTCTAAATAAATGATTCAAGGACATATTTACCTAATTTTTTTAATGTGCCAAGTTTGGTGCTTTTCATTAATAAAATGAACTTATAGACACTTGGGTGCCTGTAGTAATATGGGTTAATGTATTGTTGACGTAAATGACTATATGCTGGACAAATGATAACAAAATGGTACTCGTCTTCAATATCTGACCTATCACAAAGAGTACATAGGCGCATTGATCTGTCAATTCTGTTGTGCGAGTAACGCCCTGTGACAATTCTGAGTTGATGTGCAGACAGTCTTAATTGTGAAATTCCAATTCTAAGTTTATAGGGTAATAGGTCTAAATAACACTCATACTCTAACCCAGATTTAAATTCTTTGTATAAAACCAGTGGACTGCTCCGAGATAAATCGTTAATCCAAGATCGTTTGAAAATGTCGATTACCCTTTCTTTAAAGACTAAATGAAAAGTACTCAAGTTAACTGCATGTGGATTGTTCCAAACATACAAAAAACCGTAATTATCCAATAGTGACTTCACATTTCTAGCCCAATTTGTTGCACCCTTATTACACGCTTCTACCAAATAGTTGTAAAAATATGTGACAAGAATATTGTCCGATGAAACAATATGACACCAAAATTTGATTATGCGCACATACCTTTGAATATACAGAGGATACCTTCCTAGATCACCATAAACACCCAAAGTGCAAGTAGACGATTTTACTTTTAATACCGCCTTACAAAATTTAAGGTGAATCCTTTCAATAGATTTACATTTTCCAAAACCCCAGACTTCACACGATTAACTCAGAATAGAACCTACAAACGAGTCAAACAATTGGCACATGACTTTTGGTGTGAGTGCATAGGTTTTTGTATTAAACAACAGAAAGTTTAACGCTTTTAGCCCCTTTCCAATTAGCATCTCTTGATTTAATGCAAAACTACCAGTATAGTTAAAAACAGTGCCTAAATAGTTAAAGTCATTTACCACCTCTAAGGAAACGCCATTATAAGTCCATGATTCATCATCTTTAAGCCTGCCCCTTTTTCTAAACACCACTATTTTTGTTTTCTCAGTATTAACATGTAACCCCCAATTCGTACAGTATATATGTAAAAGTTCCAAACTTTTCTGAAGATCTTGCACATTATTGGCTACAATCACCATATCGTCTGCAAAAAGCATGAGAATAAAAGTAACATCATCCAACGTTAGACCACAATTGGGGTCATTTTGTAAAAACAATTCCAAGTCCTCGATAAATAATGAAAAAAGTAACGGTGAGATTACTTCCCCTTGTTTTAGACCAATTGCTAGTTCAAAAAAATCTGAGTAAGAGTTATATCCCCTAACACAGGCTTTCACTTGGTTATACATTTTTTTGATAATTTTCAGCATTTTGCCATTTATTCCTATTTTGTATAACTTATACCATAAACCATTTAAGTACACGCTGTCAAAGGTTTTTTTTAAGATCAACAAAGGCACAATATAATCTACCTTTTTCAGATAAAACTTTCTGAATAACGGAGTGTAAAACAAAGACTGCATCTGTGGTTGAGCGCCCTCTACGAAATCCAAATTGTGAATCCGATATAGCTATGAAAATATACAGTTGAACCAGTTTGAACCAACTCAAAATCAATATTTGTCAGAGTACCAATCTAAGCTGATTCCGATTAATTTACAAGTCATTGGCTTTTATGCGTAAACTTGTGATTAGTTTCTAATTCATCAGTTTTGACAATTGTTTTTGGTGCTCAAAGGACCGTGTCATTGAGACGGTTCTTTTAGGTACCCATACCATATGTTTTGGTTGAGATTAATAGCACACTCTTATCTGGTGGCTTGTAAATGTAAACGTGTGACTGTTAATTATTAATTTCAGAAAAGCGCTGACGTCAGCAAAAGATGAGTTACAGAACGAGATCACCAAAGCCCATAAAACACTTGACACTGAGAGAACCCAGAGGACAAGGGCAGAGTCCGAGAGAGACAGGTAGGGTAGTTCTTAACATGCTCGAAAGTTTTGTCAGAGGGGTCTTACTTTGACAACGTTTTTTTAGGGGGGTGGGGGGAGGATCCAAATACTACTAAAAGCGGACCAAACGCCTTAAAGCGCCCGAAATATGAGCCAGTGGATGTTAAGCCAACGGTTTTAAGCCCTGTGCGTCCATCGAAGGCTCAGATCACCCTGTGAGTCCACAATGTCTGATCAATGATTTCATTGTTTGTGAAGCCTTCGTATATACACAGTCTTAAGCTACACAATGAACACACAACCGAGGTTAAAATGTGACTGAATTGCTACTTAGGTTGATCTGAGGCTTCGCTGAACACCAAATTTAACTTGTTTTGCCAGTGCTCATAATCGAAATCTTTTGTGAAGGATGGGAGTTACAACGTGTACAACCAAAAATAAATATCTGAATTAGCTTTGCGAAATGGAGACATACATTTTTTGAAATTATATGAAGTATGAAAAAATGGGTGAATAGAATTTTGCCATATTTTATTGTATATCCAGAAAATTCGTTTACTATTTTGTCGATAAATCAATTTAAAGCCTAAATTGCATGGGTAGATTTTTAGTTCTGCTACATAGGTCATCACATATATTTCTGGTTGTGAAAAAAAACTTAATCGGTCAGAACACAGTAGAATGGTGGCCAGAAGTAGTAGCCGCCATTTACCCCTTTGAGACCAATGTTTTTTCCATACTGAGCTACATATAATATATTCAGGATGATCCATTGTACATATTAAGGTGTCTAAATTGAAAGGTTAGACTTTCCAACTATTGTATTTCTTTCCCCGGCAGTCTATTTTGTCTCAGCAAGCATTGCAGACGCTGATGACCCTGATAATGCAGCATTTCAGCAGGGTTTTCACGGTTTGCCAATGTAACGATTTGGGGTTTCCGGTCGTTAAAGGGTAAAGTGGCATTTGTTTAGACCTAAAGAGAACCTAGTTTTTCCCATAGATGGCTACCGTTGTAAGCTTGAGGGACTAGCTGCACAGTAAGCATAGCAAAATGTTGGAACAATATGATAATGCAAAACATTTAAAATGTATAATAATGCAAAATGTTGGAACCATATAATGCCAAATGTTTCTTCTAGGTATAAGCACGAGAAAGAAGTTGTAGAGAAAGACTTAAGCTTGATTAAACAAGAACTGGAAGAGGTCAAGAAAGTCAATGAAGGGGGACCAAGAAGTCCAACCAGGTACATAAATAAGCCAGCACATGAGGAGCACAGTGGCTCAGTGGTAGAGTGCTTGACTCGAGATCGAGGGGTTTGCATGTTCGAGCTTCATCAGAGGCACTGTGTTGTATTCTTGAGCAAGACATATTATCCTCTGCTTAGTACTAGTTCAACCCTTGAAGACCCGTCCCAAAATTACTGAAAAGGTGTTACCTGGGACGTAAATAATCCAAACATATCAACTAGCAGGGACGTAACTTGCCTAAAATTCAATGTACGGAAATATGTGGACGTGGTCAATATATTTGTGAAATACATTCCCAAAATGGGAGAATTTACATTGTACCAATAGCGCTGACCCAGATGAGACGCAAAAAATGCGGCGTCCCATCAGGTTCTGCGCTTTTTGCTATTTTAAGCATATTCACTATTAAATCTTATAGGAATCAGGACCTCTTTCACTTTTCGTTAATAGGTGCTTAACCCTTAAAAGGGGTCGTAGAGCATAACAGGAATTAGACACATTAGAATTGCTTTTCCACACACCTTTTATATGCGTATCATCACGAAACCTTCAGAAATGGGATAAAATAAGTTATTAATCCCATTTTTTTGGTTCAAATGTGTACGCATAAGGGGTTTTGCGTATATGGTAGCTAAGCCCATGATTTAGCCAGAGTACAAGGTTTTGGTACGTATCGCATATTGGTAAATGCCTAAAATAAACGCCCATAATGGCTTATAGTCTAAGTTTGGCCTGAGCGTTCAACTACACCCATATGTGTTGGCTTTCGACACTGATCTAAGTCATTGCTGGCCACACATGTCACTGTGTTTGTTTTGTCATGAAGCCAACCATTTCTTATAAAAATGCATACTCTTGGCGCTTAAAAAACTACAAATCTTTACTTGTACGTTTTGAAGTGCCTTCATTTTATCATTTGGGAGGAAAAAACAAACAATCTAGAAATATGTTATTGTGACACTGATACCCCGAGCAAGGCCATTGTATGAGAAAATCTTTTTTTGCATGGGACTGGATGTACGGACAAGGGTAACGCTATATGCCACCCCATTGTTAAAGGCTGGCATAAAAACTCACACTTTCTATGCATTCCAAATAATACAGTTCAAGGGGACATTAAGGGGTCGATTGTATAAAATGTAAAAAATGGTCAGGAGAAACCAATTTGTACTTCTGTTGCCATTGGTGTCAGGTCAGCTTACTCAAATGTGCAATTAAATACACCATGACACCTGTTTTATAAAAAAATATTATCTACTCAATGTCACTGACACAAGAAAACCTTATATTATAGAATCACGACCCTTTAGTTGACCAACTCTGTCATGTAGACTACCATACTAGGAGATGCTTGCCGTTTGAATTTAACAAGTTTTAACATAGGGCGAGTAAAGCAAAAGGATATAGCGTAAAATTGCGATTATTTTCTTACCCATCAGTTTAATAATGTGTTTTGGGTGTTCAAAAGAATCGTCTCATCGAGCCAGTTCATTTGAGTATCCACAACACATGTTTAGGTTGAGAAATAAGAAAAATACTTTTCTGTTACGCACTCTTATATGGGGGCCTGGCTCTTAGTTTAGCTGCTTTATGTATGCAGTGAATTACAATGCTGCTTGATATAATTGCACTAATGTACATGTAAGTATGTGTCCTCGTTGTTCATTTCCATCATAATTACCATCACAAACACGTATCTGTATGGCTTTGAAGTTTGGACATGGTGTAGATATGGGTATTAAGTTATAGTGACGTGGGTCTTATTGTCATTTCAATGTCACCTTTAGCATTGTACTACTAAATTTTAGGCAAAATGTGATGTTATGTCCAGTGTTTCTTCTAAACATATTTTATTTTGATTTTGGCCTTTTGTATTCAACAGAAAAAAGTTGACTTTTTGCCTACTAGTGTCATCTGCTGATAACCTTTGCAAACACGTTGGACCCAGATTAGACCTAGCCTGACAAAAAATAAGCCCTGATGTGGATTCATACTGTTTGACACTCTGATACTATTACGTAAGTTTTTTTAGAAATAAAAAAACTTTGAAAAACAATCAACAGATGACAAAACCATGCAAAATTACCCAGCATCAAAAGAATTAATATATGTTTTCCTGTTGATGAGCTATTATTGAATAGTGTATCTCATTGCAGGGAACCAACAGAAGATTGGAAGGCAAAAATTCAACAAGCTGAGTCAGAAGCAACACTGGAGAGGAACCAGCGTTTGGAGAAAGAGAGAGAACTTAGCAGGTATACAGGTTACACATTTGACATAAGCATACATTATGAGTTATCAAGATTTTTAGGCTCTTGAGAGTAAAGTTTATGTCGTATAGAGGTTGTGATATGCGCTAGTATATTTAGGCCAGCACACAGGATTTTCATACTGCATTATCACATCAGTATTCAATCGATGCTTAGATGAGCCTGTCTACCAGTGCAGTCTCGCCAGAACCCTTAGTGCTCATATGCACAATCTGTGGAAGTTGAAAATGGCTAGATATCTGCACATGCATGAAAAAATAATGGCCTAACGTATATTTGTGAAAACTACCTCATCAAACTGACTCCTTTCTTGTCAAATAGGTAATAGGTACTTGGTAGATTCACAGCCATACACTCTTATTTAACGAATAGGAATGAATAAGATGAAATGAAATTATTAAACATATTTGCGATATATAGTTGAAGTAAACACAATGCCAGGGTCTAAAGGGTGCATGCTAGTTTATCTAATTATTTCACATCTATATTCCCACTAATGCATGAATTTATGAGCAACCCTCACGTTAACCCTTGGCATGCTGAATATATTTATGTACAACACCTTTCCCAAATTTCTATCCTGTTAATCTGCAGCATTCCAGTTATAAGAATGTACTTTCAGTCAGAGATGAAAACAGTGTGGATCTTGATCAGATAGTTTCGTCAGAGCACACATATCTAGATTTAAAATGTTTTAACAAGGATAAATCTTTGTTTAACAGGACAAGGGTTAAGTCACTCTAGAACTATTTGCAATTACTCCGCAAACAAAAGACAACAGGCCATCAATTTTATACATCTTCTATTGATGCCAGTCTAATTATAAATGTATAGTATGCCATCTTTGTGCCTGGCACCATTAAACTAGTTTATCATATGACGTTGCATCTGGGAGTGAAATAACGCCATGCAATAAAATCGATAAACCACTAGTGGTTTACAGATTTTCGGGAAACGTTATAATATAGCTTTATATTATGACGTCCATAACAACGTTACGTACATACTAACAAAATTATTAACGTTTTTACGTCAGAAATGGGACTTAAAAGTAACCTTAATGGCATATGATAAATATAGTCTAACATTCGTGCTCCTGTATTATTGAATTTATTAAACTCGTTGCGAAAAAGAGATAAAATTCGCATTTGATCTCTTTTCCCGAACTTATTTAATATAATCAATAAAATATGAGCACTCATGTAAGATCCTCTGTTTAAAAAGAGATAAAATAGAGGCTATGTCGAGGTTTTTTTATTGTTTGTGACTACAGCAGAAACACATATAACATGATGAAATTTATACTGGTATTTAACACTCTTGACAAATTACAATGGATAATGGACAATCCAAACCTTGCATCAAACTGTGAGGACCGTAGTGACTCAGTAGTAGAGTGATATACTTCAGGTCTAAGGGTGGCTAGATCCAGACTCACCAGAGACAATGTGTTGTGTCCTTCAGCAACACACTTTATCCTCTGCTTAGTACTGGTTTTGACTGTAAAATTAATGACTGGGATGTACATGTAAAGAATGAACATGACCAAACAAAGCATCACACTTTAATAAAAGAGAAAAAATCATATAAACCCTTTAAACATAATGGACAGTGCGTGAACAGTATAGATACTGATAGAATGTCTCACTATTGCGTCGTCTAATTGTGATCTATTAACAATGAAACTAAGTGTTGCCATACTGGAAATGGTTACATGGACACAGGAACTTCAGGATAAAGATGTTGCTGTGAACCAAGTAAACATATAATATTGCTGATAATATCTTAGGCCTACCAGTTTTTGAATACAGTGTTTCATATAACAGTATGACATAATTGAAACCTAGCCTCATTAGAGTTCCGGTTTCTAAATAAGAGTGGGTTGTGGAACTTTGAAACTATTAGAGGGTCACTGATGAAGCCTAATTGGCAGAAACTAGCTAGTCTGGCCCAGGAAATATACACACTCTAGTTTCAGTTCTTTGATGCAGTCTTTGCATCCAAAGGATACCCTTTAAGAACATATTTATTATTTTCATACATTTGTTGTGGGTACTCAAAAGAATCCATAAGACGGTTCTTTTGAGTGCCCAAAACAAATAAACTGTTTGTTAAGCATGCGCGGATCCAGAAAGTTTTGTCAGAGAGGGTCCAACTTTTACAATGTTTTGTTTTTTTTGGGGGAATGGGGATGGGGGTTATGAAGGGAGAGAGGATCCATATACCACTTTAAGCGGGCTATAATGGTCCAGCCAGCGAAACGCAATTTGAATGGCGTTTCACTTGCGTGCCGATTATGGCCTAACATTGACTGCTGGCTTGGTAGTTTTATGATTTTTAAGAGGATCCGGACCAGTATTGCTAAGAAACACTATATTTTGTGACTTTTCAGTGTGGGTCCGGACCCGCTGTTCCCCCCTCTGGATCCGCGCATCTTAAGATTATATTTAAGATTTACCCCTTATTACTTTTGTATATCTTGCCCAATGATTGTGACTATATGCATAAGTATGGTTTTAGGGTAGTTGGATTCCAAAGTATAGGTTTAAGGTTGTTGGTTAACTGTTATGATTATATTTACTAACTTGCATGCTTTCATGAAACTAATCCATTCAACAGACTAAGCTCTGACAATGCACTTCTCAAGAAAGACAAAGAGGCAGCTGAGTCCAAACTTCTGGTCATACAAACTGAACAAGCTTCCAAGGAAGAGTCTTCTGCAGAGTATGTATAGCATGAAATATTGCCTTTAACCCTTTTAAGACCAATGAAATTTTCCATAAAGTTTGATAGACAGACAGACAGACAGACAGACAGACAGACAAATCGTTTATTCTCTTATTAGGTCATTTACATGGCATATAAGGAACAAAATATTAACATAGACGGTAGCTGAGGTGTGAAACAGTACCAAATATAAAATTTATCGCTGAACAATTTAGCAGGATCACGTTTGTCTTTTTTGGAGAATATGGAATAATATAGCACCAATACAATGCGTTTCATGCTACAACGTTTGATATAAAGGATTAAGGATAGAGTGAAGTCAGGATGGTCCATTATATACATTAAGGGGTCACAGGCTATAATTTCCTAAAATGCATTTTTATGGATATTATTTTATCTTAGCAAACAGTGAAGACCCTGATGAAATGCCACTTTATGTGGCATTTCATCTGGGTCCTCACTGTTTGCCAAAGTACGTGTTTGCTGTTATCCAAAATGAAAAGGGTTAATTGTCCAAAGGCTGAAATTCATGAACAAGCTGCTTTAAAATATTGCCGTATGCTTTTATCAATTTTCATTCAAGACCCAAATAATTCACTGTATTGGCACTAACAGTGATATGCGAACAATTTAATTGAAATTCGACCAAATCTAGCCAAAAAATTAATACACTATACAGAATATCATTATGTAAATTTGAGAGTTTAATTCTGCCTTCATCAATATTTCAGTCTTATCAAGGTGGTAAGGTATAAAATGGCACTTGCTACTAAGTGGTCTACCAGTACTTTGATACCACAAGTGCGTACGTTAGTCAGTAATGAAATAATTCATTAGTATACAAAGGGTTAAAATGTAAACTGCAAAAGCAATCAAATAAGAGGTCGGGACACAGTTATACGAATTATCCTCTTTGGACCATAGTGCGCATTGGGACTCCACGACTACATGTTCACCAATTAAAATAATGCATGAATCTTTACTACTTTGAAAAATAAAATTTAGAAAAATTACTCTGGATTGCTCACACATGATTTATATTTGCATGTTCGTAACAATTTTCACTTTTATATGATAATTTTTTTTGAATAGGTCACTATATAGTAACTGTAGATGTTTTGCACTAAGTATTTGAGCAGGGACATGTGATTTCCAATAATGTGGCGTTTTGACAAGTGTAGACTCAGGCGAGCCTGTACAGCCTCCTTTTAAGCCTAGAAACTCCAAATGATGTCCGGTCAATGGCCTAATAGTCATAGAATATTCAAGCCACTAGCAAAGGCTCCGATTAGACTGCTTATATGTGCAGGCTGGTCTGAGCCACCATTGTTGGAAATCTCATGTTGCGACTCATATTTCTTTAAGTATTTTGAATTACATTATTGCCTATTTAATCAGTGGTTAGCTGCATAATGTAGTTATTGATCAATATTATTAACCAATCAGAAACTATTTTAAATTAGCTCCTGCTTCTGTCATACACACTTATTACAAACGTAACTGCATTTGAAAGCAGATATACAATCCATAGAAAGAAATCATGCTTATGGTTAGTTTAACAAATTTTGACCGATGAAAAACTACCTGAAGTCCTCTTCAAAATTGGTGACTCACTGGTAGTTTGTTCCATTCAAATGATAGTGTTTATTGTTGAAATTGTGTCAGAATTCAAATTAGGAACGTAATCAAATATTCAAAATGGCAGCCTCTATGTACTTATAAGAAGTCAAAAATTTAATTCTGATTTCGATTCAATTTGTAGCAGATCTTTTGGTATTCACTTGCCTCATATGATGCTGCCCCCTTTAAACAAAGACAATGCTCTTTCAAACAACTTATACTTTTCTTTTATCAAAGGTAAAACAAACTGTACCAGTTTTACATTGTTTATTGATACAGATACCAGCATATTTTAGAACAGTTTATTGCATATTGTGTAACTGGTATCCAAACTGTATTTTGTAAAAAAAAATGTTTATAATGCAAAACGACACCTTACAGTCAGATATTAGTGTTTTACTGAAACAGTCTTACAATTACAGTCTTCGCAAGAATCTGGAGAACATAGAGAATACGTATGAAAGCAAGATGTCTCAAATGTTGAAGGAGAATACTTCACTAAATGAAAAGCTGACTGAGGCAGATGCAGACAAGGAAAAGCTTCTAATGAGGTAAACAAAGAACCTAATACACGGATGTTTTGATTTGGAAAGTGGTCAGCAGAACACAGAAGTATAATATACAGTCTGACATAAGTTAAGCATCGCCTCATTAGTTTCCTTGAAAAGCGAAGTAAGCTTTCCAGTCTTGAATATTTTCTTGTTTTATTTATTAGAATAGATATATTGGTGACAATTAACAGCTAATTTTGAATAGATTAACATTAAGGTAAACAACCAGGCATGGTAAATGCACACTTACCTCTAAAACTGTCCCTATTCTCTACCCTATTATGGTGTTTTCAAAAGCTTAGACATGTAAAGTGTTAATGTCATATTGTTACAATAGCAAATACCAGTTCTGTCTGAAAATTTCAGATTCATGCCTCCAAAAAAATAAAAGTAATGGATGTGTATAGAATGGCATGTTATATAGTAATAATGCAAAAATCACAAACACGCGATTAACTATCTCTATGATCCTCTATTACTGAAATGTAACCTAGAGTTCGACAGCATCAGTTTGGCACTGTTTTGAAAAATAGGTCTAGATTATTTCTGCTTTTATTTGAATTCAAAGTAAGATTTAAGTGTAAAGCTGTGACACTTTTAAGGGTATACGCCAAAATAGGGGTTGGTGTATACAAGACACCGTAGAAACTAAGCAAAATGACCAAATGGCATTCTGAAATGTTCAGCAGCCCAAAAAAAGACTAGGGTAACAAAATGTTACAAACTGGTTGTTCTTCTGAAGAAATATGTACACAAACAACGTCTCTGAAATAATGCCTGGGTGATGCTTAAATTATGTCTGACTGTATATATAATTGTATAATACTAAATAAATCGATTGTACCCTTAACAAGCATAAGGGCGAAGATTTGCTGCAAGATTTTGATACCAATTCTTTAAAATATTGTCGTTAATTCGATTTGACTTTTTTAAAATAAATTTAACTTACGAGGGGCATTTGGAAAGTTCTAGCATGGTCTATTATCTCCGTGACCAATTGACAAACCCTATCATGCTTGGTATCATTTTAAAGAACTATCTTTTCTCTTTATTATAGCACACATTTCATGAGGATGTCGTGATGCAATCAAGAAAAATATTTTTGTGAATACATGTACTGTTTGTTTACTGGAAAACGCAAAATTTCAGTGGAAAATATAACATTTTACCTTTGGAAAAGTGTGCAGAACATTTAGATTAGTTCATGAAATTAGATAATTCTGTACCATTTGGTAGGCCACAATCTGGTAGAGTGATTATACAATTGATGACTGACTTGGATGTTTCTAATAAATAAATACCGGAACAGCAATACCACAACCGTTTAGAATGCAGAGCAATCCACCTACTTTTACGTCTAAAAATCGCATGTCACAATGCACATATTTTGAAAATATATACCCGACAGTAGTTTAGAAATGCTGTATGTTGGTATTTTTGTCAAGCACACTTTATGCTCTTTGTATTGAAACCAAAGTAAATTTTGTGAACCGGAACAAAGGGAAGATTACTCTTAAAATCTTCCCATGGACAGAATGAGTTTAGCCATCAGTTGACGTTCTGGTTCATTTCAATTGAAAACAGTGGCAAACAAAAAAGTAAAAGTACCTTGAGAGTAGAAATCAATCACTTCTGTGAAGGTTAACGCGATACCATGAGAAGTTATAATGCCATCGATAAAATATGCGGGGTTGAGTTACCCCATCCACTTCTTGAAAAGTAGGGGTAGTGTTATTAGGAATAATTTTCTTTAGTACAGAACAAATAAAGCCATGCATTTTGCGCGACGAAATGATTATTATGCATTGTTGGCTATAAATAAAGCAAAACATATACTCAATAGGCTTTTTTCGTGCTCCTGTAGTGACACAATTTATAGTAAAAGTATAAAGAAAAATAGAAAAAAGTCCCATTTTTGAAAGTTTAGCTTCTCTATAAGTCAACATTTTCCGAATGTAAAGGTGGTAGTCGTGCAAGCAGCGATCGCAAAATTTATTTTGATAAAAAATAAGTTGGCACCAAATCGTTAATTTGTCAAATCATGATCGCAAATAAGGTCCCCAATTTTCCTTCGCTTTTTTACAAGTTTTTTGCTTAAAATTTCCGCCAGTATATAAACCCCTAATCATTTTGAGCATGCGCTGCACGTACACGCCAAGTCCTTTTTTGACAAAAATTAAACCATCAAGTAGCCGTGGAATCGTAGCTTCCAAAATGTAATTATTTGATAGCATTGTATCAACGCATTGTGGAGTTATGATGCCATGCGAAGAACTTTCCAAATGACCCTCGTAGATGTTGTGATTTCCAGCAGTTTCCTGTGTTCAATCTTCTCCCTACTTGGCTGCATCTATTTGGCGATTTTCTGTCAACAACGGGTCACATAGTACAAAGAAATTAATTAGAACTATAGTAGTGCGTTGTGGTACAATTGTACATCCACCAATTCATCCAAATTGTTTCAGCCCAGGGTCATTTTGGCGTTTCCTTTCAGTGTACATAATTAAGTGGATCATTTCAGGTTAAATGACAGTGTTAACAGGTAATATTTTTGTTGACCCAAGGCATATGTTAATAATTAAAAAGCCAATTACAGTTTTAACAAATGTTTTTAAACCTGTTTTCAACTACTCCTCACCTGCAATTACGCTTTCACCTTTGACCATGAATTAATTTTCACTTTTTATTCTCCAACTGCCTTACTTTTCCCTTGCGCTAACAGCGAGTTAAACCTTGTCATGTAAATCCCTGATATATCCTGCTTTGAAATCAACGTAGATACAGATAAGCTGACTTCTGAGAAGTCTGCCTATCAGGATCCACATTGTTTTAGTCTTGGCTTATATAATCATACTAGTACCTGGAATCCTATGAGTCAATTTTTAAAAATTGATAGGAGTTAAATGTACAAGAATATAGTAAAACCTGTCTTAAGTGGCCTCTCATGAAAAAAAAGAACAGAAAAAATGGTTTTCAATACTCATCATCGCTTAAAGCAGGTCAAAAGTATTGCAGAATGCTCCAAGGGGAGCATTCTGCAATACTTTCGACCTTCTTTAAGCAACCATTTTCTATTAAGACCTTTGTTTTGTCTTTTTTAAGTGGCCGATTAAGACAGGTTTTAATGTATCAAGCATGGTATGAGAGTTAATGATCTATTAACTCTCATGTTGTTGCAAGGTCTTATTAGCCAGGCCCATCTATGAAGATAATTGGTCTCCTGTTAATATCACCTTTACTTATTTGAGGAACACAGTGGCTTAGTGGTAAAGTGTTGACTCAATATCAAGGGTTTGTGGGTTGTAATCTCACAGGAGGCACTGCGTTTTGTCTGTGAGTAAGATACTCTATCCTCTACTTAGAACTGGTTCAATCTAGGAAGACCCATTCCTACATCTTTTTGTAAAATTTGATGACTGGGATGTCAATAATCAAAACAAACAATTACCTTTACTTATAAGCCTTAAAAGGGAAAAAGGCCATTTAAGCCATGTTACACATGCATGTTGTTCATTAATTCATAAGAAATATATTAAATGTTTGACTATAAGAAAGCATTTAAAGATATCATATATTAATGTAAAGGAAGAAAATAGTTTTGCCAGCACATGGGACTTTGCAAAGCCCATATGATCCTCATAGACGGCAAGTGAAGCTAGTCATTGGGGTTTACACCCAAGTTGGACACAAGCTGGTCGATTTGCTTCAAAGACTTGCTAGACCATCGAAGCTCTCCAGTAAAAATATTAACTGACCATTCCAATGCGGTGTTTTTCATGGATACACCCTTTTTTGTTTTGTGTTTGTCTGTCATACTGTTTCGTCTATTCATTGCAGCTTTGTGGTCATCTGGTGCAAAGGGACTGACATTTTTGGGCTATTGTGTGTGATGTTTTCTTGTGTTTTGTCACTTTCAAATATGGTTTCATAGGTCAGGTGTGGTATTTTGATTGTATTGATTCCTGATCTTTGCCTTCTTCCTTATTTGGTAGCAAGTTTAGATATGACACTTTCTAATAAGCGAATAGCAAAGAGCACTGAGCTGCGCCTTTTGTTATTCCCAAACCCCTAAGACAAGTTTTCTCATGTCGAGGGACTAGCTATGTATCAACAATTATAATATTTATATACATGATGTAGCTACAAAAGGGATATTAATTATGATGTAGATACAATTTGATTATTTTCTAATTACAGATTGTCAGAGATTACTGCTGCTCAAGTGATGGCCAATAATCCAACCATAGCTGATCTCAGTGATCCAAACAGACCAGAGAAACTGGGTGAACAGATGTCTATGTGTTATGATGACCAGTGGACAGATGCCACTGAAGCACTGGCTGATCTCAAGCTTGATGATGATGCTGTTGTTAAGATGCTGTTAGATATTCTAATAGTATGTATAAAGTAAACATTGGATATCTAGATTGCTGATAGCTTGTGGTACACTAAATTTGGTGGCATCTTAACTGCCACCAATCATGGTATGACCTTTCAACTGCTTCATGAGATTTGATCTGTTTTCTAGTATTTGTCTTGAAAAAACTACAATGATAATTTCCCTTCTGAATTTGAATGATAACAGTTTGCAGCTATTTTTGAAAATTTTAGTAAAATACAAGAGTTTCGTGCAAAGATCAGGAATCGATACAATCAAGTATCAACCCTGACCCAGGATACCAATGGGAAAGGTACAAGCTCACAGTTAGACACCACAAACGAGGGCCAAGAGGTCAGCCCTTTCCCAGCAGGTGACCACAAGGCACATATAAAAAGACATGAACAAAGGCATAGCAAACGCAAGACAGAAAAAACATAAAAGATCCACAAAAGAAGTACTGCCTTGGAACGGTCAGTAAAGTATTTTCCTGGAGGGCTTAAACTGGTTTAACAGCGCCAACCTCACCCTTAATTCAGATGTGGATCAAGACACATAGATATTTGGCTTGCATGAAAGACCCCTAGCTTATCCATGCATCATCTCCTAAAACATATAAATCAAAATATAACAAGGAGATAAAGCAAGGATAAGGACTCAACAGTAAATAAAACTGAATACAGGAGCAAAAGAAATCCAAGAGGTATACCCCGGTGGGCCAGACAAACAGCCAAAGCATCAGGTCCCTACCATCTCATCAATAGATAAGTCCTTAAGTCGGAACCATCATAGAGTCTGAAGTCCAACCCACCTGCATAACAAAACAAGCCTGCTGTTACTTGAGGACATATCGTGCAAATAGCAAAAGGGATTGAAACTATTTACCTTTATACTGAGCAGTAAGCAAAATGCCTATGTTGTAGTTTATTTCGAATAACATATTATAGTCTGGGGCATGTTAAAAATGAAAACAAATGAACTCATTCATTAACATGTTTGGTGCAATTGATTAATGATTCAATATTTTCGGAAATTATACTCATATCGCGACTTGTGTGTGATTTTTTCTTGCCTTTTTGTCATTTTCCTATACGGTGTCCTCTGTCAGGTGTGGGACTGGATGTTATCGATTCCTGATCTTTGCCTTCTTCCTTTCTTTGTTGCTAAAATACCTGATTTTGCTGCATGTTAACAATAAAGGCGTTAAGTTAATGCAAGTAGAATAAAGCAATACGTTGACTGAAAACGGCTGCATGGATTCAATATGCTATTTTAAATGATCAAGTCAGCTTCTATCTTAAATATTTTGATTCTGTTGGAATATCACCATGTTGATACATTTTCTATTTAGGCTATCTATGAGCATTGTAAGGAGTCTGCAGATGACCAGCTATCTAGAATAGAGGAAAATATGTTTCTTCCTCCAATGGAGAAACAGCACGAACTTGCCAGCCCAGAGGCTAATGGTACTGAACCAGTCAAGAGTCCTACATTACCAAAAGGCCACTCAGCTTCAAGGGTATGTGAAGTTTGCAATTCTCAGTTACATTACTCAAATTCTTCTGATATGATTTGAGCCACGACATGTGATTTCTAACAATGTGGCATTTTGACAAGTGTAGACTCTGACAAGCCTGTGCAGTCTTTTTTTAAGCTTAGGAACTCCAAGTGGTGTTCTGTCAGTAGCTTAATAGTCATAGAATAGTCAAGCAACTGGCAAAGACTCTGATGAGCCTGCGCATATGCGCAGGCTGGTCTGAGCCTTTGCTGGTTGCACATACCACATTGTTGAAAATCTCATGTCGCCGCTCATTAACTTTGTAAAGCACTTTCTGAATTATATCACTGTCACTCAAAAAACAGGTGAGTATGATCAGGAAATACCACAATCACCCACTGCAGACTAACACATGGTACCACGAGGAAGAGCTACAGAGCAATTAGCAGTCACAAGACATCAGGAAGACAATTAAAGTAAAGCAACAAGCTATCTCTTCCCCATCAAGATGATTTCAAAACTAGAAAGGACACTAAGTACTGCATAATGAAACAAATATCAATCACAGAACCCCAACAATTTATAGGAGCAACAATAAAAAATGAATCAACAACAATTTAACTATTTCTGTTTTAGCGCTTAACACTAATTTCCAATAAGTTAACAACAACAGACAGGCTAACTAAAGGGATTTGTGTACATATATTGTGTGCTTTGGCATAGGCGTAAAATCCCTCTTAACCCTAAAAGCGCCAAGACAAAAATGTACCTGAAAATGTTGTCTGCTGAAGTCGTCTGCTGCAAATAATTGCCTTACAAAACTGACGAATTAAGTATAGAAGCAAACAATGTGAACCCAAAACAGACTGCTCCTATTTGAGCAGTCTGATCTGGGTCCACACAGTTTGCCATAGAGGCTTCTCAAACATTTCAGCAGACGAGAAAAGCAGACGACTTTTGTTGCAATTGGCACATTAAGGGTTAAAACATGCATACACAGCTAGAAAGTGGGTCCACATACCAAATTTGCGGTCCCAGCCTTCATATAACACCATACTAATTATTTAAGGAGCAATTATTCTGATGAGACTACGCATATATGCGCTGGCTCATGTGATAAGTATAAAAATCTCGTGTGTTGGCTTATTACCGTTTTTTATATACATAATAGAACTACGGTTTCATTTGTATCTACTAGAAATTATTTTACATATTAAACTAATACTTCCCATAACCTTTTTCATTCTGGAAACTTACGCAAATAGTGAATACCTAGATGAAATGCCGCAAAAGGCGATATTTCATCAGGGTCTGCACTGTTTGCTGAGACAAAATTGATCTTCAGAGAAAGAAAAATATCATTGTTTAAAAAGTATAACCTGTAACCCCTCAATATATACAATTGACCAACCTGACTTTACTGTATTAAACTTTTATGGAAATTTTAATTAGTCTTAAAAGGGTTAATATCATCATATGTTTCGTATTCCAGATTCCAAGGTTTCATAGTCAAAAAGCAAGACCTGCATTGTCGTCTCTTACCTCCCCTGATAAAAAGGTAATGCAAGAAAATAATGTTTTGTCACTAAATGTGAACATTTAAGTTGTGCAGCTATGCAGTTGAAACAGCAAATGTTTATAGTTGTTCACTTCATGAGTATTATAAATAATGAATGCTCATGAATTTATTAAACAAGTCGAGGAATAAGAAATAGATTCGCACTCACAGTGATTTGTGGCTTAATATATCACTGACTGGAGGTCAGTCGTTAGAGTGAATAAATTATGAGCATGATGGGACTATCGACTGACCGACAGACAGTGATATATTAAGCAACAAATCACCACCAGTGCGAATTTATTTCGATTCTAACACACAAAAATATTAAAAATATGAACGTTGAACCAATCCTTCATAGCCTTTAGCCATCTTTAACAGACTGTCAGAATTTCCTGCAACTCTTGTTTAGACTGCAACGCGTATTTATACGTACATTTTGACGTCAAGTAGTTGTAAAAACGACGTACGATACGCAACTATTGTCAACGTTACAATGGCGTATGTGATAAATGACTCAATGAAAATCAAACTGGCGACCGAATGACGTCACGCCGGTCCTTGCCCAGTCTATGCACTGATTTATCAACAAATAAATCACTGAGTTAAACATTTGGCAATATAGGCGATGTGTGTTAGAATAAGAGCTAAAATACAAAGTTTAATAAGTTCAATAAAACAGGTTCATGAATGTTATATTCTATTTATCATATGACGTTAAATTTAATTTAAATTCGACTAGGTAATGTCAACACATATATTCACAAACGTTGGGTAAAGCATACAAACACATCTTAAAAGTGTACAACTTACGTTAAATGTACAAAATATGAAAACTGGGTTTTTTCACAGGTTTTATATTTTTTCATTTCCTAAAGTATAACAGTGAACTACCACACATATATGTTTTTGGCTTGATTCTATACCTCCCAATTAGCAATTTGTCAGTGATGTCAGGATTGGTATCCTTCAATTGAACCAGTACTAAGCAGTGGATAAAGTGTCTTGCTCAAGGACACATCATAGTGACTCTGCCTGAGATGAGGCTCAAACCAGCAACCCTTTGAGGCCCATTTTAATACTCTCCCACCTGAGCTATTGCACACCGCTGTTAAGTAGTTTGGTAAAAGGCATTTAGATTTCAAGTGCATGATTATTAAGAAACTCAAAATGGGCAATAAAATTCATTTTGGCAATTTAATCTTAAAGTATTTGTGGATTTTATATCATGGTGAATAATTATCATATTAGTTTATGCAATTGGTTTGTTTTTATTAAACAGGAAAATGAGATAAACGAAAGCTCAAAACCACAGAAAACTAAGAAAAGCATGACATTCCCAAGGGTAAGAATATTTTATATTTATCACTTAATAAAAGTAAGTAAGGGTGCAAAGATCAGGAATCGATACAATCAAGTACCACACTTGACCCAGGATACCAATGGGAAAGTGACAAACTCACAGTAGACACCACAAACGAGAGCCAAGAGGTCAGCCCTTTCCCGGCAGGTGCCCACAAAGCACATATAAACATACGCGCACAAAGACATAGCAAACACAAGACAGAACAAATACATTAAAGATCCACAAAAGAAGTACCGCCTTGGAACGGTCAGTAAAATATTTTACTGGAGGGCTTTAACCGGTTTAGCGGCGCCAACTTCACCCTTAATTCAGAAGTGGATCAAGACACATAGAAAGTCAAAGTTATTGCAGAATGCTACCCTTAAAGCATTCTGCAATACTTAAAACCTTCACTAAGCGATAATTTGTCTGGAAAACCAATGTTTGGTCTTCTTGTGTGGCTGCTTAAGACAGGTTTACAAAGACATAGCAAAAACATGACAGAACAAAAACATAAAAGATCCACAAAAGAAGAACTGCCTTGGAACGGTCAGTAAAATATTTTACTGGAGGGCTTAAACCGGTTTATCGGCGCCAACCTCACCCTTGATTCAGATGTGGATCAAGACACATAGATATTTGGTTTGCATGAAAGACCCCTAACTTATCAACGCATCATCTCCTAAAACATATAAATCAAGATATAACAAGGAGGTAAAGCAAGGATAAGGACTCAACAGTAAATTAAACTGAATACCGGAGCAAAAGAAATCCAACAGGTAAACCCCGGTGGGCCCGACAAACAGCCAAAGCATCAGGCCCCTACCATCTCATCAATAGATAAGTCTTTAAGTCAGAACCATCATAGAGTCTGAAGTCCGACCCACCGGCATGCAATTAAAGAGGAAAGCAAAGTTGCCAACTGTGATTGGGTTGACTACCAAGCATGAAGTCTGTTGCAATACATTAATGTTATAGCCAATCTTTTTATAATGGGAAATTATTTTAATGAACTTGCCTGAAAAATTATTAGAGCCAACAATCTTCTTCATTTTATACACCAAGTCACCATAGAAATCAGGTTCCGAAAGTCCTTTGCGCAAGAGAGATTTAAGTCCAACTTGGAATTTAGAAGACAAATCATAGTATTGTCTATAAAATTTTGAAAATGTTTTGCGAAGTTTATGATACCGATAGCCTTGTTTAAGAAGTTTCTGAGTTAACAATTTAATGCGAGTGTTGAAGTCAGCAACATAGCTAGATGCTCTAGCAAAACGAATGAGTTGAGAGATATAGACTCAATAGGATGTAGAACGAGGAACATCACCATCTGAAAATGGGAAATTGACAATTTCAAAATCAAAGTCGTCACGTTTATCATAAATTTTGGTAGAAACAATATCATTAGAAATTGATAAATGCAAGTCTAAAAATGCTGCTTCGACATCAGAGGCATTGGCTTTATTCAGTTGGAGCTCTGAAGGGTATATTTGACTAACCATATTGTCAAAATAAACATTATTAATATTTAAAATATCGTCCAAAAACCTGAATACCATATGCTATATATTAACAAGAAATATAAGGCTGTCTAGATGTTCAAACAGTCTATATGGCCTGATATACCTATAATAGAAATATATATATATATATATTAACTATCGTCCTGTGATACTTTACATGTTTAGAATCTAAGCCCATACTAGTAGTAGCAGGCATGTGTTTGAAGTATTCAAACAGTTAAATCAAGTCTTGTAATTAGAACAGTAAGTGTCAATATCGTGATTTGGATTGCTTCTTACCATTTATTGGAATTTATGTCCAAGTCATGTCGGTTCTACAAGATTTGCAGTCATGTATAGTTTCCACTTCTTAGATATAAATTTTGTTTTTCAGAGTCTTGTAAATAGATAAATGCATGTGTTCAATTCACAGCGTATGAGTACTGGGGTTGTCATGTTAATTTTGAACAGAACACATTGCTGATTTTTTCACTTTCCCATGCAGGCGTGGTACTTGATTATATTGATTCCTGATCTGTGTTGTCTTTCTTATTTTCATTAGTTTAATGAATCTCCAAAAATGAAATTGATTTCATATATTTACATTTTTATCATAAAAATGTATATAATATAAAAGTTGTAATTGTTCTATGTTTTGTTGTACGTTACTTTATGTCCATTCTAGTATTGCAATCATCTTGATGGGGAAGAGAGAGCTGGTTGCTTTGCTCAATTTGTCTTCCTGGTGTCTCGTGTTGGTTGAGCAGCTCTTCCTCGCGGTGCCATGGGGCTGTCTGCGGTTTGTGATTGTGGTATTTCCTGATCATACTCACTGACTATTTTTTAAGTAAACATGACAATTTAATATTTAATTTTGAATTGTTGTAATAGTTATAATACTTTCTTCCTTTTGAGAAAAATTGGTTCGTGTCATGAATATGGCTCTATGTTACACTAACATAAGAAGTACTATTTGAGACCACAATAGCCCATTCTTCAAACCAGAAGTGGTACTACAGATGATTTCGCCCATGATGCCTTTCTGCATTTTTCAGAATCCATTAGTTGGGATGGGAGCACAGTGGCTCAGTGGTAGAGTGCTTGACTCAATATCGAGAGGTTGTGAGTTCGAGCATGACTGCATTGTGTCCTTTGGTAAGACACTTTATCTTCTGCTTAGTACTGGTTCAACCCAGGAAGACCCAATTCGACATGACTGAAAAAGTGTTGACTGAAAGGTAAAAATTAAAACAAAAACAACAGTATGTTCCTTTTAAAATGCCAACCGCTGATATGTCTATAAGTCATAAAGTACACACACAGTTATGTCACTGCAGGGTAAAGGTGAAAAAGTTCCAGAGATTCCTGCAGAAGTCAGAAGAGGAGTAAAAGATTACAGAAAAGCTGTGTTTAAACAAGTGACTCCAGTTTTAGAAAAGGTAACTATAGTGAGATCATGATGTGTTTAATCTTATTAATATATGTGTCAATATATTATATTGCATCAATATCTCATTAATTTGCTTATATGGGCATCTTAGAAAGAAAACCGAGCTCATCTTACTTATATGTGTCAATATGTCACATTGCAACAAAATCTCATTTATTTGTCTACTGCGAGTTCGAATCCATTTCGTAATTATAAACGAAATTTCTTATTTGCTATTTAAATAAATTTTAACGAAATTGTTTTAATAGGGTATATTTTTTTGTGGTAATTGAATACAAGTTTGTCTTATTTCTGTTCAAGGAAATTTCAAACAAGCTACGCAACAATCCTGAGATCGGAAGTGAAGTAGTAGATGCCTGTAAGACGTATATAACAAGATGTGTTGAACTCTGCTGGCTCATGCGGATTCAGGATCCACCAGTTGTTTTATCTTGGAACATTCCTGATGATAAAAAATTTACTACTGATACTTATAAACACTACTTAAGTACAGGACAAGAGATGGCCTTCGTCGTGTGGCCTTGTATGTACCTGCATGAAGGGGGACCATTGGTTGCGAAAGGGGTTGCTGAAGGGAGAAAAGTATAATGATATTATAAAGATCTGTCTCTAACATACAAAAGCTTATGTGGGCCTTGACGCGAGAAAATCTTGCCATTGGGGTTTCTGACCACCTAAGACTCAAACAAATCTACTCAGCTACAGTGACTCGTTTTAATCAGAAATATTTTACATGGAGCAAGTTTGATTACTATATATTTCAGATAGAGGATAACAAAGGTGCTGATCAGACTGCGCAAATGCAGAGTCTGATCTGCACCTTTGGTGTTCACATGTAGCAAAGTCAGGTTTTCTCACGTTAGGCCCTTTTGTAAGTGCAATAGTAGTACGCATTTTAGAATTCATTATCACTAATCTCAGAATTAATTGAGTTAATTATTAAGCAGCTTTATTGGAGAAGTGTGTACTTTCCGAGTTTCACCTACATTTAAATGTGTGCATCAGTGTGAACTGTACAGCATATGATACCTTTGCTCATGTTACAATTTATACTACATTTCTGTAATTGTTACAGTAAAATGAACTATGTTTTTTAGCATTTTGTAGTAGCTTTATTTTTTTAAAAGTGGATTTCAACTTTTCACTTATATAGAAGGGCAACAATGAATTGTACCTAATATAATGGATATCTGCTAGTAAGCAAGATTAAATATATTCATACATTAAAAACAAGTAGTTAAGATATGCTTAAAATAACTCTGTAAATTAAACGGGCCTTAAAGCATGCTAGAAAATGTAACAATAAATTGGTCCAAACTATCATCCTAGTGCACTCTTTTTGAGTATAAACAGCAAAGGATTGAGCTCTGGATAGTCTCATACACCATATCACTATTTAGGAGGGCATGTACTAAATTATTTTACAAACCTTATTCTTCAACTGTTTTAATTCTGTGTTACCAATGAATTCTTGCTTATGATAGAAGTTGTTTATATCTGTGGGGTTTGCCTTGCCAGGACTACTAATTCATATTGTAACCATTCTATTTGTTACCAGTTATTTGAACCAGCACACACGATTTTGGTACAAATCCCATTGACGAGCAGCAAAGGCCCTGATGAGCCTGCGCATATGCATTATGTGCAGACTCATCTGAGCCTTCGTTCCTCGCATACACATAGTACTGAAGTAAAAGAAGGCTCAGACCTCAGACAAAAGACTATAGACTACTAGTCCCGCTTAACCCATTTAGGCCAAATATACTTGCCTAACTTTATCATTTTGGCCAGTTTATTTCTGTTTTAGGGTTGTTGGGTGATTTTTTCATTTTTATCCAAATTTTGATATACGAGGGATGTTCGAAATGAATTGCTTATTGTCCTATATCTCGATATCCACTTGGGGCACGATAAAAACCTATATATACCTATCTAGGTGTATTCAAGGTCTACACAACGGTGTTTAAATGTACATGTTAGACTAAATGTCAGACATAAAATTTGCCATATTAATACACGCAGTCATTGACCAATGTAGTAAAATGGTTGGCAGAAGCGTCAACCAGAAAGATGAAATACGGGATAACATCAAAGCTCGCTCAAAACTTGATTGTTCTTTAAAGCAGCTGATCTTTCTACTACTTAAAGACCTTCTTGTGCGTCTTATGACACAGTTAGGCGCTGGAAAAAATATTTGAATCTGGTGTAGAGTCCATCAAAAATGCACCCAAATCAGGTAGGCAAAAATTTGCATATCCTAAAGAAATCGTTTCAAAGATAAAGGAAATCATTGAAGGAGATGCCAGATTTATAGTTTGTGATATTGCACGAAAAGTAGGCATATCACTATCAACGGTTCAACTTATTTTGAAGAATCATTTGAAAGTCCAAAAGATTTTTGCTAGATGGGTGCCACATCTGTTGACTGATGAGCAAATCAGACAACAGATTAAAGTGGCAAAAAGCTGCTTTAAATGTTTCAAACTTGTGACAAAAAGCAGTTTGCCAATGTCGTCACAGGTGATGAAACGTGTGTCTATTATTTTGAGCACGTCAGAAAGGTTAGCAATAAGATCTGGGCCACTGAACACAGCAAACGCCCAATAGTTGCCAAAGGGTCTTTGAGTGCAAGGTAGGTTTGGTATGCAATTTTCTTCTCTGGTGAAGGAGTCGCAATAAAACTGCCTGTGGAAAAGAGTAAAAAACATAACCGGAAAGTACTGCAAAGGCATAGTACTGGAGAAGCCGAAAAAATATTATCAGAAACGACGCCATGTCACTGGTTTTAAACATATCCATCTTCTACATGGCAATGTCTCTGCTCATACCTCCCAAATAGTTAAGGCGTTTTTGAAGAAAAAAAGGTAACTTTTTCGCCTCACCTCCTTTATTCTCTAGATCTTTCCCTATGGGATTTCTGTATGTTTCCAAAATTGAAATAATTCCTTGCTGGAGGAAATACCAGTCTTGACAGGCACTTGGATCTGCTATTAATCAGTACCTTATTACTGTGCCCAAATCAGCGTACCGTGACGCCTTCAGGAAGTGGTTACATCAGCTGACATTTTTCTAGCCACGGGGAGTTCTTTGATGGCATGAATTGAGCAATTTTGGGCTAACTTGAAATTTGAGGTCTCCAGATCGAAAAAAGCAATTCTTTTCGAACATCCCTTGTAATTTTCTGTATACAAAGAGTGGAGACCCTGATCAGACACCACGTTCTGCGGTGTCTCATCTGGGTATGCGCTGTTTACCCTTGCCCCTCAAAAAAGATGATAGACTTATATGGGTTAGTACATCTAAGTAGGCATTTAACATTGGCATTTGAGCATATGAGATTAGAACCAAAATCTAATTCTAGCCTATATTGTGTCAACAGAAGCGTTTTTATGACTGCAGATCACCATTAGATGGGCCACGGCATGAGAAGACCTGTCTTTGGGTATCAGAAAAAGTGAGATGCAATCCAGCCTGTCCAACTAAAGAGAATACCTAGAAAATTGAAATTTCGCTTATAGCAAATCTAGATATAATACTTTCCAATATGCGAATAACAAAGGCACTGATCAGACTGCGGGAATGCACATGCTTGTCTGTCTTTTTGTTGTTACCAACCCAGGAAGAGAGGTTTTCACGCTTCGTGGCCAAGATATAACTAGTGCAATGTAATTGAGGACTCATCTGCCAGTAGAAAAGCCGTATAAATGATTTGAGCAATAAGAATTAAAACACTCCAGCACTAATGCTACATAAAGAAATTGAGGACTATAACCCCACTACATATGTGTGCAAGCGTGGTGAAAGAATCGGTTTAGACATATGCTTTAAGTCCCAATGGCTGGACCATTTGTGTATATAACAAAGTATTACATTATGTCATCTCCAACCTGTGAGCCTTAGTAGTTTGCCTATTATTTTTGAATAGGATGTTAATGGTATAATACATATTAAGTGGTTGCAGTATGCTAGTCAATTTGCTATAGCTTTGAAAGAGAAAATGTAATGATGAAAACAAGGTTATAGATAATATGGTTTGTTGAGAAATAGTACTTAATTAACTAAGGATCAATTTGATATGATAACTGAATATACTTATAGATAACCAAATGATTGGTTGAATGAATTTGAAATTGGAAATGATACAAAAGAAACAAGCAAAACTCACATTTTGTATATTTAAAATTTAGCATGAAATATGCATATTGTAAATGGTCTTGTCATGAGAAAACAGGTCTTTTTGGAAACAATTCTTCTTATCTACAGAGTCTAGCTAGAAAATTGAAATGTTGCTTGTAGCAAGTTTTCATATAATACTTTCTAATATGCGAATAACAAAGGTGCTGATCAGACTGCGCGGATGCGCAGGCTGGTTTGTCCCTTCGTTGTTCTCAAACTTGGAACACAACTTTTCTGGGTTTGAGGCCTAATTATGCTATCATTCATCAATCAACTATCCGATAACATATATGATTATGAAACATATATTTTATATCCAGTTTTAGCTTGATATTTGTAGTTCTATTTTTGATATATTCTTAAAGTGATACACTAAATCTAGTATGAATGTACATGTAGATAGGATTTTCATGCAAGAAATGTCATTTTAGTGTTGTGACTGTTCATTAGATTAAAGATTTAAGTTGTAATTGTTATACACTTAAGGGGCAAAAACTACCGTAACCTCAACATGTTTATATTTGCACCAGTACACAAGATTTGGGTACTTATTGCATCAGCAAGCAGCAAATGCTTGGACAAGTCTGCAAAGACTTTCCAGAGCACTCACTGCTCAAACACAAAGAAAAGATGTAAATGAAGGCTCGGGTAAATTTTGTCCTTTTGCCACGCTTCTAGAAAACACAGGTTTACGAAAAAATAGGGGTTTGTATGAAAGTTTAAACCTGTACTGTAAACGAACTAACACGCAAGATTTTGGTACTTATCAGGTTAGTGCAAAATACTTCTTCTTTAAGCGTCCATGCAAAAGTATCTATCCTAAATTAAGGACTAAATTTGGGTGTGAGCTTTTCTACTTATAAACGGAATATGTGCGAGAAGTGAAAGCTCTGGCGAGACTGTGCGGTTGTACAGACACGTCTCAGCCTTACATGTGCCTGCAAATGTGCATCCTCGTTTACCCAGGAGTAAAGCATTCCATTCCACTTCTCCCATCATACACAGGGGTAAAGCATTTCGTTTCACTTTTTCATCATACCCAGGGGTAAAGCATTCCATTTCACTTCTTCCATCATGCACATAGGTATTTAGACATTCCTTTTCACTTCTTCAATCATACTCAGGGGTGAAGCATTCCATTGCACAAGAAAAAAATGGAATGCTTTACCCCTCGGTATGATAGAAGAAGTGAAACAGACTGCTTACCCCTGGGTAAACTATGATGACAAATGTGATGCGTTTCAAAATCTTATCTGCTAACTCATAATTGTACTCATTTCAGATATTTGTCTGTTTTGGCATTTGATGCTGTCTAACATGCCACTATCTGAACCAATACAAATTTAGTTTTATATTATGCCACAATGTAATATGCAAAATAAATAAAAAAAAAAGCGAACAGTTGCCTTTGTTAAATTTTACCCCTCTGTTTAGAAAGGATCCTAGATTGATGAATCAGTTACATTGGCCAAGATAGATGGCTATTTGGACAGGAGGTTAAATGTCTTGAGAGTTGGATGGACGTGTGCCTTGGCATCCGCCCGTCTCTCCAGACATTCACCCAACACTCCAGACATACATACATCTATCCAGACATCAATATATCTCTCTTGACATCAATCCATTTGTCATCTGTCCATCTGACCTGGCACCATCAACCAGAAAGTAAGTGAATATGACCAGGAAATGACACAATCACATATTGCAGAACAACACAGGGCACCATGAATAAGAGATATAAGAGAAACAGAACACTAACAGCCACATGCCATCAAGAAGACAATTAAAGTTATGCAACCAGCTCCCTCTGCATCATAGAGATGATTGCAAAATTAGAACTGGCACTAACTACTGCATAAGAAAGTAAGGACCAAACGAAAAACCAATGGGAGCAACAACAGTAAACAATGAATGAACAACAACAGATCAGTCATCCATACACCTGTGAAGACATCCATCCAGACATCAATCAATCAGCCCAGTCATTTATCCGTCCCTCTGGACATTCATCAAATAGTTAATTGATTCATCCATTTGTTCAGTCATCCATTCACCCATACAGACATTCATCTGTCCAGACAATCAGTCAGTCTGGTGATCGATTCATCCACTCAGACAACAATCTATCCGTCTTGACATACATCAATCAGTCGAGCCATCAATCCGTCTGTCCTGACATCTATCAATCCATCTGTCTACTGTCTAGTCATCTGTCTAGACATGAATCCATCCGCTCTGACATCCATCAACAGTCCAGGCATCCATCCATTGGACCCGACATTCACAAATCATCCATTCAACTGCCCATACATCAAGGCAGACTTCAATCAGTCTAGTCATCCACACTTCTATCCAGACATCCAGGTAACATATCCATCAAAATTGCATCCCTAGAATAAATCTTCATACATGGCATAGTGATAGTATATACGCATGAAGGATATTACAGCAGATGTATGATTATAAAAATGGTTTTGAATTTTGTATTATGAAAATATAGTAGGCGAGCTATTAATATTTGTTGCAAATATAAACGACATGTTTGCGTGCCCTTTGCTGTAAAATGAACTTTTAAAAGCTTAACCCTTTTTGGACCAATGACATATTCCATAAAACTGCATATAATTAAGTCAGTATGGTCCATTGTGTACAATGAGGGGTTATAATTTTCAAAAAATATTACATTTTTATCTCTGAAGATTGATTTCGTCTCAATAAACAGTACAGACCCTGATAGAATGCCGCACTATGTGGCATTTCATCTGGGTCTTCACTGTTTGTCAATTTGAGCACTGACTCAATAAAACCAAGTATGCTGTTTCTTATATAGTAGCTTCTCTCTATTTCTTAAGGATCCGTTTTTCTACATTATTTAGGGGTTTCTTGTCCACAAAAGGTTAATCAATATCTGGTTCATAACCATCGTAATTATGCAGTTTGTAGACAGGATTAGATTTATACTCTTCTGCAGAAGAGTTGGACATTGAGTCTAACTTGTCAGCACCATCGATTGTTTCTTCTGCGATTGTTATCCAGCCAGATGATGACGTCTTTTCAGAATAGATTCTTAGATTAGGATTAACCTGATTGTTTTCACTGACGTGGTCACTGTCACCACTGGTGTCTTTTGCAGATCCAAAGGCTGATGTTTGTTCGGCTTTTTCTTCAATTGGCTCCAGTGGACTGTCAGAGATGTAATATATTCCACTTTTAACTGATTTTGGATACATCTGGTCAGGCAAATCATGTGCCCGAAAAAGTACCTCAAGAGATGAAATTTCGGTTTGGGTGCCGTGTGTACACAAAATGTCACTAGTAGCATTCATATTTTTATTTGATGATATATGCTCACCAAATAGTCTAATTTTAGAATAGTTTGATTCTGTGTTTTGATATGATTGAATGGGACTTTCACTAGTTGTACTGAAAAGAGAAAATGATGACAAAGTATTATCAGAAGTTCTTGATTGCGTATTACGTTTTCCAGACGTAGCAGAAAACAACCCTGATTTAGAAGATGGTGATTTTGTTCTTTTTGATGTAAGTTTAAATGGTGTAGTCACCTCTGTCTGACTTTTGTCAGATAATTTGGAAGGAACATTGCTTTGTTTGATTTCAGTCATTTTATCAGGAGATTTAAATGAGAAAGAATCACATGATGATATGGGAAGGATAGGTTTTAATCCAAGTGACGCAGGTCTGGCTTTGTCAATTGCTTTGTATAGTTCCACACTTTCATTGGTAATATCTGTCTGACAGCTAGCACACCTCGAGTCTGCTCTTATATCGTCCAATGAACTTTCTGCTAGGTCTTGTAACTCCTGAGAAGTATCCAGATATTTTGATAAAGCTGAAACGCGGTCTGATAATCTGCTAGCATTTTCACGTCCCTTGTAAGTAGCGTTTGTTCTATAAAGTGATCCCTCAAAGCTAGAATGCTTTGAGATAGACAATTTCTTTCCATCTTTAATAGATTCTATATCTAGGCTGACACTTGATAAACTCATTTGCTTTCCATTCAGACTCCTCACAAAATGACTTGTATTTGAACATATATCCTCTCTATCAGGTAATTCAACTGGAGTCATTGACATACAATTATCTTCAGACTTATCAAGTGGAGGACTTGGTGCCTCTGCCAATCTATTTGATATCTCTTTGCCTTCATCTGTTAAAAATGATGTACCATTTGGTGCTACACCAGGTTGCTCATGAATGAATGGAGGAAAACGTTCATGTTTTACACCTTCTATTGTCATATCTGAAATATGAAAAAAGAGCAAATGGAGACAGATTATTTGAATACTTAATTAACTTCATGTAAATTTGAACAATTTCATGAGAGTCTTATTTTCACAAAACTTCGCCAATGCGAAGTTTTGTGAAAATAAAATCCTCGCGAAATGGCGAGATCACTCTGCCGTTTACTAATATAGGTAATTCATGCCCCAGTTGCATATTTTATCATCTCAAATATGTCTTAAAACGATATTCGTGAAAATAAACTCTCGCGAAAATTTACAGACTTACAGTCATGAAAAGCCAATGAAATCCCAAATGTTTTGACAAACTGTACCTTTTTAAAATATTTTCAACAGAATAATCAATAAAATTGCAAGTAATGTTGAATGAATAGAGGGTTCAAAGTACTGTTTATGCATATGTAATTGGGGATGTTTTACTTCACACAGCCAAAAACGTGGCTGCCTATCATGACTCTTAATTATCTACTATACAAATATCTTTAACTCTCTTATTGATTGGTTTTATGAAAGAATTGCATTTAAAATTCACTTTTGTTCATTGTTGATGTCTCCTTTAATATATAAGTTTAATAACTTCTGAACCACTACCTTTATGATGATTTGGTTTATATATTCAAAACAGTTATCATGTGAGTCTGTTGTTTCCTGATCAATTTTAAAGAAAATTCACTTTAACTAACGAGCTGACTATGTCGTTGATACAATGCTACTACAGTTCACATTCCTAGTTATAAATCAAATCACGGTTAATAGTAAATTTTCTCTTGCATTAAATTCCGTTGGGTCAGGCCGCATAATCCTACACCTTTAGTTAAGAGTGTGTATCAGAAAACTAAGTTTCTTATTTCTCGACCAAAACATAGGCTGTGGGTACTCAAAACATATGCTAAAATTATGGGTAAGAAAATATTTATAATTTTATGATGAAAATTTAACATTGGTTTATCTAAACCAGTGTAACCCTGTCCAAAAACTGTGGACTGGTGTCTAATATTAGTCTTTGGAGAAACTGTAGAGACTAGCGAGCATATTGAAGTTTTGCATGTAGCAAAGTAACTAAGGGTGCAAAGATCAGAATTCGATACAATCAAGTACCACACCTGACCCAGGATACCAATAAAAAGTGACAAACTCACAGTTAGACACCACAAACAAGAGCCAAGAGGTCAGCCCTTTCCAGCAGGTGACCAGGAGGCACATATAAACTGACACGCACAAAGGCATAGCAAAAACAAGACAGAAAAAGCATAAAAGATCCACAGAAGAAGTACCGTCTTGGAAGGGTCAGTAAAATATTTTACGGCACCAACCTCACCCATTAATTAAGATGTGGATCAAGACACATGGATATTTGGTTTGCATGAAATACCCCTAACGTATCAATGCATCATCTTTTAGAACACATAAATCAAGATATAACAAGGAGATGAAGCAAAGATAAGGATTCAACAGTAAATAAAACTAAATACCGGTGCAAAAGAAACCCAACAGGTAAACCCCGGTGGGCCAGACAAACAGCTGATAAGTTAAACTAAATTTCCAGTTAGGGAACAACAAACGCTCTGATCAGACAGTGTAGATTAACAAGACTTCGTACACGATTTATTGTTTGCATGCAAACCAGACTTACTGGTTACATGGCCCGTATATTTACCATCTCCTTTGAATTTGTCTTTCCCTCCAGTTTTCTTTCCTAGAATCAAACAGTTCGGGAGACATTTAGTTGATAGAAAACATGTCGTTGCTTGGAATCTACGACTTCTCTTCGCCTCGTTTTCATCTTTATGTTCAGTGGGTTTGGCTTTACAACACCACATACACAGCAGTATCAAGATCGCTGTTATTGCCAATAGGGCAAGTGCACCAAGTACCCCACCCACAATCATACCAACTGGTACTGTGGATTCGCTGCTGTCATATGTTATAGCTTTAAAAAGAGATAATTACGATACCTTATGAACTTGACTAGACAATTTATGGTACAAAATTTGTATGTTTAGTGAATGTCTAGGACCCAAAATTACAATATCTCCTTAAAGTTAAATACTACCTTAGTTAAGTATTTATTTTAAGGATATGTTAAAATAGCGTTTCAAACTTCTTGAGATCATAATTGCTTCATGTATTCTGTGTATCACATTGACATCTTTGAGCATATGTTTCGCACCGAGACTCACAATTTATGGAACATTTAAAATATCATGTTGAAATATCAACACGGAACTTAGGTAGTACTTTACTTTAAGGAGGCATTGTAATTTTGGGCACATGCTTTTTCGTTGTCACCTTTCTTATTTTAGGTAAAAGAGCGTCATCAAAACAAAAGACATATTCTTAACCAAACATATTGTGTGTACTCAGAAACACCGTCTCAATAAGAAGATTCTTTTAAGCACACAAAACAGATATTTAAACTGATGGTTTAAAAACTATTGACACGTTTATGCTCATAGTTTTGTTTTGTTTATCTGGGCCTATATTATAATTACACATCGTAGCGGGCCTATGGCACAGAAAGGAAAAGGTTTAATCCATATAAGCATGGCGTCCTTTTTGTGGGACCTAGGCAAACTGTGCAGACCCAGATCAGACGCCACAGAGCGCGGCGTCTGATCAGGATCTCCACTGTTTGCTTACAGAATGTTCTATTGAAATTTGAATGAAAATGAAAATACCACCAACATCCCTAAAATTTGAAATAGGATATTTCATTTTGCTAAAATGGGATAACTGATAGATCTACTATACCATTCACTGATGTTATAAAACTATTCATATTAACTGAGAATGACATTTCAATCAATTGCTCATAAAGACGAAAATACAAAAACATGGGTACATTTCTTGCTTTGAAACTTTCACTTGCTAATGAATATTGAAATGCCAACAATTTTATATTGCTGATAAAATGTAAAGATACTAATACTCTTTTACTGCTGAAAAATGTAAGGTTCATGTCAACAATTGATGGCATTTTACGTTAACATTTATGAGCAGATTAAATTTCTTGCTGACTTGAGTTGAGCATGAAAAGAGTTTCATAGCTTCGAGGCCACGATAAATAATCAAACTCCTTCATCTTCAACTAGATGACTCACAGATTGCTGGAAAATATAAAATTCTATAACCAAACTATGGCACGAGGTTTAGGCAAGCCAGTGTGACAAATATACACACAAACATACAACTACGTGACATGTTTCATGTTTATTTGAACAGATTTGAGTTCACTTTTTGCGAATGCATATAAATAAAACACACAAATCTTGCTTTTCCATGCATAACGGACGTGTCCCTGGTATTGCCAAATAGACAAGATGGCAATTGAAAGCATAGCCATTACACAGCGGCCCTAAATACATCCCCACTCCCTTTTCACCGATTTTAAGAGCTAAAACGGGAGTATCTTCCAAGAAAATATGTATTTAAGTGTGAAATTTTCTTTTAAGTTAAGAAGAACACTCAGTCTATTATTGAAAGGAGAAGCAGCCTATATGTGCCAGTTTTTTCAATGGAAACTGGGCTTAATAAGCACTTCCATACAAGTGCTCAAATGGGTATCTCATGCATAAAATGTGTCTTGGATGAAGTTTGAAAAACGAATTCTCAAAACTCACAGCCAACTCAATTCCTTAGATATTTTAAGTATCTATTGCCGATAAAACTGATCACCAAATATTGCATTTGAATATTTTGCATACAATTTAGTGTTGCTATGGAAACTGTAAACCCTAAAGTTTGATGTTCAAGTCGCTTCCAAAAGTAAGTATCCAACTGCAATGCTTTATTTTCTAACAGAACATACTTTATTTATCTATTGACAATATATAAAAGGTTCCAAGAGAAAAACTTCATACTTTTTAGAGAAAATGTTCGAGAAAGATTTAGTACATTTCGTTTCAGACAGCATTTTTAAACGCCTAAAATTTGATCACTCAGCTTCAGACACTGTTTCATACCAGAAAACACAAATTAAGAACTGTTTTCTTGATGGCTGCGTATTCCTGGAGATCAGACTAACCCATGGTAATCAATTAGTACCCAATTTGACGAGAAATAAATGAGTAACGGCATTTTCAAATTTGTTGAAATAAACATGAAACACCTCTTGTAGTAAAACAAATAGCTGGCTCTCTTTCCATTACATAGATGTTTAACACAATAGAAAGTACATTAGACACAAATAGAACAAGGAGACACCATAAAACCACACACAAAAGGACCCCACACAAAAGAAACTTAAACCAAATAACTAGCAACAGCAATACCAACATTTTAGAACGGATGCCACCTACAGTGTGTGTGCATGGGGGGGGGGCTTTTAAAAGTATTCTTTTCTGATTGGTACTGGTGTTGTTGTTGAACACATAACTAGTGATTCGCTATTAAGAACTTGAGCACATCTTAATTTGGAAATTCGAACCCATGTCCTCTTGATATACTATAAGAATCTATTATGAGTGTGAGGGTAGGATAGAAAATTCCGTCCCAAGGATCACCGTTTGGCATCACGAGGCTTGCCGAGTAATGACAAACGGTGATCCCAGAGATGGATATTTCTATTCTACCCTCACACGAATTATTTTTTTCTTTTTCTCGTCCACCACTGTTTTTTTTTATTTTGAAATAAGCTTCCAGAAGTTTCTGAATACGCTAAGATGCAATTTCACATGATGACGTCACTTTAACATAATAATGACGTCACTTGACGACCATGTGCGTGAGTTCCAATACAACCAATATATGTAGTTCTCAAGTGACAGCCTGGGTAAGATAACTTGGGTAAGATAAGATTTTCTACCCCAGGGTAAAATCTCAGATATTCTTATCCGGTGTGCAAGAAACAATTGATCATCCCAGGATAATTCTATCAAACCATTTATTTAATTCAACAAACAGATTTTTTTTCTCGTGGCGTAGTTTATATAATATAGTACATACTTACGACATAAACCTGAAATATTTAAAATAAAGATTATACGTATAGTTAAAGTGGTAGGCAATTAACGTTTTACATTTACATTCCTAAAGAAATCACAAAGCTATTGTAACATGGCAAAATGATATTTTAAAGATAATCTTTCCCGGTCTTGATAGTTATGTTGTGAAGTTCCTCTGTAAAATGGCGCATTCTCAGTGTATAATTGACTACAAAAGACACGAGCGTTAACACTTGTAGAAAGTATACATTATTTCTCAAAACAATCAATTTTGGAGGAGCGTTTGAGGGTAAAAGATATCATCTGTACCTAGATGTTTTCTGGAAAGACAAATAAGTAAAGTCTGTCACATGCAACATTTCAATGTTCTAGTTGAGCACTGTACCTATGTAGGCTGGTTTAAAAAATCCAATGACAGGATTTCTAGCGACGAGGCCTTGTAATTGATATACATTTTGTGGGGTCCAACAAACCAGTCTACTCAGCAACAGGCATTAGCGGGACTATTGAATCTTTATGTGTAGCAAGCTAAAGTAAGTGAGTATGGTCAGCACATACCACAATTACACAATGCAGACCATCCTACAGCACCGTGAGGAAGAGCCACAGTACAAAAAAAGTCACAAGACATTAGGAAGGCAATTATAATAGTAAAACGACCAGCTCTCCCTTCTTCCTGAAAGACAATTGCAAAACTAGAAATCACACTATGCAATGCATAACGAAACAAGGATTAAACGCAACACCCTCATATACAATGGGAGGAGCATTTAACAATGAATCAACAACAACAGAACCACCGCTTTAGAACGGACAGCAGCCTAAGCCACCAGAGGCTGAAATGTATTTTACTGACGCCAAATCTTCGCCATAGATTTTGTTGTGTTAAAACACACAAAGTTGTTAAGCTTGCATGGAGGCTTCCTAACGTATGTCAAGCATCATCACAGAGAAACAATCTAATCAAATTAACACAATATGTGCTAAAGACTCACAGATAGTCAGAGCTAAAGAAAACCTCAAGTTGAGCCACGGGACAACCATCAGACATCAACCAACAGATGAAAGCTTTGCGTCAGTGCCGTCATTGAGTCTTGGACCGGACCCACCGTCGTGCAATTAAAGAGGAAACCATAGCTATTAACAGTAAACCGTAATCTGTTATATTTTATTGAGAGCCAATAATACAGGCACTGATCAGACTGCGTGGATGCACATGCTGGTCTGTGCCTTTGTTGTTCACAACAACTTAGTCATGTTTTTCGCATCGAGGACCAAATACTACTACAAACATGTACCTTCGGGATATGGTGTTAGATGGATGATTTGTCCAACTGTCGTTATGCCGTCCGCCAATATCGGTAGGCTGTCAGTTGTTTGTGTTTTTGTACAACTTCCTGGGGACATTGTTGCGTACACTTGATCAGTTTCTTCGTCCAGTCGAGACAGCTAAAACATGAAACTTATTTAAACCAAGCCCCAGGTTCATAAACCTTTTCATGCCAACTCAACGGAGCATGAAATTTATCATGCTCATTAATGTTAGGATGCCCACAATTGTTGTTGGCATTTTAAGATTTAGAAGCGTGATAAATACAGCATCTGAAACTTTGAAAATCAAAAGGGTCTTTATTTTCAGCAGTTTAGTTTGTATTAGCAGTTAAAATTTCATGCTCAGCTGAGTTTAGTATGATTAAAGTTTTATTACATGGAAACCAGGCCTAACAAGAAAATCCAAACTACAAAACACGTCTTCCAAGCGTAAAGTCTAATCTTTTTTCAGAGTGGTTGTGCTTAAGTCTATTCAAAGCTTCCAAAGATATAATATTCCCTGTAAAGTTGCTGTAACCCTTTGCACACTTGAAACCCCTAAACGGATACTTTTGCATAAAGTTCAGACTCAATGCGCAGCATTTTGGAAGGATCGGCACAAGAAAAAAACGACCTTCAGAGGAAAAAGTTCAATTTTATTTGAAAACAATTATAATCTGTGACCTCACAATGCTGAGAACAACAAAGTGTATTAAAATAGTCTTTAAACCCCACGACCCCAAAACAGCGCTTACGAAACCCCATAGCTGAGCCACGGTGGGCACAGCCTCAGATGTACAGCAGGCAATTTAAGCCTACTACGTCACCAGTATGGTCAACAAAATATAATAAATACAAAACACAACACATTTACGACTTTCATGCCCCAATGTTATGCAACTTTTCTCTTGCTCATTTCAAAGTGAGAGAGAGAGTGTCCTTGAGCAAAACACTTTATCCCCTGCTTAGTACCCGTCCGCACATATCTGAAAAAGTGTTGACTGGGAAGTAAAGAATCGGCACAAACAAACAACCCATTACAAAGAGAAAGAAATTCATCCTGCTCATAAATGATAAAAGGCAACAATTTATTAGCAGGATAAAGCAAGAAACATGTTTATTTTACACAATGTTTGTTTCCAGACGCAGCTTAAATGCCATGCTTAGTAGAGTTAATGTACCGCGGGGTCAGGTCTCCATAGGGAGCGCAGTGGCTCAGTGATAGAATGTTTAACTTGAGGCCAAGAGGTCATTGATTTGAGTCTCATCAAAAGTATTGCGTTATGTTTTTCAGCAAGAGACATTATCCTCACTAATTTGTAATATTAACCACCTAGGAAAGTGTATCTACACGACTAAAGCTGTTGATTAGGACGTAAATCACAAAGTTCAAATAAACTTAAATATTTTAACTGTTTCGAAACATTCGTCATTAAGGTTCGTATTGTTGTTTTTGAACATAAATATACGTACATCAGTTATTTTTATTTGAATATGTGTGCGGTTTTTTGAATGTTTTTCATTGTAACGACAATTGAGCAAACAACAACAACAACAACAAAAACAGATGAAATAGAGACATGGAAATTACAAAATTGAATGACTATTTTCAGGATCATTTCAAAGATACAGTTGAAATGTTTTGAAGCAAATCTTACTATGCATGTAAAATTATTAGTCGTATTGACAGCTGTTGACACAGTTTGTAGAACATTGGTCCCGGAGGAGATGCTAACTAAGCATCGCACTTCACCCAAGTCTGCAAACAAGAAATTAAAATAAGTTAGCAATAGTGGCTGCTCGTTGTAAAAATACAGTTTTAGCGTGGCTTTTGAAATTTCAACTTCTTTAAAAGCTTTGTTCTATTCGTTTCTATTGATCTGAAAAATAACTACAACAATAACAAGTACAAATGTTTTAACATGTATCACTTAAGAAATGTTCGCCTGAAGTTGTTTAAGTAGGAAACCCAGTGTAAGTTTATACCAAAAGAAGTGGCAGCTCAGTGACAACTTTTGGTATTAACTTTGTTGCAGTGTGATAGAATACTAAACACTCATGTTTTGGTTGAAAATGGTTACGGTATTCAGGGATTTATTGAAAAACTAAACAAGAGAATACATATTACGTGAAATGAATAACAGGAAAATGGTGATGGTACATAACTTCCATCCTTACCAACCGCCTAAATAGATTGACAATCCGTTAAATATAACAGGTATATAGACAGGTATAGAGCTCCCATCCCTACCAACCACCTACATGTACATATAGTAACAATCCGTTTAATATGAAGTCCTAAACTGAAAGACAAATCTCGCATCAGTTGCTAAAATATCATGTATTTCCATACGATATATATCATTTATCAATTCTTAGTCAGGGACTTGAGCATAGCTAGAACCTATTATCTGAACCTAATTCAGATGGCGGAAGTTAACTCGTGTTTTTGATTTAAGGTCAATGAGTTAGATGAGGGCCACGGTCGAGTTCCGCTGTTTTTTTTTTATTTTCAAGATCAGCAAACAAGAGCATTTAATAAGAGTCGGAAGACTTAAATGTAATTTAAGTGGATTGATAGTAATGAATCTATAAGTGCGAGGATGATCTCTCAATATAGCTGTCGAGTGCTTATCATTGTTACTTCACAACGTAAATTCGATGTAAATAAAAGTATGTCACGAAATAACTGGTAAATGTGCGCGTGAGAAAACAAGAAAAATAAGCCCGAAGATACACACAGTCTGAATAAAGAACATATGCCCCTACCCATGAGATAATGGTTCTGATTACATAATTTATGAGCCGTGACATGTGATTTCCAACAATGTGGCATGTTGACATAAATAGTCTCAGAGGAGCCTGTGCAGCCTCCTTTTAAGCTTAGAAGCTCCAAATGGTGTTCAGTCAGTAGAACAATCATCGAATACTCAAGTGACTAGCAAAGGCTCTTATCAGACTGCGCGTATGCGCAGACTGATATTAGGCTTTGCTGGTTGCACATACCACATTGTTGGAAATCTCATGCACTGGCTCATATGTGTTTATAAAAGTAAGTAAGAAGGCAAAGATCAGGAATTGATACAATCAAGTACCACACCTGACCCAGGACACCATATCGGAAAGTGAAAAAAACACAAAAAATATCACATACAAGAGAGCCAAGACGTTAGCCCTTTCCCAACAGGTGACCACAAGGTTGCAATGAACAGACAAGTAAGTATGACAAACACGAAAAAAAAATGTTCCATAAAAGAAGCACTGCCTTCGAACGGTCAGTAAAATAGTTTTACTGGAGGGCTTAAACTATTTTATGGCACCAGCCTCACCCTTATTTCTACTGGGGATCAAGACAAATATATGTTAGGTTCGCATGAAATATCCCTTACTTATCGATGTATCATCTCCTATAAGATACAAATCGAGATATAAAAAGGAGATGAAACAAAGATAATGACTAAGCAAATATATACAACTGAATGCGGGAGTGAAAGAAATCCAACAGTTAAACCCCGATGGGCACGACTACAGACATAACATAAGGCCCTAACCCTCTCATCTATAGACTAGTCTTTATATTAAGTCGGAACCGTCCCTCGCCTTAACATTTTGCTACATAAAAACGCCTTTTGACACCTTTGAAATACCATGAATTTGAAAATATTATGGGAAATCGAGCATTTGCTTCATAATATTTTTAAAAGTACAAGACTTTATTTAATCTTTTCTTGAATTTTGCAATGTTGTCTAAAAATAAAAAATGATGTCATGATCTAAAAATAGCATATGGAGTAAAGGGTTAAACCTGCATACACAGCTATATGGTGGGGCTAATGAACTATATTTTTGACTGGGTCTTCACCTATGTAGCTCCTTGCCTAGTCCGAGCAGCGAAATGTCTGCTAGCAGCGAGACTGCGCAAATGCACATGCTTGTCTGCAGGCCGATGCGAAAAGTAAAATAAAACCTCTAGTGCTGTCCCACCCCTACTTATCAGTCCAAAATGTATGAAATATATTTCCTTGTTCCAAATATATAAATGTACATAACCGGACAGATTGAAGCATTTTGACAGTATACTGCAAAAAGATCATCTCGTGGGCGTATCACAATTCTTACCGGAACTTGCAATCGTTAGAGATTGACAGTTGGACATGGAATAGTTGAAGACCATATACTGCCTGTCGCTACACACGTCCAAGAAAGAACTATTATCACACGACCACGTGACACCATCTTCGGATATGTTGTACCAATACCGTCCATAGAATGAAGAATCGCAGAGTTGGGTGGCTTCACTTTCCATTCCTAGAATGGATAAGTCCTTGTTTGATCCATATTTATACTAGAAATTCGTTAATTGGTATATGCTATAGAACGCGACACATCGCTTTAAGAGTCTGCAGAGTGTGCTTACATTGCAATACACTCTTCAAAGATAACATTACAATATAAGAGTAATACGTGAAACTACAACATATAGACCTTCCCGAGGAAACCTGATTTCATGTCATTCAAAAACCAAAGTCGCAGACAGAGCCCATGTCATTTGCACGCCGCAAAATATAATATACTTGTATTGTTTTCAGAGAAAAAAGTTGTTCCCCCAACACAAATGCTCAAATTTGACCTATTTTGCTGTGATGTGATATCGAAAATTAGGACAAGATAACCAAAACCTAACCAATCGTGCATCATGCCCGAATGTTATATCCATGCATATTTGGTTCATATCCGCCTAATAGTTCATAAGGTATCTTGCAAACAAAACTTGCAGACGCCGATGAATACGCACCCTGCAAAAAATATGCCCCTCTCCTTGTCGGTTAGGGACATTTTTAACTTGCTGCATATAAATATCCATAATCTAGCTAGTTGCTGTTGCTGAGCAGGCTGTATTGTGCCTTAACTGATCACATACTCAGAAGCCAGCTGTTCTCGGGTCAAAACCACATTTATATAAGTATCAATCAGAAAACAAACACTTTCAAGAAATTCCCACTTAGTTAAGGGTTAACTATGCCTTAAACTAATCCTGATGCATTCGTTTTCCAACTCTAGCAAGAATTATTTCCTGCAGTTGAATTTGTGTATATGCTTGCTTTACGTGTTCTACTGGTCAAATTTGTGTTTTGCTACGTTTGGTACCTGATTTCACCAATACATGGTACTCGTTCACCGACGGGACAAGGGTAGCGTCAGTTTCACATAAGGTCAGTTCAGCGTCGTCCATTACTATGGATGATACATTAGCTTCGGCCATGGCAGTTAACCTCTCTTCTCCTAGTCGACTCTGTTCCGCTGTGGAGACAAATCAAATGCATTTAAATATACATTTGTGATAAAAGGTGGCTATGAGGATTAGACTGATAAGAGATAGGTGACAAGGGTCTCATACAGGGAATTTAGCTATCACGTATCTAGTACATAGATACAGGTATAGGTTATCCGCTCAAAGCACACACCCTTACAGATACTTTTTATG
Source organism: Loripinus fragilis (assembly GCA_964019695.1). Classification (NCBI taxonomy): domain Eukaryota; kingdom Metazoa; phylum Mollusca; class Bivalvia; order Lucinida; family Lucinidae; genus Loripinus; species Loripinus fragilis. Next base: position 83,879,953 of record OZ026521.1, on the reverse strand, counting down.
ACTCCATGCTGGGAGCTCATAATCCCCTCCTTAGGACAAGTCTTTGATATGCTAAGTATAAGGATAAAACAAGGTCATAAAGTAATCAGTAGAGTTACCACTTTATGCTGAGCAAATATAGGTCTTTAAGTGAGAAAAACATCCGATGTTAAATGTGTATGACCGCATGAAATTTACAATATATGAAACCTGTGCATGTTGCACAGGTTTCATATGCAGTAACTTTAGAACTACAACAATCAATAGGACACGGAAACCACTTCATAAAAGGGAATCCATCGACTAAGCATTTTAAACGTTGATATTTTTTTTCAAAAAATGACAATTAAGCGGTTTATGAGGGTCGTTGATAGAACCATTTTGGTTTTAATTTTCAGCTCAAAGGAAATGAATATTTATCTTATTATCAAGTTATTGTTTATGCATACAGTTGTTTAAAATTGCCTGTTGCTACCTGAAATCCTGATGACTGAAAAAAGCATTATTATACATCAAATTATATATGCAGTACATTTTCTTTACTCACTACATTTCAATTTTAGATAAAACAATCTTTAAGCATGTTGTAGCTTAGTTAGATCCATCAACCATTGTGTAAGCTAACAAAATGCATATATACATGTAGCTTATCAGCTAGTTATTATTAACATTCAGGGACAAAAGCTTAATCACAATTACTAAAAGTGTAGGTCATTTCAAGCGTTAGTCAAAATCGAGAAAAGGAAAAATTAAGTAAGGCGTTTATCCTTGTCCTTTGAAAGCAAACCGATTTTTTTTTTGGAATCGTAACGATTTCTATTCCACACAACATAACATTTCTATCCTTATGGTTATAATCTTTTTATACGCTGAAGGACTTTAAAAACGCAAAAAAAAATAAAAAAAATATTATTTTTTGCATCCATAACATGTTTAGCCTTCTTTAACAGATACAAACGGATGATAACGACACACTGCTTCTATCTATATCCAATACTGGTGTTTTAAAGACACTGGCTACCACCAGCTACGCATCGCTGGTTTACAATGGTTTGCTAGTGGCGTCCCCACGAATAAATAAAGCAAAACAGCAATTCACATGTAGCTTGTAAGTATACATGTATAAAAACACAGCAGTTTTTGTTTTATAGCTTTATTATTCATGCCACGTTTGTCTGAACATGAACGATCTGGCGCAAGCGGAATGTTAAAAGCTGAGATGCGTGTTTCTGACGTCGCCAGATATCATAATTGCCCAGCATTCAGAGATCGCTACCAGGCTACTGGCACAGTAAAAGACGACGCAGGTCTGGTCAGCCAAGAATGGCGAACCGACGTTAGGAGGCAACTTACGTCGATTGTGTTTCGACGATATTTACATCGACGATATCCGTTCTGGTCGGCTACTGTCAGTGCCAGCCAAATAGTAGGGCTCCAAGGGTAATTTGTTTCTGACTTTTTTAGTAAAAAATATTTCATCACAATAATTTAAAATCGTGTCCAATTTCTAGACACATTTTAAATTGCAACTTTAGAATCATAGGGTATTGCTATTTGATAGACTGTTGCTCTAAGATTATTTATTATTTGACATAAAAATTAAAGCATGTTTTGCTGACATATGCTGTTCATTTTTGCCAAATCTCAATTAAATTGAGACATCAAAAGTTAGTAAATATTATGAATTTCGAATTTGTCGTTTTTAAAGTCCTTCAGTGTATATAAAACATGTCCATTTTGGTGAGGGTAGAATACCATTTATGTTGATAGCATGCATAAAAAGGGTATTTAAGGCGAATAATACACCTATCATCTATTTTGCTTGGTTTTAAATTTTGTTAAATATGTTCTTAAAAGGATATCCTTTGTAAGCAAAGAATGCACCAAGAACTGAATTTAGAGTGTGCATATTTTTGGGCATAGAAACTGGACAGCATTTGGTCTAAAGCCTTATTTAAGTCATTCGTCAGCAGAGAGATATAGTTTATCACTCAGAAAAGCTCTCTTGCATTGGTAGTGTTATATTGTAGATTTTGCTAAATGAATGGACTTCAATATTGTTTTTTTTTTGGTAATTTTCTTTGCATTATTTATACCAATCAGTAAAATTATGTTTCATATGCATGTAGTTAAGTATGTAAAATGAGAACATAATAATTGATACAAAAATACAATCTATTAATCCTTTGCATATTTCAAATCGAATTAAATATAGTATAACTAGTAACGCAAAGAATACATCGAATAAGCAAGCATTTGTTTTATTTTGTACTAATCGCAGTGTAATTTTAGTGATCAATTCAGGGAGTGAATCAAACGTTATAAAAAAAAGTTGGATACAACATGGATATCATGCGACAGTATACATGTCTGGTTGTAAACCCCAATCACGGTTTATACCTATGGTTTCCTCTTTAATTGCACGATGGTTGGTCAGACTTCAGACTAAATGACGGCCCTGATGTAAAGGTTTTATCCGTTGGTTGGTGCCTGGTGCTTGTCTTTGGCTGGAATTTACCTCGGCTCAACATGAGGTTTTCTTAAGCTCTGACTATCTGTGAGTAATGTGTCCTTTTCTTTTGTCCATCATAGTGTGTTTATTTAATTAGATTATTTCTCTGTTATGCTACATTGCATTAGTAAGAAAGCCTCTATGCGAGCTAAATATTTTTGTGGTTTAAACATCAATAGAATCTAGGGCGAATATTTTAGTACCAGTAAACTCAGTGACTTAGGCTGCTGTTCGTGCTAAAGCGGTGGTTCTGTTGTTGTTAAGTCATTGTTTATTGTTGCTTCTATTTTGGGGGTTCTGTGTTTGCTTCTTGTTTTGTTATGCAAAACATTGTGTATTTTTTAATTTTGCATGCTAGATTTTTTATGTATTGCACTGTAAACTAACGAGATTGCAGGCTTATCTCGCAAGGTGACTTATTTCATAATATGAATATATACTTACGTGACATTTGGTAGTAGTAATAGGAGCTACTTGTAACTTCCGTGAGATTCATACAGATAAAGAAACGAAAAGGACCGTTAAGGTAAGTGATTGAAGATGCTCCTCTGAAAATAGATATAGACAGCAGTTAATTGCATACCATAACATAAAAATAGTGATTACATAAGCACATGTGTTCTCACCTGTGAACAATATTACGAAATGAGCAAATATATGAAATGTCGGTGCTTATCACTTTGTTGAGCAACGGCGGTTACGGCCTCTGAGCCTTTGCTGCTCGTCTTTACGATAAATACCAAATTTGTACATGCTTACACAGTTTGTCTTCATCAACAGCTAAAAGCTACGGTTATATAAGTAAGAAACGGAATCCTCCACTTTATTTCCGGAAATACTTTCTTGTCACCATTTTCCGGTAAAATTTTATGATGCTTATAGAAGCAAAACAAGTCAATATAACTCGTCATAAACTGTATTTGGCCACATGATAACATAACTTATTTATACTCTTCTGACAGCATGATTTATTATGCACCAGCAAGTTGTAACCACTGACCCAAACACTATTGGAAAAAAGGATTATACTTTTTTTAGTACTCAGGCCCACCATTTGGAGACACACTAGTGGTTATTGTCCTGCTCTAAGCTCCGGTATGTAAGCAACAATTTTCATTGAGTCACAAATCTACACACTCTGGCACTTCTCCTCAAGTGTTGATACAAAAACGTCATTGCATCCACTTAGCTCTGTTATAACATACCTTTCTCCACAGGAACGGACGGTTGTTTTAAATGACTGGTGCATAATTCGTTGAAAACAAAAACAAAATGCTTAAAATCTACTTGTAAGCATATGAAGTATGACCACTATTGACCTGAATCAATGGCGTTTCATTGAAGGGTCGATTGTGCTCTGGGTCTACGTGGTGGCTGGGTCACTTCTCTATAAAATACACAACATATACAACTAGCCAATGTGAGCTTATAATGTTATGATAATGTAATTATCCAGTATGGGGCTTCTAGAATAAAGTCAAAATAAACACACCTCAGGCTTCTGGAATAAAGTCAAAATAAACACACCTCGGGCTTCTAGAATATAGTCAAAATAAACACACATCAGACCCTGAGGTGTGTTTATTCTGACTATATTTTAGAAGCCCCATACTGGATATATATTTATATAAAAGATTATAACTTACTTGTAGATAACGACCACATGAGACGAATACGTCTGCTGATAGAAGCATTCCCAGAGCGATATAGTTTGACCACCACCAGTGATCGGCCAGCCGGACATCTGACTGTCAGTGAAGTTCAAATCGCCTTTGTCGCTATCATACCATGTAGTGTTTACAAATGCCGAGGGAAAGGTACAAGCTGAAACTGTATAAATCGTAAGTAATTCGCGAAAATTTTAATTGATGTGTTGAAATGCAAATATGAGCCGCGACATGTGATTTCCAACAATGTGGTATGTGCGACCAGCAAAGCATCAGATCAGCCTGCGCAAACGCACAGTCTGATCTTAGGCTTTGCTAGTCGCTTGACTATTCTATGAGTGTTAAGCTACTGACTGGACATCATTTGGAATTTCTACACTTAAAAGGAGGCTGCACAGACTCGTCTGAGTCTACACTTGTCAAAATGCCACATTGTTGGAAATCACATGTCGCGGCTCAATTATATGTATAAAAATAAAAACAAAACAACAAAACAACAACGATATGTTCTCCGTCAATTTAAAAGATATATAAACAGACGAGTCAAATGCTTTGCCAACTATAAAATGACATGTGCACACAGAAAAATGTTATCCGTATGGATAAATTACTAGCCCGTACCCCAGCCCCTATCTACCCATTAGGTGGCAGAGATTGTTTAATCTTCATGTAAATCAAAATCGACTTAATGTTGATTTTGTATTAATTTTTATTTTCAGGGTACTTACATATGCATTGTACTCACAATGTATAAAATTGTTTGACCGGAGGACCATATTTATGCTATCTCTCCGTCTGTCCATCCATCCATCCATTCATCCATCCATTCAGCCGCCTACACAAGAGGGTATTCATGGGGTTACACTTTCTATTTCATGAGTTCTTTACATAGAGTCTGTTTGAGTCCGTAAATGTTCCCAGCAAACATTGGACGTGTTTGTTGGGTAAGAGTACGTAGAACAGAGACTCGTAAGGATATTGTACTGATTTATGGATATAAGGGCATTTGGGCTAGTACAAGAAAAGAATAACACTAGAATAGCCAACAAATGTCCATCTGTAAGAACATCCGTCCGTCAATCTGAATCTGGATCCTGCTTCATGGAACTCGATATATGAATAGACGTGTGTATGGAGAATATGCACTTTCTTGAATATGTTCGATTTGGTTTAATTGAAACCATGTTTGCTATGGTAAAGGCAACAATTAAATTTGTGTCTAATCCTGATCCTGCAACAACTAAAATATATCTAATCTATGTTCACAATACTTGATATGTGGATAGAGGTAAATATGGAGATTATGCGTGTTATAAGACCTCATAATCTATGACGGTTCGATTTAAAGACTTATCTGTAGATGAGAGGGTTGTGGCCTGATGCCATGTCTTTGGTCAGGCCCAACGGGGTTTAACTGTTGGATTTCTTTTCTCCGGTATTCAGTTGTATGTATTGTTGAGTCCTTATCTCTCTGTTTTATCTCCTTTTTATATCTTGATCGGTATGTACTAGCAGATGATGCATATATAGGTAAGGGATCTTGCATGCGAACCAAACATCTATGTGTCTTGATCCACATCAGAATTAAGGACGAGGTTGGCACCGTTAAACATGTTAAAGCCCTCTAGTGAATATAAATGACCGTTCCAAGGCTGTGCTTTTTTGATGATCCTTTTTGTTATTTATGTTTCCCGTTTGTCTTGCCTGTTCCTTGCAGCCTTGTGATCAATTGCTGGGAAAGGGCTGACTCTTGTCTCTTTTGTGTGTGATGTTTCCTTGTGATTTTGTCACCTTCCCATATGGTGTCTCGGGTGAGGTGTGGTACTTGATGGCATCGATTCCTGATCTTTTCCTTCATCTTTACTTCCTTTATTATTATAGAAACATAAATAGAAATATGGACCATGAAATGAATAAACAAAGAAATCGATCTTAGTCGTTTAAAGTTGGTGACTGCATAGCACACAGTTTATAATATCACCCGCTGCTATGGCAAACATGTGACAGTATTCGCCGTCGCAGTAGCAACGGGTGATATTATAAAATATCAGTCGTTCGCCTATGGAAGTTTGTATGGGGATTTCACGTGAGGTATAATAATCATGAATATTAATGAAAACATATGAAATAAGAGCATGGTTTAGTTCTGCTAATCAGACAAGAATGGTTGTTGCTACGGTAACGTATACTAAAATTAAAATATATAAGGATGCAAGCCATAACGTAGCAACTACAAGTATATGAGGTAGGTTTATGCAACTTGAACTATGTATATGCATTGGACACAACAAATACTTACTCAGATGTTAGTAAGTTTTGCTGTTGCACCTGTGTGTCTTTTATTATTGTGTCGTTTTCCGCTTTCGCTTGGTGTCATGGGTTAGTTTCATTGTCGATTTTTGGGTCAAAATTAATTCTTTTACAATGTAATTAAGTACACTAGCGGGTGAATTACCAAACCTGCAAAACCTAATACTCTGATTAGAATATAGGCTTCTGCAAAATTTAATCAGAGTTTTAGCTATCCGCTTAAAAATAAAAAAAAACAGCAGTACACAAAAACACAAAAAACAAACAAAAGCGAACAATAAAAATGAGCTTGGCTGCGCATTGAATACATTTGGTCTGACTTTGATGATGTATGTGACAACATGAGTCTTTGTTTAGTCATGAACCATTATCTATCATGAAAATGTACTCACGTGCAAATGCTAGGCATTGGAGGAAAATAATAAGGCTGTCGTTTGAGCAAAGCATATCAAAGGTATTATCCAAATTTCAAACACAATAATATGTAAAACATTCTATGTATAAATGTGACGTGGTGGTAATAAGACGCTCCGCTGGAAAATAACAAATGTACATGAAGCGCCACAATCACAGAAAACATTACCAGTATGAAGATAGGAAACATCACACTAGCAAGGTACAAACACAAGATAAACAAAGCGGACAAAGATATCAGCTCTCCACCCTCTCTCTCTCTCTCTCTCTCTCTCTCTCTCTCTCTCTCTGAGCGAGCCTAAAGCTCGACTAGAATGGTCATAAAGTATTACCTCACAGAACCAAGTTAAACAACGAAGCACCGTTTTAACTCTTTCCATCCGGATGTTTTCAAATAATGTATTCAGGAATACTATTAAAGTGTCAAACAGTTCCGATCCAGATCAGGCCCGACGTTATGTCGGGCCTGATATGGATCCAACAGTTATGAGCAGTTAAGGCATACTACTGAAGTACATAGTTTGTTGTCATTTTTTGTGACCTTTCTTTAATATAAATCGGGATTTTGCCAAACTGAAGGTATACATCATAGTTGCACAGGCTGCGATTAGTCTCATCCGGACGCCTATCATTAAGATGTGGTTTCTCGTTACGCGGCTCGTTATTGTTAGACATGTTCATGTCAGTCTTTCACTAACTGTTTAAAGAAAACAATGAATATGAAAGAAAATATCTTAGTTTTTGTTTTATTATAAACCTGTATCTTCACAGTCGATAGAACATGTGTAGGAGAGGTTTATTATTATTATCCCTACGCCAAAGTTGAACTGCGTTAACTTTACTGTATATAAAAATCGCAAGCATTTATTATCGAGAATAGCGTTAAAAGACGAACGTAAAGTTATCAGCCGGTTGCCGGTTGCCTGTCGCCTATTCAATCGGCAACCGGCAACTTGCCGATTCAAAATAAAAACGCAATGTTCCACAATGCTCTTAGCCATTTAAAAGGCCAGTAGCCAATTTCTTTGACGATTTGAGAGCAAAATCCGAATCGGCAACTGGCAACTCAGTTGCCTGTTGCCGATTCAAATGCTCATTCTAAATAAAGTTTGTACTGTTCAAATATGCTCATGGTTGATTCAACATGTTTGCACTGCTCCACATTGCTCATAGCCATTTAAAATGCCAGTAGCCAATTTAATTGACGATTTGTAAAAGACATATTTGCGACGTTAAAATAATTTACCTACATCAGTATAAAAGGCAGATTGGCGTAGCTATTTCGCGAGGGTTTTTCGCGGAGGCGCAGTCTCGCGAAAACAAAAACCTCGCAAAAAATTCTGAATTTACAGTATTTAGGCTGAGTGGACTTTATAATCCTTATCAATTTGACATTTAAATTTTGAAATTCAATGGGTGCTGAATAGTATTTTTTTTTATTGAACAGAACAGAACAGAACAGAACTTTATTGAAAACTATGCATCTCAGGCCACTCACAGGTGGCGTAAGAGATAAACACAAACATGTTATGCAGTAAAATATACGTAATACATAAATACAGTGTACTATGAAATACAATATTATTGTATTGGGAATATAGTCTGTGACAGGAAATTGACCTTTAATAACAAAGAATATATGTTTAATCTTCATATAGATTGGAACATAATTTATTTCAATCATTTGGAAAAACAATCTACACAGAAAACTTTTCCATAATAATTGCAACAAATTTTGATAATTTAATGAGCGTTGTTTCATTGGTTGAGGTAAAAAGCTCCCTATACTTGCGTATATTTGGTTTAACATAAAAATACGGTTTCAAATACAATTTTCTGTCACTCGTAAAGTAGTCACAAGTAAACAAATAATGATACTCATCACCAATGTCATCTATAGTGCAAATTTTACATTTTCGCTCATTTAATGGTATATCATCCCATCGTCCTGTCTCAACTGGAAGCCGATGGTTACCAGTCCTATATTTGATAATTTTGGAATAATAAAATTTTGAAAAATTAATCAAATATTTTTCAAAATTGAGATTGTCTTTAAATAAAAGATATTGTTTTCCTTTTGATGAAACGTTAGCTTTCTCATTCCATTCTTGAAAATACAAATCTGACAATGTTCGAGAAATATCCATTTTCACAGAATTTGGGCTATTGACTGGCTCAGTTCTAAAAAGATCAGGGCGGCCAACAGCAACAAGTATTTCATTAATACAGCGGATCCATTTGAAATTATAAGAACCCTTTTCGTGTTCTTTAAGCATTATTGAGTACAGTAATTTTGATAATTTGGATTCTTTTCCATTGACAATTGATAACCAGAAACCTATCATTCTTGACTTTATATTAATTTGTATTGGATGTCGTCCCAATTCTGCATGTAACATATATATAGGGGTACTTTTTCTCAGGTTAATAATCTGTCTAAGGAAATCATTATGTAAATTTTCAATAATTTGGCTATTTTCAAAGCCCCATATTTCACAACCATATAATGCTATAGGTAAAATAACATGGTCAAATAAATACAACTGCAAATCAATTGGAATATCAAGATTACGAATTCGTTTGAAAAGTACATGCATTGCCTTCCTAGCTTGCTCAACATTATGTTTCTTTGTTTGGTGGAAGTGCCTATTTCTGCTAAAAATAACACCAAGATATTTAAAGTCAGTACAGATGTCAATTTTGTGACCACCTAGTTTAAAATTAAAACGCTGGTCTTGTCGAGTACCAAAGATCATAATTTTAGTTTTATCAAAGTTAACAGATAAATGCCATAATTCTGAGTATTCATAGAACATGTCTAAATTATTTTGAAATTCCTTCTCATCTGTACCAAAAACAACTGTATCGTCGGCATAAAGCAGCACAAGCAGTTTCAAATACAATGTTATATCATCATATTGGAACTCAAAGTTAACACCATTGCAACTTTTGTCGCATAGGAAAGATTCTAAGTCGTTTAAAAATAAGGCAAATAATACAGGGGATAAATTTTCACCTTGTCTTACGCCTCAAAAACTTGAGAAGAAAGAAGATTGCTCTCCATTATATGAGACACATGATTTAATCTCCTTGTACATGTTAAAAATAATCTGGAAGCATTTTCCATTAATATTACTGGCTAATAGTTTCTTCCATAGCCCAACTCGCCATACAGAATCAAATGCTTTGCTAAAATCGATAAACGAGCAGAACAATTTCTTTTTCTGGGTTTTTGCAATTTCTGTTAATGCATGCAAAACAAAAATATGATCCGTTGTTGAGTAGCCTGCACGGAAACCAGCCTGATTTTCCTCAAGTATATTGTGTGCATCAAGAAATTTATTAAGACGAGCGTTAAGTATGGAGGTAAACAATTTACCAAAGCAGCTCAGAATCGTCATTGGCCTGTAATTTTCTGGACTTTTTGAATCACCCTTGTTTTTGTATATAGGCCGTATTGCCCCTTCAAGCCAAGAGTCGGGCAACACTCCTGAGTTGAAAATCAAGTTGAAAAATGCAACATATAGTGGCATCATTTCATGTGCAGTTGCTTTGATATACTCATTTATAATACCATCATTTGAACATGCTTTATTGTTTTTTAAGTTATTAATGCATTTCAAAATTTCATTTTCTGAAATATGACCGTTTAAAATTTCATCGTCATTGTCAATTGAAAAATTCAAGTTTTCACTTTCAGCATCATTATTATCATTGGGACTATTGATGTCCTTGAAAAAATTATATAAATCGTTTATACTGATATCCTTATTTTCCTTTTTGCTTTGGAGGTTATTTAATATTTTCCAAAACTGTTTGGGAGATTTAGATTTCAACTTTCTTAATTTATTCTGTGTGTCTTTTTTTGTGTTTACGAATGAAATAATTAAGTTTCTTTTTGTACATTTTACTTGCGGACACCACTGAAGCCTTAGACGCAGAGCTTGGGTGTTTAGCATGCATTTTCTTTGCGCGATGATATGTTTTACGTGACTTAGCACACTGGTGTCCGAACCATGGTTTTTTGTTGTTGTTTGCTGTATTTCTGCCATTGTTATAATTATTACAAGAATTAGCTGATTCGTTAAAAATTTCAGAAAATGTGTTGCATAATGCGTTTACTTTTTCTTTACTAAGTGAATCAGTGGTTTGGCTCGTTTGTGTAATATTTGCTAAAAGACTTTGTATTTTTATACGATTAAGGTTTTCTATGAAATTTGTACGCTTCTCTTCAGGAAGCCTATTTAGTTTTATTTCGAATTATTAGTATTTCGAATTATAGGGGAGTAGACATAAAAGTAAATACCACCCCCCCCCTCATATGATTATTGCCAGTTTTGTTGTTTATCAAATATATGTTTTGTGTACGCACCCATAACATATATTTTGTAGGCAGTTATAAACATATACTCAGAAAAACAATTGAAGGGTATTTAGATTCAGTCCCATCTCTAACATTCAATACAATAAAAACTTTAAAAAATTATGCTTGCATCTCATAGTTCTAGACATCTGCAATCAAAATGAATGCTTTATTGAAGTCACACTTCAATGGTTTCAGTACAGTACAACTCTTAATGGTTAAACCCTCTATTCTGAAAAGTCACAGACGTTCAAAAAAGATTGAACCCCATTTTATCGTTTGTATTCCATAATAGCTGACTCCAAAATCATCGCTGGTTCTCCCTTCATAAAATGGCACCTAATTTTGAAGCTGTTGTCAGTATTTTACTGCAGATTTGTGGTCAAAATTGCCGGGGTATGCCATATCCGTGTGTTTTTGTTGAAGACGTCGTCCCATTATTAGGGGAAAAGACTGATAAATTGGTGTTAATTTTTGTCTGTGGTCGGAATTAGAACATAAGCCATGACCTGGTAAAGGTTGCAGCAAAAAATGAGAGCGCTAAATTTTTTGCTTGTGAATTTTGGGTAGAGAGGGTCGGTACATTTGGTGTAGTACTGTATCGTAACCAATGACCCGTGAATTTCAATTTGCATTTTTGTGAATTGCATTGTGATAATTCTATTAATGACAAAAATTATTGGTTTGAAAATTAATATCCCAAATGTTATAAAGTCAAAAGAATTTTAATATTCTTCATTTTTTTCTGAGTATAGTTCATAAATAGTCCTGTGGTCTCTGAACCCATTAAGTCCCAACTTTATTTCGACTTAGCGAGTATTTCGAACAAACGGGGTTCGAATTTTCGAGGTTTTACTGTATTTTATGTGCAAGTGGCTCTGGTTCTTATTTTTTGTTGTTAATTGTTTTTGCTTTGTATGTAGTATTGGTTCTTGTTGAAGTCATTGCTCATCCTTATAAGTCATTGTAGTTATGATTATTGTAGGACGGTTTCCCGAGTTGTTATGGGTACTAAGCAACGTAGACTAGCCATCAGTGAGATAAAAATCTTTTTTTTTCTGTAAAAACCAGAAACTGCTTGACCGTTTTTAATAGCAAGTCTTCCTTGCATTGTCTGTTTTACACATCTTGGCTTAAATTGAAACAGAAGAGTGGACTAGCCATATGGTGTACACCTTAGAGTTTATAGATTTTACTCCTTTTGTAGACATTTCATTTCAACGCATAGAGGCCAGGACCCGGAATTACAATGCCTCCTTAGAGCTAAGGAGGACTTAAGTTAAGTATTGATTTTTCAGGATGCGGAAAATAACGTTTAAAACTGATTAAATTCGAAAAAGTTTTAATTTTTCTGAAGATCACAATAATATCTTTGACCACAAATACCACATCGATTCAGGCAATTTATTTTAGCATTTAATATAACATGTTGAAATATCAATGCTTAACTTAATTCTTGCTTAACTTTAAGGAGGCATGGTAATTTCGTGCCTAGGCTATTAGCAACGCTACTCAAAGACACATTACAATGCTCGAATGAAGCTCGAACAATAGAGCTCTTGATCTCTAGTCGAACATTCCACTAGTGACTAGTAACTCTGTTTCAGGTGTTTTGAGCATGGCTATGTGTAGTGATTCTTTATGTCCCTCCAAGTTCGTGAGTCATCTCGCTGAGATAGGGAGCTGTTTATATTGTTTTATATACAGTAAAACCTGTGTAAAACGCCCAATCTCAAAAAGACCAACAAATGGTTTCCAAGACTAATTATCGTTTAATGCAGGTCAAAGTATTACAGAATGCTCCAAGGGGAGCATTCTGCAATACTCTTGACCTTCATTAAGCTACCATTTGTCATTAAGATCATTGTGTTGTCTATTTTTGGCCGTTTTACACAGGTTTTACTGTATGTGGATTCTGCTGTTATTTATTCATAAGTTGTTGTTGCTCCCATTGTTTTGGGGGTTAAGTGTCAGGTCTTTGTTTTGCTTTGCAGTACTTTGTGTCCTTTCTAATTTTACAATCCTTCCGATGGGGAAGAGAGAGCTGGTTGCTTTTGTTGTGTTCTGAATGTTATGTCGCTGTTATCTTTCTTTGACTCTTCCTCACGGTGCTATGGGTTGGCCTGTAGTATGTGATTGTGGCATTATCTGGTTATACTTTTTAAGCCCCCACTCCCAGTGGCTTCGGCTAAGGCGTTGGTTCTCTTGCTGTTTACTCGTTGTTTGCCGTTGCTCCCATAGTTTGTGACTTTTGTTCGTTAGGTCTTTGTGTTGTTGCGGAGTACTCTGTGTCCTTTCTAGTTTTGCAACCATCTTACAGGGAAAGAGAGATACTTGCGTTACTTTTGCCGTCTTCATTATTTCACATGACTGTTATAGTTCTTTGTCTCTTCCTCACGGAGCAGCGTGTGATTGTGGCATTTCATGGCCATACTCACTTACTCAAAGAAACCGTTAGGTGGATTTTACCATTACATCAATATAGGTATTGGTGAATTTCGAACTCAGACGGATCAAAGATCAGACTATTCGGATTTATAGCACGTGAAAGGGGAAACAGGTAGTGGTATCATAGGCGTTACATAATACATTATCATGATTATATAGGTTACTTTCAACATTTTACTCAACTTTCTCTGTAGCTCGGTTGGTAAGCAACAGTGCATTAATGTTAATAAGGCATAAGTGCGAGTTTGAGTCTCAATCAGGCTTTTTTTTAACTTTTAATATACGTTTGCGTGCGTGCGTGTTCACTTGAGCTCTTTTTCTATTGTATTTTTTCATCATGGAATATATTTTATTTCATGATTTATTAAATTTCAGATACAATTAATTTCACATACCCTCTGTCTCGCTGGCAGTGTCAGTATCAGAGCTGCAGACGGAGCCCGATGAAAGATCAATCACCACTGGCTCATGACCTTCCTCTGCCGCGATCTGTATACCCGCTCTACGGACAAAACATGCTCGACGCACATCACCCAGTCACCAGGTGTGACCTCTTCAATCAGTTCCTTGATAGCAGTAATAGGTTGAAGGCGAAATTATTTCTCGCATTGAAACAATCATAAAAACGCATTAGGTGATATACAATTTGCCGATAAAAAATATCGTGTTTTGAAGATAGCAGGAATATAATATAGTAAAGTTAAGAACAGCGGGCCGCCATTCCCGCCAAACTTGCGATTTTTCTCCAATAAAATTACAATATACTAAATATTCATATAATTGGTACCCAAAGGTAGTAGATTTACCATTCCTACCCCCACCCCCCCCCATCCCCCCCAAAAAAAAAGATATGTTAATAAAAAATATCTTTGGGACTCGAACTCTCGGATTCGAACTTTGCAACCTTCCAGGGAATATTTCAATTCAAGACGTTGACCGCTCGACTAAGCCTGTAGTTGTTGTATTGGTCATGTCGTTACATATTTATTGGAAATGTTGTTGCACGAGCAGTAAATAACCGTTATAATCTTTTTTACCTTTCTCATGCTCCTAAGTAGACTCGACTGACCTTTGATCCGTCTGAGGTCAAAATTGACCTATAGCTTATTCTTAATGCTCTTAGATAAATATCATATTAAGCTATATATAGTCCGACCAGTTAAGAGAATCTGGGCGGTGCTTAGCAAAGACACACCCGTGGACATTTCCATTCAAAATTCGGTATGACAGGGTGTATTCATTCACCTGTGATACACTTTACAGCTGTATACCTGTATATACCTGTTGTAGTTTTGAGTCCACTGTGAGAAAAAGGCATCTCGAATTAATTTGGATAACAAGGAGACTGACTAGTCTAGATATATGCACTCTGACAATGTTTCAAAATTTTAACTATTCAAATTATAATACTGAATAAGAAAATAAAATAATGGTCGGCAATGAAAAATTAATACTATAAATTGGTCAGC
The DNA here is from genome assembly GCA_964019695.1 of Loripinus fragilis. Taxonomy (NCBI): domain Eukaryota; kingdom Metazoa; phylum Mollusca; class Bivalvia; order Lucinida; family Lucinidae; genus Loripinus; species Loripinus fragilis. Next base: position 83,864,791 of record OZ026521.1, on the reverse strand, counting down.
ACACAAAATGATGGTTCTTATTACATCCGCGTGTGGCGAATGCTCCGACGAGCCTGCATGTACGCATGACCTCGCCAGGGCTTTCGCTTCTCGCATAAACAAAGAATGCAAGTTGAAGAAGACTCTGAAACTCTTTTAGACATCTAGTGTCACTGGAAACGCCAGAATGAGCGATTATAAGAGGCTTTTTTGGATATGCGAAAAGACCAAATCTCATGTTTGTATGCCCTTTTCACATGATCCAGATACTTAACCCTTGTCCCGCTTAATTCTAATTGATGATTTCTTATCATTGTATCAGGCTTAATAATCAAACCAGTTTTGCCATACAGACAGAATTTGAAGAAAGTGCAAACCTACCCTCCCCAAAAACTTTCACAACATGTCTATCCCGGAAAATGAAATGCAGCGTGTCCCCAGCAGCATACTAAAGATACACGTTTACCAGGCATGCTAACGTATAAAGTTGGTCACCCTTGTCGTATACGCTTCAGTTTGTTGCACGAGTAAAGCGTACATAGGCTATTACACCCGATTTACTGTAGACTAGTCTTATTTGACAGTGTATGACAGCGCTCTGTCTGACACGCCCAGTCTCTATTAGCTGGACGCACTTTTTTTTTATACGTGATGTATTTTTCTATCAATCTGTGTGGTGTAGAGGATAGCTTTGAGAACTATCAAACATATTTGATTTATTTGATTCTGCAGTTATGGTGTTTGATTCCTATGGAATCCTATTTTTTTTTCTCATATCTCGACCTCTCTCATGATTTTCATGCTCAATTATGCTTTCACTCACATTTTATTTTCACTGCGCATACTTCTCTTGGCTGTAGAAATGTCTGATAGGCAGGCTTTTCGATCGCAAGCCAGTCAAATGTCAGGGACCGTATTAAGGATCCGTGTTACTGCACATATTATTTTAAAAGTACGCGAAAAAGATGCCGTGAATGATTTACTATTTGCATCATTATCAAATTATAGAGAGGGAGCCAGCAAGCTGACCGGCATATCAAACAAAACAATATCTCGCATCAAAGCTGACTCAGAGAATGCAGTCCACGCGCCTCGGAAGCCATGAAGAGACAGGATGGAGCTTAGCGACTTTGACAAGTGTGAAATATGTATTAATTGTAAATTCATATTCAAAAACAAGACAACAAACTAAAGACAATAAAAAAAAATCCTTGATTTTGGGTTTCCAACCCTTATCTCTTCATTACAATTCAAAAAGATATAACCAACTTGTACGTGCGCCCTACCGACTGAGCCACGAAGCCATTTAAAATACCATTGTGGTATAAATTGTTTTGTTATCATTATACCGTTAATATGCACCAAACCCCATATTACCTTATTTGATGTTATGGTCAAATCCACCTAACTGTTTCTTTGAGCCAAGATATCGTGAATGAACAGTAAGCGCAATGTTTACCGTCGTCGCCCTGGGCTCTGTAGCCTGTTTAACTAACGGTACCGGGAGCCAACTCACGACAGTAAACATTGAAGGCATTATATCCCCAGGGGGGGGGGGGGTACTCTATTTTTTTCCGCATACGTAGGCTCAGATCCAGCATCTACCGTTCACCCCCAAAAAAATATCAGGAATTTCAAGCACCCCCAAAAAATATTTGAAATTTTAGCAACCCAAACAAATATCCCAATTCTGTACCTTGACCTTAAAAAAAGACCCAAAATTGCATAGAAATGACCCTCAAACTAGCCCAAATTTGTGATGACCCCCAAAAAATATCCACAAAATCTTCATCCCCAAAAAAATATTCATTTTTCTGAAAACCCCCCAAAATATTGAAATTCAGAATTTTGAACCCAAATAAATGGGCCGAGCCTACGTATGTGTGAAAATATCAGAGTACCCCCCCTGGGATTATAGAACTATATCATGCGACAGTCTGCATGCATGCACGACGGTGAGTTTTGCCTCAGACTCATTGACAGCCCTGACATAAAGCTTTAATCGGTTGGTTGGTGCCTGATGATTGGCTGAATTTGTGGTTTTTCTTTAGCTCTGACTATCACTTTTCTGTGTTTCATCTTAGTGCGTTAATTTGAAGTGCGTTAATTTGATTAGAATGTTTCTTTGTGATGATACATGGCACGAGTTAAGATGCCTCCATGCGAGTTGAAATAGTTTGTGATTGTTTGTTTGTTTGATTTGATTCTTTACGTCCCATCAACAATCTCCCAGTTAAACAGGGACGGTTCTTCCTGGGTTGAACCAGTACTAAGCTAGGATGAATGTGTCTTGCTCAAGGACCACAACGCAGTGACGCCGGTGAGGCTCGAACCCGCGGCCCTTCGGTCTCGAGTCAAGCACTCTACCACTGAGCCACTGCGCTCCCAGTTTGTGATTGAACAATAACATAATCTAGGGCGAATATTTGGTACCAGTAAAATGCATTTAAGCCCCATCCCAGTGGCTTAGGCTTCTGTATTTTCTAAGGCGGTGGTTCTGTTGTTGTTAATGCATTGTTTATAGTTGCTCCCATTGTGTGTGCGGGTTCTGTGTTTTGTCCTCGTTTTGTTATTTAGTACTTTTGTGTACTTCTAGTTTTGCAATCAGCTTGGTGGGAAGGAGAGAGCTGGTTGCTTTACTTTAATTGTCCTACTGATGTCTTGTGACTGTTAGTGTTCTGTAGCTCGTCCTCACGGTGCAGTGAGGTGTTCTGCAGTGTGTGATTGTGGTATTTTCTGATCATACTCACTTGCTTTTTTGGCAGTTTAATTAGATAGTTGTATTTCATCGTCTTGGTTCATAGATAGGCTATGGTCTGCATGGCCGGATCCAGAGAGGGGGCAATGGGTCTGGACCCCACCCCCTGGAAAATCACAAGTCGCTATCTGTTTCCTTAGAGATACTGGTACAGACCCCCCTCCCCCCTGGAGAAGCAATTGAACCCCTTGTGTCCTGTCCAATTTCTTCTCGAGGGAGGTTCGTAGGCCCTCTGTCAAGTACGTTGATGGCTTAAAAAACTGTATGGACCCTTTCTGGATCCGCTCATGGTCTGTGATGTTGGCATAATTTGGATATTTTGGTCATATTCGATAATTCTATTAAACTTAAAGGCAGCTGTAAAGAAGAAATAAGAACAACAAACAACTCTGCATCAAATAGTCAATAGAACAATAATTAAAAACAATAAACGTCATCAACAAAACAAACAGGCAAGAACCAACATTTTATATACAGTACTTAGTAATGATATTTTAAGGGTTTAGGTTAACTTGACTTGGCGCACTGTGAAACCGATTTAAGCCCTACAGTAAATATATTAACTGAGCGTTCCAAGGCGGTGCTACTTTTGTGGATCATTTATGTTATTTCTGTCTTGTATTTGTTATGCTTTTGTGCGAGTCTGTTTGTTGATGCCTTGTGGTCACCTGCTGAGAAGGGGCTGACCTCTTGGCTCTCGTTTGTGATGTCTGATTGTGAAGTTGTCACTTTCCCATTGGTATCCTGGGTCAGGTGTGGTGCTTGATTGCATCGATGTCTGATCTTTGCCCTCTTTCGTACTTTTCTTGCATATCAGACTTCTACCTGCGTCAAGAGATTATAAGAAGCCATCATGAGTGTGAGGGTGGGATAGTAACATCCATCCCGAGGATCACCAATTGACACCTCGAGGCTTGCCAAATGATGACAGAGACGGATTTTTCTATCTTCCCCTAACACAAATAATGTGTTCTTTTTCTTGTACACCATTAAATACGGTATTTTTAAATTAAAAAAAAGTTCCTAAATACGCTTTGATGCGACATTTAACATAATGACGTCACTTAAACGTGTATATGACGCCACTTGTCCAACGACGCGCAATATTGTCATGGAAGATCGTGCGGCAGTTCACTTTTTATCTTTACCACGGGTGAGATGAATATAATGCATCATTGGTGTCCACTGGGGACAGAAAAATCCCAACCCAAGGGCCCACCGTTCCAGTGGGAAACAAGGCTTGCTGAGTTTCCAAATGAACGGTGGACCTGAGGGTTGTGATTTTTCTGGAACCACTTAACACCAATGATCGATTCTTTTTCTCATATACCAATTCTTAATTAGCGACCGTATGATACGGTACAGTATAATTTGTGTTGATGACGTCACTGAGGTCAAGGCTTACAGCCAATGACGTGCGCTGTACAAATCAACTTGAAACAGCGAATAAACAGCGCATCAAACAATGGACAAATGGTTAATCCATCAAATGGATTGACAAGAACTAGCTTATCAGCCACAGTAAATCGAGTAAGTAGTTTTGTTGAGGAAAATGTGTTTCTTTTTTTAAAACCGTCAAGGCTCCCCATCCGTGTGCATTCAGTCACTCATATACCCAACACGTCAATCGCAATGCAATCAGCATGCTCAAAGCATTGGATAAATGTTTTACGTTTTACTTTATACCACGTTTTAGGCCGACTTTAATTGTTGAAATTTCAACATTGACATTTTCTGGACTGTCAACAATTCAGCTTTCGTTTTCGAAGTAATACAGTCATGCGCCAAAAATGTCACGTGTGGGTTATCTTGCATTAGTAACCAGCCGTGTGTGGCTTATCTCGTATTAGTTACGCTTATCTCACATGGTTAGCGATCTGAGACAGACTTTTCCAACAGTGAGCTAACATAGGGATCCCTCGATCTTGTATGAATTTGTATGTGAAAAAGAATTATTTCACATGGGTAATAACAGCGGAAAAACCTATCTAGTGCACTAAAAAAGATATTGAGTCAAGCATTGGACTGAAAAGAACGTGAATCGCAAATAACGTTACTGATAACATCATCATGTTATGTCACATCTCTGAGTATTCAGGAACATCTGGGCTCTTTTCTAAAAATCAAAATGCAGAATGCAATGAAGAAAAAGAAATAATCCATTATTTGTGTAAAGATGGGATAGAAAAAGCCATCCGAAAGGAAAGATCTCTATAATCCCTATAATAATATCCCTCTAATTCACACATTAATTTATGAATCTGTGAGATGTAATGTGATTGCATTGTATAGCTATCTTAAATGATGAAAGCTAGATTAATTGTCAGTAGTATAGTATAGTTTATTCTTTTTAGCAGGGACAGGGGGCATGCTTGTTCCGTTATCAGGGGTTTAATGGGGCATTTAGAACTTCCGCCGTTGTCAAAAAAGAATAAGTCCTTTATCAGAGAAATCTTACAACACAGCTATATTCTCAGCTAATCCATGTCACTAGATGTAGAGCGAGCAGTGATCATCTTCCATTATTTGTGCGTGAAATAAAGAATTTAGGCTCATAACACAAGGTATGAGACAATTGTTACATTATATCCAATCTATATCAAGCTCCAATTGTTGATTTTTCTGAATTGGGCTAACAATTGTTTGAATAGGTGATCCATTCTTAATCAGTTCCTGGCCATCTGTTACCGCTGGTATAGGAGAAGAGGAGACTAGGCTGTTTCAGTTGCATTGATAATATTAGAATCACTGTCTTGTCTTGAGACTGGTAAAGAAACATCATCATTGGTCATCATGTTTGTAAGAGGTGACCTCAGTGCACTATCAAATGTTCCCTCTGGTGTGTTTATTACCATAATATCATCTGACTGTTTTGCAACATTTGCTTCAGTCAATGGCAAACTCATAAATACTTTGTTCTGAGACTCACTCTGATCTAAGTTAATACTTTGGCTCGTGTCATTGTTGCTATTGACACTTTGTTCTTCTATCTGGCTTTTCATGTTTACAGAAATACAAGTTTCAGGAGAGATGACAATAGGTCTAGCTGTGAGAGGAACATTAACTTTACCAGGATCTGATTCTTTACCACTGCTTCCAGAGAATCTGGTGGATGTATCACGATATTGTCTGCTAGGTTCTGGTTCCAATGCTGCAGGTAATTTTGTAAAAGCAGAGTTATCGTTGTCTCCAAGTGATGTTATACTGGATTGCCGTTTAAGCGGTTTACTTACAGAGTTGTCACTTGGTGAATTAGATGGATTAACTTGCACGCTCTGGCGATTTCTAAAGAGGGTGGTATTTCTTTCCTCTGGTATAGGACTTGGTGCAGTTGCAATGTTAGTATTATAAAATGATTCAGGCTTTTTGAATGTTGGCGGAGGATGACTTTGCTCTGCACGATTGATAAAAAGTCCTGTTGTAGATGATAGTGTTTTGGCTCTGCCAGACTGTGGTGGTAATGATAGTTTGAAGTCTGTAGATTTTGCCTGTGGGAATATCAAGAGATCTTTTCTAAGTGTCATATCTTTTTTAATGGACGTCTCTCTAGGAGGGTTCTCTAAAGCTCTTGGTAGGATTGGGGCCTTTCCACTGATTGCATGGGGCAGTGTCTCCAGTACAACATCAGCTGAAAATATATAGTGAATACTAGGTGAGTGTCTTTTAATATCAAGTTTAACAGGCAATGCTTCGAGAAAGCTTGTTAAATTGCGAGGTTTGTTGAGCAATACAACATGCGTTATCGAAGCCAAGGCTTGTAAAGTTGATATCGAAAGACGTAATTGATCAGTCTAAAAGTTGGTTCACTCTTTAAACTAGCGATTATGACGTAATTATCGATTTTCGTGTCGTTTTAACGCAATTGACGAAATCATTCAAAAAAGTACAACGTCGTGTTTACTTGATAAAGATACATGCAGTGAGATAGACGACGTTTATTAGGTCAACGTGCAACAATGCAGTTTATATGAGAGGTAACTCATACGACTGTCTGTTATAGTGCGCTATTAAGAGGATAACTGTATTAAAAAAAACTCATTTGCGGAGCTATATCGTCAGATATACGGTTGGAAAACACGCTCATGCATCGGGAGCAGAGCATTAGAATAAACTTTTATTTTTGGAGAAGCTGTAGAGACTACCGAGCATATTGAAGTTTAGCATGTAGCAAAGTAAGTAAGGCTGCAAAAAATCAGAATTTGATACAATCAAGTACCACACCTGACCCTGGATACCAATGGGAAAGTGACGAACTCACAGTTAGACACCACAAACGAGTGCCGAGAGGTCAGCCCTTTCCCAACAGGTGACCACAAGGCACATATAAACAGACACGCACAAAGGCATAGCAAAAACCAAAGACAATAAAAAACATAAATGGTCCACAAAAGAAGTACCGCCTTGGAAGGGTCAGTAAAATATTTTACTGGAGGGCTTAAACTGGTTTCACGGCTTGCATGAAATACCCTAACTTATCAATGCATCATCTCCTAGAACCTATAAATCAAGATTTAACAAGGAGATAAAGCAAAGATAAGGATTCAACAGTAAATAAAACTGAATACTGGAGCAAAGAAATCCAACAGGTAAACCCCTGTGGGCCCAACAAACAGCTGACAAGTTTAACTAGATTTTCAGATAGGGAACAACAAAGGCTCTGATCAGACAGCGTAGATTAACAAGACTTTGTACACGACTTTGTTGTTTGCATTCAAACCAGGATTACTGGTTACTAGCCCGTATATTTACCATCTCCTTTGAGTTTGTCTTTCCCTCTAGTTTTCTTTCCTAGAATCAAACAGTTCGGGAGACATTTAGATGATGGAAAACATTTCGTTGCTTGGCATCTACGACTTCTCTTTGCCTCGTTTTCATCTTTATGTTCAGTGGGTTTGGCTTTACAACACCACATACACAGCAGTATCAGGATCGCTGTTGTTGCCAATAGGGCAAGTGCACCAAGTACCCCACCCACAATCACACTTACTGGCACTGTGGATTCGCTGCTGTCATATGTTATAGCTTTAATAAAGAGATAATTACGATACCTAATCAACTTGACTAGACAATTTATGATACAAAATTAGCATGTTTATAGAATGTCTTGCACCCAAAATTACAATATCTTCTTAAAGTTAAATACTACCTTAATTAAGTATGTATTTAAAGGATATGAAAAATAGCGTTTCAAACCTCTTAGGATCATAATTGTTTTATGTATTCTGTATATCACATTGACATCTTTGAGCATATGTTTTGCACCGAGACTCGCAATTTATTGAACATTTAAAATATCATGTTGAAATATCAATACTGAACTAAGGTAGTACTTGACTTAAGGAGGCATTGTAATTTTGGGCACATTCTTTACCGCTACCACCTTTCTTACTTTAGGTAAAAGAGCGTCATCAAAACAAAAGTCATCTTCTTAACCAAACATATTGTGTGTACTCAGAAGCACCGTCTCAATGAGAAGATTCTTTTAAGCACACAAAACAAATATTTAAACTGATGGTTTAAAAACTATTGACAAGTTTATGCTCAAAGTGTTTTTGTTTATCTGGGTATATATTTTAATTACACATCGTAGCCGGCCTATGGCACTGAAAAGAAAAGGTTTAACCCATATAAGCCTGGCGTCCTTTTTGTGGGACCTAGGCAAACTGTGGGACCTAGGCAAATTGTGGGACCTAGGCAAACTGTGGGAGAGCAGTGGCTCATTGATAGAGTGCTTGACTCCAGAGCGAGGGGCCGCGGGTTCAAGCCTCACAAGCGTCACTGCGTTGTGTCCTTGAAAAAGAACATTAATCCTAGCTTTGCCTGGTTTAACCCAGGAAGACCAGGCCCTTTATACCTGAAATATTGGTGATGGAATGTAAAAAATCAGAAAAAACAAACAAACAAACTAGGCAAATGTGCAGACCCAGATCAGACGCCGCAGAAAGCGGCGTCTAATCAGGGTCTCCACTGTTTGCTTACAGAATGTTCTATTGAAATTTGAATGAAAAATGAAAAGTACCACCCAAAACCCCTAAAATTTGAAATAGGAAAGTTCATTTGGTTTAAATGGGTTAACTAAGAGATCTACTAAACCATTCACTGAGGTTATAAAACTATTCATGTTCAACTGAGTATGACATTTCAATCAATTGCCCATAAAGACTTAAATACTAAAGCATGAATACATTTCTTTACTAGGAAACTCTCACTTGCTAATTAATATTGAAATGCCAACAATTTTGTATTGCTGATAAATGTTAAAATATTAATACTTTTTACTGCTGCAAAAAGTTAGAATCATGTCAACAATTGATTGCATTTTACGTTAATATTTATGTGCAGATTGAATATCTTCCTAACTTGAGTTGAGCATAAAAAAGAGTTTCATAACCTCGAGGTCATGATAAATAATCAAACTCCAACTCCTTCATCTTCAACTAGATGAATCACAGAAAAGAAGGTAAAACAATAAGTGAAATTTGCTAGAAAATAGTACAATATAAAATTACTTACCAAACTATGGCAGGAGGTCTCGGCAAGCCAGTGTGACAAATATACACACAGACATACAACTAGTAAAATAACTAGCTGGCTCTATTTCCATTTCATAGATGTTTAACACAATAGAAAGAACATTAGATACAAATAGAACCAGGAGACATCATAAAACCCCACACAAAAGGACCCCACACAAAAGGAACTTAAACCAAATAACTAGCAACAGCAATGCGAGCATCTTAGAAAGGCTGCAACCAAAAGTGTGCGGGGGGGGGGGGGGGCTTTTAAAAGTGTTATTTTCTGAATGGTACTGTTGTTGTTATTGAACAAATAACTAGTGTTTCGCGAATATGAACTTGAGCACATCTTAATTTGGAAATTCTATCCCGTGCCCTTTTGATATACTATAAGAATCTATAATGAGGATAGAAAAATCCGTCCCGAGGATCACCGTTTGGCATCACACCGTTTGGCATCACGAGGTTTGCCTAGTGATGTAAAAAGGTGATCCCGAGTGACGGATTTTTCTATCCTTCCCTCACACGAATAATGGATTCTTTTTCTTGCTCACCACTGTTTTTTATTTTAAAATAAGCTTCCAGAAGTCCCTGAATACCCTTAGATGCAATTTCACATGATGACATCACTTACACATAACAATGACGTCACTTGACGACCATGTGCGTGAGTTCCAATACAACCAATGTATGTAGCGCTCACGTGACAGCCTGGGTAAGATAGCCTGGGTAATATCAGATTTTCTATCCCAGGGTAAAATCTTAGATATTCTTATCCAGTGTGCAAGAACATTTGATCATCCCAGGATCATTGTATCAAACCATTCATTAAATTAAACGAACAAAAAGGTTTTTTCGTGACGTTGTTTATATAAAATAGTATATACTTACGACATAAACCTGCAATATATAAAATAGAGAATATACATATAGTTAAAGGGGTAGGCAACTTACATTTTACATTTAAACTGAAGAAATCACGTAGCAATTGTAACATTGCAAAACGATTCTTTAAAGATTAACTTTCCCTGTCTTGATAGTTATATTGTGAAGTTCAAATGTTAAATGGCGCATTTTCAGTGTATAATTGACTAAAAGACACGAGCGTTAACACTTGTAGAAAGTATACATTATTTCTCAAAACAATCATTTTTGAAGGAGCGTTTGAGGGTAAAAGATATCATCTGTACCTAAATGTTTTCTGGAAAGACAAATAACTAAAGTCTGTCACATGCAACATGTCAATATTCTAACTGAGCTCTGTACCTATGTAGGCTGGTTTGGGTTTTACTTGATAATGAATCCAATGACAGGTTTTCTAGCGACGAGGCCTTGTAATTGCTATACATTTTGTGTGGTCAAACAAACCAGTCTATTCAGCAACAGGCATTAGCTGAACTGTTGAATATTTGTGTGTAGCAAGCTAAGATAAGTGAATATGGTCAAGACATACCACAATCATACATTGCAGACCAACCTACGGCATCGTGAGGAAGAGCCACAGAACACCAAAAGTCACAAGACATTAGGAAGACAACCATAATAGTAAAGCAACCAGCTCTCCCTCCTTCCTCAAGACGAGTGCAAAACTAGAAATGACATTAAGCAATGCATAACAAAACACGGATTAAACACAAAACCCTCATAAACAATGGGAGGAGCATTAAACAACAGAGCCACCGCCTTAGAACGCACAGCAGGCTAAGCCACCTGAGGCCGAAATGTACTTTACTGACGCCGAATTTTCGTCCTAGATTCTGTTGTTGTTAAAACACACAAAATTGTTAAGCTCGCCTGGAGGCTTCCTAACGTATGTCATGCATCATTACAGAGAAACAACCTAGTAAAATCAACACACTATGTGCTCAAGACTCACAGGTAGTCAGAGCTAAAGAAAACATCAAGTTAGGCCACGGGACAAGCATCAGGCACCAACCAACAGATGAAAGCTTTACGTCAGTGCTGTCATTGAATCTTGGACCTGACCCATCGTCGTGCAATTAAAGAGGAAACCATAGCTAATTGTATTGTATTGAGAACCAATAATACAGGCACTGATCAGACTGCGTGGATGCACATGCTGGTTTGAGCCTTTGTTGCTCGAATCAACTAAGTCATGTTTTTTTTTGTGCCGAGGACCAAATAATTCTATATACATGTACCTTGGGGATATGGTGTTAGATGGATGATTTTTCCAACTGTCGAAATGCCATCCGCCAATATTGGTAGGCTGTCAGTTGTTTGTGTTTTTGTACAACTTCCTGGTGACATTGTTGCGTACACTTGATCAGTTTCTTCGTCCAGTCGAGACAGCTAGAACATGAAAAATATGTAAACCAAGCCCCAGGTTCATATACTTTTTTTCATGGCAACTCAACTGAGCATGAAATTTATCATGCTTATAAATGTTAGAATGCTACAATTGTTGTTGGCATTTTAACATTGAGAAGCGTGATAAATACAGCATCTGAAACTTCGAAAGTCAAAAGGTTCCTTATTTTAAGCAGTTTAGCTTGTATTTGCAGTTAAAATGTCATGCTCAGCTGAGTTTGGTATGATAAAAGTTTTATATCATGGAGACCAGGCCTTACAAGATTATCCAAAACTACAAAACACGTTTTTCTAGCGTAAAGTCTAATCTATTTTCAGATTGGTGGTGCTTAAGTCTAATAAAAGCCTTCAAAGATATACTATTCCATGTAAAGTTGCTTTAACCATTTGTAAACCAAAAAAAAAAAAACTAAACGGGTACGTTTGCATACATTTAAGACATTGTGGCATTTTAGAAGGATTGGCACTGTTTGCCAAGACGAAAATGAATTTTCCCTTGCAACACCACCTCCAATAGCTTATAAATACAAAAAGAACACAAATCTTATTTTTTGGTATAAGCCGCTGGAACCACCGACCGACTTCACCTTATATTTTCCGTAAACTTTTCCATTTCTTTCATAAGAAACTTTTCTTGATGTTTATTAAAACATCTAAATCTACCACATAACAGCCCCTTGGACAGAACCCTCTACAGACTTTTGAACTACGATAAGAAGGATGCATGCATTACTTTATATGGGAAACCAATACCTTAATGCCTATAGCCCTCTTATCGCATACTACATGTATATACATGCATATTAAATAAAACACGTCTTGCTAGTCAGTCGTTCCACAGCTGAATGACCATTTCAAATCTTAAACTCAACTTTCTCGTGGTTTCTTAACACGGCTACTTACCTATCGGAGCATAGCAAAACAAGGGAAATCAATTTTCGACTAATTCATTACATTCAAACATCGAAAATTTTATTTCCCTTGCAACACCACCTCTGATAGCTTATAAATACAAAAAGAACAAAAATCTTATTTTTTGGTATAAGCCGCTGGAACCACCGACCGACTGAAGCTAAAAGAATGGGCTGAAATGTTGCAATACTATTATTAAGCTCAAAATGACTGAGAAACTTTTAACCTTTCGTCTACGGAGTCTTATATAACCGTCCATGGCTGATCTATACCTTGCCACTTGAAAAATCTGTCATGAATGCATCAGTCACAACCAGATCTCAATGAGTGCAATCAGTACTGATTCAAACTAGTGTTGAGGTTACAAGATCTAATATTTCATTTAACTATATGACATTTTCTTTTTTTTATCTTTGCTTACTTTATAACCAGTTTTGGTTGCACTCAAATGAGAAATTATTTAAATATCTGAAACCTTTAGCAATATTTGCCCATAGGAAATATCGCTCCAGTTTCTAAAACGGGAAATTATTGTACTATTTCTTGCTATTAGAATCCATCTACCTTCTCTGTATTTGTCTGTCTTAATAGACAATATAATAAACAGACTCCTGTATGTATACACTGTTAAACACCACATCGCTGCATTTTAATTCTAACAGTTCGATCCGAATAGGCTATCAAATATGCAGAAATCGTTCTCTGATTTAAGAGTATTCTCAATAAACATTTTCTATATAATTTCAAAATCAGCTCACTTGTTACAAGTATAGGTTCTTTTTCTAAATAGACATAGATTCTTTCCGTTTCTCTGCCTCTAAATTATTTTGTTCTAATTTAGATTCCGTAGGAGACTTGAAATCAAACATTGCATGAGCACCCTTAGTACTGTGATATGCCGCGGTTTGTTATGGGACTCTGAATTCAGTATTAGAAGACTGAACGAGATATACTAATATATAAAGCCATATGACACACCGAGGTGGCCAACACATCTCTACTTTCAAGTCAATAGCTTCTTCAACGGTTAAATCCTCGCTTATAGGATGCATTCGTTCTATCAGTTCTTTCTTTATGAGTAACTCGGATAGCAGGGAGACCCTTGTCCGCCGTGACGCCAAGCAGCTTCTCTATTTTAACTGCCTCTGAAAAAAAATAAATGCATGGTCACCCTAAATAGCCCCTGTACCGTTTCCAGTTCACCTAACTCTATCAAATGCATGCAAACGCTAAGCAGACTCATTACGTCAAAAACAAACGTTATATCGACGTCAATTAACTCTCAGACCAACGTCGCCGTAGGTATACAAATGTTGAATAACACAATCGCTTCTAAGAACAGATTCAGATAAGAATTCACCTCAGAGGAATTATTATCCTGGTCTTCTCTTTGTAAGCTACCTTAACGTGCCATAGAATTGTCAGTCAGTAATTTTTATAATCAGTGTGTATTTTTCAAAACAGTATTTTAAAACATATGCACCGATGCATAAAAGACATATCAGCCGATACCAGCAAATTGAAGGGCCCAGACCTGTAAATGTTTTTCCATAGACCTCCATTATAGCTTTTGAGTAAGCTGTGGTCCACACAACTCTTCAAGCACAATGAGGCTGCCGTAGAATTACAGATTGGACCTAGTTCAACCAATAAACAAATATGAGATACCATGGTGACCACCATGTTTTACCACTTTTTGGCCCCTGAAGGTGGGCACCCTACATGAGAGGAAATTTTCATTGAACAAAATACCAAAATGCAAAGTCCTTTTTTCTAAGCCACACCAGTAAACTTAATCAACAAAAGCAATGAGAAGTTGTTTCAAAAAGTACAGCAAAGATATACCCGTCTAATAAATACAATATATTTCCTAGTTTTATTATTGACCAATCATGAAACACCTTACAACTTAAAAATATTGTGCTGAGCTTCCATCCACCTTTTGAGCCAATCAGTGCCCTTTTTACATTTAAAGGTCTGTGGCCTGAAAGGCATACGCCATAAACCCTTCACAAAGCGAGACAACTCCTACACATTGTCTTAAAAAATTAAAAAGTATAACAACATATAACATGTTAATTTTTAAACCCTATGCACTGGTGCCCGCACACACTGAGACATATTCGCCTATACAAGCGAATAGAAAGGCATACGTCATAAACCCTTCACAAAGCGAGACAACTCCTACACATTGTCTTAAAAAATTCAGAAGTATAACAACATATAACATGTTGATTTTTAGCCATATGCACTGATACCCGCATACATGACCTATTCGCCGATACCAGCAAATAGAAAGGCATACGCCATTACCGCTTAGCTAAGCCAGACAACTCCTACACAATGTCCTTAAAATTTACAAGTATAACAAATATGCTGAATGTTAATGCGTCGACACACGCACATACTACATAAATGCCGATACTAGCAAATAGATAGGTATACACCATAACCACTTAACGAAGCGAGACAACTTCTAAACGATGGCTTCAAAAATATAAAAGTATAACAAACATGTTAAATGCTTAATTTATAGAATGAGCCGATACCCGCCCATACAACCTATTCGCCAAAAAAAGCCAATAGCAATTTTTAAGGCATACGCCATACCCGCTTAACAAAGCGAGACTACTACACATTGTCTTCAACATTTTACAAGTATAACACCGTATTAAATGTTAAATTTGCATTACGAAACATATCAACCCCTGCTCCTCTTTAGGAATACATCAAATATTCTATGAAAGAATGCATGTTTCCTTCTTTATGCCAAAGGTTGGCCGATTACACTCTGGAAATATTAAAACGCATTTAGCCTTGCACCTTTCCGCTTTTCTTAACATTCTAGTGACCAAAATAATAGGTGAGACAAACAGTAAAAAACGTTCTAGTCCTACATCAAAACGTAAATGCGTTTGCTACATTTTTTTTATTATTATTTTTTTTTATTTATTTATTTTTTTTTATTTTTTTTTTGTATTATTATTATTATTATTAAAATGCCAATTAAGTATCATGTTCTGATACAAAATATTCTATTTTTAAAACTCCCCGCTTACTCAAGCTTAACATATCACAAGATAACCCTCAGTAATATCTTTCTGTGACGTATCTACTCTATCCAAAATATTCGCAGCAGCCAAACGATTTTTAAATGAATAGCATGCCTGACGAAAATCTGAAAAACTGCATGGCTAAATCTTGCAATTCTGGATAAATATATAATTATGTACTATGCCAATTTCTGTGAAGCATTTACACTCTGCTTGCACAAGATATGCTTTATTGACTGTAAAACTCTAATATACATCACAGAACCACTTCAATTAGAAAACTTTAAGCTTTTTTAGCACAGGAGCCATACGACACCCCGTTTAACATACAAACACATCAATATGTATATTGAATATGAATACTAAGTACATTTGAGGAAACTTGTCTTTTCCCAGAAAGGATACAGTTCAAGGCTCTCTTGGGAAATCATAATGTAGAAAATCCATGGGCTCGCCTTATTTATGTCAATACTAATGTACCGTGTCATAATTTGCGAAACAGATCCTATAACTATACTCATATAATATTTTGACGCCACAAAGCTGGCAACTTTCGTAACAGGGATCCACCCAGTACTGGCATAAATCTCGCAATGAAGATTTTCCCTTATCAGTCCGTCTTGAGGTATGCTAAAAGTAAACCCCACAGAGTTCAAAACGGTCCCAAGCGACTCCAAAATATGTACTGACCCCATTAAACATTTTCAAACTAAGCTTTTGGTATAAAACCTTTATCAAGCAACCTCTATTGCCATTATTTTGAACTGGAGCATTTAATGAAATCACAACAAAATATTTTCAAAATATCATAAACTGCCTCATGCACAAGTGAACTTTCTTTTAAAATCAGACATAATTTTATGGTATTGAATTCCACCCAAATAATTATTGGATTGTCTTGAACCTGACAAAATCAATATGATAGTTGGCCCCGTTCAGATTTTAACTATTTATCCATTTTTTCAAAATGAAAAATACAAAACTCATCTTAAAATTCCAAGGGCTTAGAATCTTCCATAGAGAAGGTCTCATTTCTTTGGTAGTTCGTTCTTGGTGAAAAGGCAGTTTCTTCCTATGCTGTTCGCCTCACTACAAGCAAAACCAGGTCCGATGATACCTTGTTGTACGACTGTTATGTCTGAATAAGCTCAAAACGAACCAAAGCTGGTGCACCGGTGTGTGTGTGTATCTCTGTTCAAGAAATGTTCCTGAGGCCTGACCTGCCCCACCCTAATACGTTGATTAACAGAATCAGAATACTTTGGCCTATGGCTTTTGAACTTCTGCTGGCTCAAACAACAGTTCCCTCAAATTTCCACCGATGTCAATTCTGTACATGTCCGTTATTCACTGTCCGTAGTGTACTATCTAACGACTTAGTTCTTCTCGATAAAACACGTCTTGCTAGTCAGTCGTTTCACAGATGAATGCCCATTTCAAATCTTAAACTCAACTTTCTCCTGGTTTCTTAACACGGCTACTTACCTATCGGAGCATAGCAAAACAAGGGAAATCAATTTTCGACTAATTCATTACATTCAAACATCAAAAATTTCATTCAGAGAAAGAAATTCAATATTATTTGAAAACAATTTTAACCTGTTACCTCTCAATATGTAACTTGTGCGGCTGAAAATAACAAACTGTATTAATACAATCTTTAGACCCCAAGACCCAAAGACAGCGCTAACAAAAACCCATAGCTGAGTCACGGTGGCCGCAGTCTAAGACAAACAGCAAATGATTTAAGCCTACGACGTCACCAATTTTGTAAACATTATATAGGTCCCAATGTTGTACGACTTTTTCATACTCCACTCAAAGAGAGAGAGAGTAAGGAGCTCGGTGGCTCAGTGGTAGAGTGCTTGACTCGGTGTCGAGGGGTTGCGGGTTCGAACCTCCCCGAGGGCGCTGCGTTGTGTCTTTGACAAGGCACTTTATCATATGCCTAGTACCCGTCCCGACATACCTGAAAAGGTGTTGACTGGGACGTAAACAATCGACACAGACTAACAACTCAAGGAGAATGAAATTCATCCTTCTCATTAATGTTAAAATGCAAACAAGTTTTGACATTGTTTAGCATTTATTAGCAGGATAAAGCAAGAAACATTTCTTCACCGTTTTTGTTTCCGGAAGCAGCTAAAATTCAGTTGAGTGTACCGCGGGGTCAAGTCTCCATGGGGAGCGCAGTGGCTCAGTGATAGAGTGTTAAATTTGAGACCAAGAGGTCATTGATTAGCGTCTCTTCAAAGTTATTGCGTTGTGTTTTTCAGCAAGAGACATCATCCTCACTACTTTGTAATGTTAACCACCTTGGAAAATGTATCTACACGACTAAAACTGTTGATTGGGACGTAAATTACAAAGTTTAAATAAACAAGATAACTGTTTCGAAATATTCACCACTTAGGTTCGTATTGTTGTTTTATGAACACAATATACATGGAAATAAGTTATTTAATTGTATTTGATTATGAGTACGTTTTTCTTATGTTTTTCATTGTAACAACAACAACAACAACAGGTGAAATAAAGACATGGGAATAACAAAATTGAATGACTTTTTTCAAGATAAGTTCGACTTCTCAGTTGAAATGTATTGAAGCAAATCTTACTATGCATGTGAAATTATTAGTTGTATTGCCAGTTGTTGTCACAGTTTGTAGAACGTTTGTCCTGGAGGAGATGCTAACCAGGCATCGCACTTCACCCAAGTCTGTAAACAAGAAATTAAAATAAGTTAGTTATAGTGGCTGCTCGCTGTAAAAAAATAAGTGTAAATTTACTCATCAGTTTCAGTGTGTCATTTGAAATTTCAACTGCTTTAAAAGCTATGTTCTATTCATTTCTTTTGATCCGGAAAATATACTGTCCACAAAAAGTAGGGGATATTGGGACAAAAAGTCTAAAAATTAAAATCCTAATTTGTCGCATAAATAATTTTGTATTTTCATAGAGCAATATGTAAGCCAGTTTCCTGCTTAATTTGAGGGCTGAAAATTGGGTAATGTGACCTTAAGTACGTGCCAAAGTAACTAGGGGTCAAGACCCAAATTTCACAAAAAAGTATCAAATTTTTGGGCATGCTTTCGATAATGCATGCTAAAGATGCATAATGGATATCTTTGTTTTTTAAGATTTTTTTCGCGTACCATAATTTTTATTTCTGGGAGATAAGGCGGTGACAAAACTGTAAAAAATGACACAATTCACTAAAAATTGACAGATTTTAGCCTCTCATTCCTGAAATTTAGGCCAAAGAAATCAAAACAATTTCTGAACATAAAGAATATTGAATAACGGATATTTTCTTTAAAAAAAAACATAACACTTGCATAATCCGTCACGTGATATTCACGTGTGAAAATGAAAAGGCTACCCCTGTTCTAATTATGGTTGTCTCAGAAACATGTGACCAGATTAATCCTTGGAAATTTTATTCATATTGACTGTGAAATGACTTTGCTAATTAATACTAACTGTTTCAGGTTTATGACATTCGTATGGTAAATGTTATAATTTTTAATATTCGAATATCCCCTACTTTTTGTGAACAGTATATAATTTAAACAAAAACAAGTACAAATATAAGATTTAGACTTTCAAGATTTATGTTTTATTTGGCAAACAAAGGTCATCGGCCCAAAATGCATCACATAGTATTTCAACAAAAATACAAGTAGCAGTGAGGTCCTTGTTATCAAACATTGCTGTCATACTTTGTTATCATACCCCATGATATAAGTCATACAGAGAAACCAAACAACACATCTCTATCTCAAAGAAAGTGTTGTCTAGGTTATACGTTAGCATGCCTGGTAAACGTTTGTCTTTAGTATGCCGCTGGGGACCTACTGCATTTCATTTTCTGGGATGATATGTTGTAAAAGATTTTTTTTTTTTGGGGGGGGGATAGGTTTGCACTAACTTCAAAGTTTGTCTGTATGGCAAAACTGGTTTGATTTTTAAGCCTGATACAATAATAATAAATCATCAATTATAACTCAACGGAGCAAGGGTTAAGAATCTGGATCATAAGAAAAGGGCATACAAACATGAGATTTGGTCTTACCGCATATCCAAAAAAGCCTCTAATAATCGCCCAATCCGGCGTGTCCAGAACGACTAGATGTCTAAAAGTTGTTCGGAGTCTTCTTCAATTTGCATACTTTGTTTATGCGAGAAGCGAAGGCCCTGTCGAGGTCATGCGTACATGCAGGCTCGTCGGAGCCTTCGCCACTCGAGGATGTTATAAGAACCACCATTTCGTGTGCTGACCAATTTATAGTATTATTTTTTCATTGCGGACCATTTATTATATTTTCTTATTCAGTATTATAATTTGAATAGTTAAAACTTCGAAACATTGTCAGAGCGCATATAGTCTCCTTGTTATCCAAATTAATTCAAGATGCCCTTTTCTCACAATGGGCTCAAAACTACTACAGGTATACAGGCATTTTTACAGGTGAATAAATACACTCTGTCTTACCGATTTTTATATGGAAATGTCCATGGGTGTGTCTTTGCTTAGATGCGCCCAGTCTCTCTTAACTGGACGGACTATAAAAGAAGACAAAAAGTTGCTAAATTCATCCACATGAATACCCAAGGTCTCTACCAGTGAAATTATATCAAAGGTTTGTTAATATTTGTTCAGTTCAATATCATCCGTATATTTTGTAACCCCTCAATGTTCCATGTAATCTTGTCCTGCCTGCCTGGCAGCTATCGTCTGCATCAACCAACTCGCTGTATATAGTCCGCTTGCACAAAAAAGGGTTTTTAGGGTTAAAGATAACATTTGCTCTCGTATTTGGTAAATTTTACGATAACAGTACATTTTTTCTATCTAATGATTCCAGTCTATGCGCCGTTTCAATTTCGACGTGTTCATGAATCGGCATTCCAATTTCGTCCTTAATGAATGATTGGACTTTCTCTTCTGTGACCTCCCAGTCCTCGTCAAAACGACCCTGTAGACCATTGAAGCGAAATTATTCCTGCAAGACTGACCCTCCATATAGTCCAACTTTGATGAAACTGAATGTAGTTGGGTCTGTAGATTTGCATAGGATTTTTTGAGATATTAATTTTCAGTTTTTAAGTCATGCACACTTTATGACAAACTTTCAATTTTTGTGTTTAAATTTGGTACTTCGGTCATCACACTCTGATCTTGTGCAGACAGGTCCAATTTCATTTGTGAAAGGAAACTAAATAATTCACTTTGGGGTCTTTCATGTACCCTCTCCATCGGCTCCAAGAATAGAAAACGAGATTGTTCAATTGAAGCCCGTCTATCTGACGAAAATGATTCTAATGTTGACGGCATAGCCTTCACCCTTTCATTTTGGCGTGTTAATTTCAGCGGTCAGGGTTCAATTCCACGTAACCACATTAAAATAATGAGCAATAACATCAAACATATTCTCACAGCCAAAAATAACGACTTCCTAGACAAAAATAGTTTATCCACATCCTTCCTACACTTCCTAGGTTGACTAAAAGTTCCTATTTGTATCCACCAAGCTTGTATAGCGTCTACCATTTTAAATTTTCATACAAAATTGACCACGTTGAAAAAAAACATGTCCACCATTATCAAGGGACATCACTCATGTTAACATGTATCACTTGAGAAATTATCGCCTCAAGTTGTTTTAGTAGGAAACTCAGTGTAAGTGAACACCAAAAGAGGTGGCAGCTCAGCTGTAACCTCTTTTGGTGTTAACTTCACTTATTTGTTGCAGTGTGATGCATATTCTAAGCTAATGTTTTGGTCGAGTATGGTTAAGGTATTCAGTTGTGTTTTCAATACTAACAAGCGAATACATATTGCGTGAGATGAATAACAGGAAAATGGTGATGGTTCATAACTTCCAATTTTACCAACCGTCTAAACAGATGACAATCCGTTAAATATAACAGGAATAAGGTCAGGTATAGAACTCCCATCCTTACCAACCACCTACATATATCAACAATCCGTTAAATCTGAAATCCTAATCTGAAAGACAGATCTCGCATCAGTTGCTGAAATATCATGTATTCCATAATATTTGTATCATTTATCAATTCTAAGCCAGGGATTTGAGCATGGCTTGACCCTTTTTTCCGAACCTAATTCAGATGGCGGAAGTTAACTCATGTTTTTAATTTTAGATCAATGAATTAGATGAGTGCTGCGATCTAGTTCCGCTTTTTTTTGAATTTTCAAGATCAGCTAACAAGAGCATGTAATAGGAGTCGGAATACCTAAGTGTAATTTAAGTGGATGGATTGTACAGAATCTATAAGTGCTAGGATGATCTCTCCATATAGCTGGCCAGTGCTTATCATTGTTACTTCACTACGTAAATTCGATGTAAATAAAAGTATGTCACAAAATAACTGGTAAATGTGAGCGTGAGAAAACAAGAAAAATAAGCCTGAAGATCCACACTGTCTGAATAAAGAACATAAGCCCCAACCCATGAGATAACTGTACTGATTGCATATGTGTTTATAAAAGTAAGTAAGTAGGCAAAGATCAGGAATCGATACAATCAAGTACCACACCTGACCCAGGACACCACATGGGAAAGTGACAAAACATCACATACAAGAGAGCCAAGAGGTAAGCCCTTTCCCAGCAGGTGACCACAAGGCTGCAATTAACAGACAAAATGTATGACAAACTCGAAACATAAGAAGCACCGCCTTGGAACGGTCAGTAAAAATATTTTTACTGGAGGGCTTAAACAAGTCTCATCCTTATTTCAGATGCGGATCAAGACACATAGATGTTTAGTTCGCATGAAAGATCAACTTATCGATGTATCATCTCCTATAAAATACAAAATGAGTTATAAAAGGAGATAAAACAAAGATAAGGACTATACTTTTGACGCCTTTGAAATACTATGTATTTGAAAATATTATGGAAAATCGAGCATTTGCTCCTTTACTTAATTTTTTCTTGAATTTTTGCAAAGTTGTCTAAAACAAAATGATGTCATGATCTAAAAAAGCCTATGGAGTAAAGGGTTAAACCTACATACAGAGCTATATGGTGGGGCTAATGGACTTTATTTTGGATTGGGTCTTCACCTATGTCACTCCTTGCCGTGTACGAGCAGCGAACTTTCTGCAAGCAGCGAGACTGCGAAGATGCACATGCTTCTCTGCTGGCCGATGCGAAAAGTAAAATAAAACCTCTCTTATCAGTCCAAAATGTATGAAATATATTTCCTAGTTCCAAATTTATAAATGTACATAATCAGACAGGTTGAAGCATTTGACAATAACCTGCAAAAAGACCCTCTCGTGGGCGTATCACAATTCTTACCAGAACTTGCAATCATTAGAGACTGACAGTTGGACATGGAATAGTTGAAGACCATATACTGCCTGTCGCTACAAACGTCCCAGTAAGAACTATTATCACATGACCACGTGACACCATCTTCGGAAATGTTGTACCAATACCGTCCATAGAAAGAAGAATCACATAGCTGGGTGGCTTCAATTTCCTTAACTAGAATGGACAACATCTTAATTGATTCCTTTCTATACTAGAAATCTGTTAATTGGTATATTTACAATGTTATATGCCATAGATTAGAGTATGAATAGTATAGTATGCTGACATTGCATCACGCTTCAAAGACAACATTAAAATTTAAAAGTAAGACGTAATCCTACAACACCTGATTTCGTGCCATGCGAACACCAAAGACCCAGACCAGCCATTTGTTTCCTCTACCACAATTTTGACCTATTATAATCCACTGCGACATTGATAATTAGGACAAGGTCATCACAACCTAACAAAGCCTGCATAATGCCCAAATGTTATATCCATAATTCCAATGCGCCTGTAAGTTCATGAACTATCTAGCAAACATATAAATGCAGAAGCCGACGGATCCGTTTACAAATCAATATGTCCCCTTCCCTTGACGGTAGGGGACATACTTTATTTGCTGCATGTAAATTTCAATAATCTAGATAGTCTCTGTACCTGAGCAGGCTGTATTAGGCCTTACCTGGTCGAGGCTAAATTAATATCAGAAAAAAATAAGTTCAAACTAGATTGATGAAATCCCTTTTACTCTGACAAGGCTTCACGTTAACTTTGCAAGGCACCTGAAGTATTCATGATTCCATGAACCTTCCAAACATTGAGTTTATTGCTTACATTTACATTTTATTATAAATAGCTAATATATAGAAAGTATTTATAAATTAGGAGATAAAACAAGTTTGTATTTAATATTTAATCGTATTAACGGTTTTGTTGGAGTGCAAAACGGAAAAGCGGAACAGCCAGTGTGAACACTACAGTCAATGGAGTAAACAAGAAGCTTATTTTCACGCGCAACTCAGGTGTGGCTCGCTGTTAATCACAACACCAGTGTCACGTCTGGTGAATGAATTCGATGTTCGACGCGAATTGCACGGGCAAGTAAGTTTGGCAGCTGTCAATCATATTTTGTGTAATTCATGAGGCTATGAACAGTTGCAAAAAATCTAAAGATTTATTAAAGGATTGCTTCGAAAATGTAAATATTATGCCATAAAGTAATTCTAATGCAGTCGTTTTCCAGCTCTCACGAGAAATATTTCCTGTAATTTAATTAATGTATATGCTTTCTTAATGTGTTCTACTGGTCAAATGCAACGTTCGGTACCTGATTTCACCAATACATGATACTCGTTCACAGATGGGACAAGGGTAAGATCATTTTCACATAAGGTCAGTTCAGCGTCTACCATTACTATGGATGATACACTAGCTTCGACCATGGCTGTCAATCTCTCTTCTCCTAGTCGACTCTGTTCCGCTGGGAAGAGAAATCAAATGCACTTTTATGTATTCATAAGGCAATACAACAGTCAGAATACGGCTAACCTTTTTATGTGATTTTTTTTTCAATTTTCAACGGATCTAGATTTTTGGGATTATATCTTTTTAGAAATCGAAAAAAACAACACACAAAGGTCAGTTGCAAAGTACTTTATTTACATATTTTGTAAAATCAATTAAAAATTAATTAATTGTTATAAAAGAGTGGGATACAACAAGTATATCATGCGACAGTCTGCATGCCTGGTTATAAACACAATCACGGTTTTAGCTATGCTTTCCTCTTTAATTGCACAACGGTGATCCATGCCTCAGACTCAATTACGTAAAGCTTTAATCCGTTGGTTGGTTTCTGATGCTTGTCCATTGCTGGGCCCACGGTAGCTCAACTTGGGGTTTTCTTTAGCTCTGACTGTGAGTCATAAGCCATTTTCTTTGTTTCATCATACTGTGTTAATTTGATTAGCGTGTTTCTCTGTTATGATGCATTGCATTAGTTAAGAAGCCTCCATGTGAGCTAAACAATTTTTGTATATTAACAACAATAGAATACAGGATGAAGTTTTCGCGCCATTTGGATGCATTTGAGCCCCTGGTATCTTAGGCTGCTGTCTGTTCTAAGGCGGTGGGTCCGTTGTTGTTGATTTAATCGTTTATGTACCTCCCATTGTTTGCGGTGGCTCTGTGTTGGTCTTTGGTATGCCTTTCCTCTTGACGAGGAAGAGTGAGCTGGTTGGTTTGCTTTTATTGTCTTTTGGATGTACTGTTACTTAAATGTCTTGTAGCTCTTCATCGCGGTGTCGTGGTTTGGTCTTCAGTTTGTGATTGTGGTATTTCCTGATCATACTCATTTACTTTTTCGGCAATTTTTGAAAAAGAAAACCAGATCTTAGAGCCAAAAAATGCAGTTTAATATAAATGTCAAACAACATGCCTTTGAGGTTAACGATCGGTAGCATCTTAACATATTCTCGGAGCTACAGCGATCCGCTTGAAACTTGAGATGTTGGACGTAGAGTGCTTTACCATACTTCTTTCCAGAACGCGAATAACATGTGTGCTGATTAGAATGCATGGATATGCAGGCTGGCCTGCGTCTTTGTTGATAGCGTATAAAAAAAATCAGAGTTACCAACTGTCTTACCAGCCAAGACTGACAGGGACTTTATGTTTTGTTTACAAAATTATCAGGAACTTATGATCGATAAACCACTTGTGTATTAATCCTATCCTATGGATAGGATTAATACACAAGTGATCTATCGATTAACATTAATTCAAGTGAGGTGTACAAGTTAGTGGTTTACTTAGCAATTGCAAACAAAGTATTACGTCACTGTCACTCTTGGTTGGCACGACAGTAGCAACGTGACTGATTTTGTGTACTTACGTGACATTTGGTAGTAGTAATAGGAGCTACTTGTAACTTCCGTGAGATTCATACAGATAAAGAACCGAAAAGAACCGTCAAGGTATCTGATTGAAGATGCTCCTCTGAAAAAAGATATAGACAGCAGATAAATACATAAAGGGTCTTACATAAGTGTTCATGTCTTTTTAAATTTATTAAACGAGCTGTGAACAAGAGATAAAATGCGAGACTTGCTGAGCATTTTAACGCTTTATCACTACGAGTTTAAAAAAAAATCCAATAAAAACAAGAGCACGAATGTTATCGCCATTTTGGTGTGAAATGTTAAGGTTTGGCCATGATGTACGCAACGTTGTTATGGACGCCATTACTTAACGTTACTAAATATGTAAACCAACTATGTGAGCTTATACTTTCTTGCACACCGGATAAGGATATCTGAGATTTTACGCTGGGATAGAAAATCTTACCCATGCTATCTTACCCAGGACGTCAAGTATCGTCATCATGTGAAATTGCATCGTAGCGTATTCAGGGACTTCTGCAAACTTAATTTAAAATAAAAAAATAAATCACTAAATAAATAAATAAAACCAGTGGTGAGCAAGAAAAATAATCCATTATTCGTGTGAGGGTAGGATATAAAAATCCGTCCCTCGGGATCACCGTTTGTCATCACTCGGCAAGCCTCGTGATGCCAAACGGCAGTCCTCGGGACGGAGTGTTCTATCCTACCCTCAACTCATGATAGATTCTTAAAATATATCCAGTATAGGGCTTCCGCGCTATAGTCAAAATAAACAAAACTCAGACCCTGAGGTGTTTATTTTGACTATACTCCAGAAGCCCCTTGCTTGATATGTATTTATACTTATTAACTTACTTGTAGATAACGATCACATGAGACGAATACGTCTTCTGATAGAAGCATTCCCAGAGTGATATAGTTTGACCACCACCAGTGATCGGCCAGCCAGACATCTGACTGTCAGTGAAGTTCAAATCGCCTTTGTCGCTATCATACCATGTAGTGTTGACAAATGCTGAGGGAAAGGTACAAGCTGAAACTGTAGAAATCGTACATGTAAGTAGTTTATGAAAACGGGTTTTTAATTGATGTGTTGAAATGCAAATAAGCGTATAAAATGAAAACAAAACAAAGCAACAAAACAACAACGATATGTTCTCCGTCAGTTAAAAAAAATATAAACAAACAAGTCAAGTGCTTTGCCAAACTATAAAAGGACATGTACACACAGAAAGAAGGTTATACATGACTAGCCCGTACCCCTGGTCCGTACCTACCCATTAGGGGGCAGAGATTGTTTTATCTTCATGTAAATCAAAATCGAATTAAAGTTGATTTTGTATTTAATTTTATCTTTATTTTTAGGGTACTTACATGTGCATTGTACTTACAATGTATAAAATTGTTTGACCAGAGGACCATATTTAGGCCATCCCTCCGTCTGTCCATTCATCCATTCATCCATACATTCAACCGCCAGTCCACCTATACCAGAGGGTATTCATGGCGTTACCCTTTCTATTTCATGGGTTCTTTACATAGAGTCTGTTTGAGTCCGTAGATGTTCCCAGCAAACCTTGGACGAGTTTGTTGGGTAAGAGTAAGTATAACAGAGAATCGTTAGGATATCGTACTGATTAATGGATATAAGGGCTAATTTCGGCTTGTACAGTAAAAGAAAATGATAACACTAGAATAGCCAACAAATGTCTATCTGTAAGAACGTCCGTCCGTCCGTCCATCTTAATCTGGATCCTACAACAATGACATACCTACATGGAACTATATATGAATAGACGTGTGTATGGAGAATATGTACTTTCTTGAATATATTTTGAAATTGGTTTAATTGAGTTTTATTGTGGGTTTTTTTGGTCAAAAATAATCCTTTTCATTGTAATTAAGTACATTAGCGGATGTATTACCAAACCGTCGATCAGACTTGGCTTCTGCAAAGTTTAATCAGAGTTTTAGCTATCCGCTTAAAAATAAAAAGCTGCAGTACACAAAAACACCGAAACAAACAAAACCAAACAAACAAAAATGAGCCGTTACATGTAGATGTCATTGAAAACCTTTGGTCTGACTTTGATGATGCATGTGATAATATGAGTCTTTGTTCAGTCCTGAATTAACTCAAATAGAACTTTATCTATCGTGAAAATGTACTCACGTGCAACTACTATGCATTGGAGGAAAATAATAAGGCTGCCGTTTGAGCAAAGCATATCAAAAAAAGGAATTTTCCAAATTTCGAACACAATAATATTTACAACATTCTATGTATGAATATGACGTGGTGCTAAAATTAGCCACTCCGCTGGAAAATAACAAATGTATATGAAGTGCCACAATCACAGAAAACAATGCCAGTAGGAAGATAGGAAACGCCGCCCTAACAAGATACAAACACAAGATAAACAAAGCGAGCAAAGGAATCAGCTCTTTACCTGAGCGAGCCTAATGCAAAACTAGATCGGATCACAGAACCAGGTCAAACTACGAAGCACCGGTTTAACTGTTTGCATCAGTTGATTTATTTTAAGCGAATGTTTTCAAAAATGAATTCAGGAATACCATTAGAGTGTCAAACAGTTCGATCCAGATCAGGCACGACGTTTTGTTGGGCTTGGTCTGGGTCCAAACTGTTTGGAAATGTTATCAGCATAAGACACTTGCAGGCAGAGTTAATCATATAAGAACAGTGACTGCATACTGAACAGACAAGGCATACTACTGATGCACATAGTATGCTGTCCTTTTTTGTGACCTTTCTAGAATTTTACCAAACTAAAGGTAAAAGTCATTGTTTAGTCTCACCTAAGAGATGGTTTCTCGTTACGCGGCTCCTTATTGTTAAACATGTACATGTCAGCCATTCACTTAATGTTTTGAAAAAAAAAACACAATGAATATGAAAGAAAATATTTCAGTTTTTGTTTTATTATAAAACTGAATGTTCACAGTCGATAGAGCATGTGTATGAGAGTTCAATTATTATGCATACGCCAAACTGTTAAAGACATATGCGGCTATTTCCCATGCGCACCTTTTTGCGTCTAGAAACAGGTAAAGTTGTCTCGGTCCTGTCTTTCGACCTTTCACGGATTCGGCTCAACATAGCTTTCAGATATTCTATATCATATCTGTGTTCCGACATTTTATTGACAAAATATAGTAATTAAAGTGTGTCCGAAATATCTTTTGACCTATAATCAGAAATGGTCACCTCAGTACCAAAGACGTACAAATGTAGCTTAGACGAAATCAAACGACGTACACAATTATCCTGGTTACAAATACGAAAGTGGCCGAGTCTCTACTATTTGCATGGTTATTTAAAACCGCGAACCATCTGACCTCGTGGCCTAGTGGTAAGCGTGTCTGACTACGAAGCCAGAGGACCTGGATCGATTCCCGTGTGCGCATCTACTTTCAATGAGTTTTTTCTTTCTTTTTTAACATTTTAATGCTTAATGGCTTCATTTACTAGTAAAATGGCATCATCAAAACGACCGAAATGGGCATTCCTGAACTCTTTATACGCATGATACCTATGGGGGTGGGGTTAAATTTGGCCCTCCTGAAAGAGAATTAGTTCGGTGACCCCATATTTTTATTCTTTTTTCTGGAAGGTAGTATAATAGTCCATGAAATAAAAATAAATTCTTAAGATTTTCAACATCAGATTTTTAATATTATGATTTATTCTAAAAACAAATTCCAATTTTCGACGAATTGCCATAATATATCATGCAGTTTCTTGTCAAAACATGGGATAAAAACTATACTTGCACATTTTCTAAAAGGTTTGATGTCATGGGCAATAATTTAAGTTAAAAGAAAGAAGCTGGCTGAAGATTACAACAGATTCAGCTCGATATTTAGAACTAGTGTTATTCTTTCATATTTTTAGAAAATTGGTCAAAAAGGCTGAAAACTTCTAAATGAGATTGTGAAAAAATAAGGACGGTGACATATCCTTTTTATTTCATAAATGGATAGCCCATGCATAAAACAAACTGTATGCAAAGTATTGCACATATTTCAACATGGGAAGTGTTTAGTAGCATATGTCCTTAAAAAATTGAAGTGTGTTAACCTTACTTGTTGTCTTATCATGTATACATCTATTGTGACCATTTATGAATCTTTTATTATTTGTGTGTATGTATGACAAGAAACTGGACAGTTAACGTCAATATTATATATGTTCTGTTCTTTTCTTATGTATATTCAAAAAAAATCTCGAGCATTTTATTTTCAAGAATAACGTTAAAAGACATATTTGCGACGTTAGAAACTCGCGAAGCAAGCATGATTTATCTACATCAGTAAACGGAATATTGACTAAGCCAATTCGAGAGGTCTTTTCGCGGAGGCGCAGTTTCTCAAAAATAAAAGCATCGCGAAAATTTCTGAATATACAGTATTTTAGCTGAGTGGACTTTACCATTCTTACCAATTTGACTTTAAATTTTCAAAATCAAGGGGATGCTGTATAGTAGTGTCCTTTTATTAGTTTTATTTCGAATTATTAGTATTTCGAATTATAGGGAAGTAGACATAAAAATATAACCACCTAAAATGATTATTGTCTGTTTTAGCTCACCTGAGCCGAAGGTGAGCTATTGTGATCAGCCTTCGTCCGTCGTCCGTCGTGTATTGTGCGTCGTCCATCGTCCGTAAACTTTTTCTATAAACGACATCTCCTCCTGAACCGCTGGCCAAATTTAAAAATATCTTCACATTAATGTTTCCAATAATGCCCTCTAGCAAAATGGCATAAATGGTTTCGCTACACAGGACAAAGGGGCTGCCAGAGCTCTAGATGAGAATGTCTTGAAACGACATCTCCTTCTGAACCACTTGGCCAAATTCAAAGTTTTTTCACAGAATTGTTCCTCATAATGCCCTTTATAAAATTTGCATAAATGGTTCTACTCCACTGAACAGGTGGGCTGTCAGAGCTCCAGATAAGAATATTTTAAACGACATCTCCTCCTGAACCACAGGTCCATATCCAAAACAACTTCACAATATTGTTCCTCAGGATACCCTCTACCCAAATTGCAAAAAAAGTTCTGCTCCGCTGGCCAAAAGGCTGCCAGAGCTCTAGATAAGAAATATCTTTAATAGACATCTCCTCCTGAACCACTGGTCTAAATTCAAAATAATTTCACAGAATTGTTCCTTATGATGTCTTCTCGTAATATTGCACAAATGGTTCAGCTCCACTGAAAAAATGGCTGTCAGAGATCTAGAAAAGAAATATCTTTAAATGACATCTCCTCCTGAAGCACTGGTCCAAATTAAAAATAATTTCACAGAATTGTTCCTCATAATGACCTATACAAAAATTGCATTAATGGTTCCACTCTACTGAACTGGAGGGCTGCCAGAGTACCAGATAAGAAATCTTAAAAACGACATTTCTTCTTGAACCACAGGTCCAAATTCAAAATAAATTCACAGGATTGTTCCTCAGGATACCCTCTACCAAAAATACACATATTATTCCGCTCAGCTAAACAAAAGGTCTGCAAGAGCTCCAGAAAAGAATATCTTTAAACAACATCTCATCCTGAACCACTAGTCCAAATTCAAAATAATTTCACAGAATTGTTTCTTTTGGTGTCTTCTACTAAAATTGCACAAATATTGCCGCTACGCAGAGCAAACGGGACTCCAGAGCTCTAGATAAGATATATCTTTATAAACCATTTTTCCTGAACCACTGGTCTAAAATAAAATAATTTCACAGAAATGGCTGTAACGTTGCCCTCTATTAAATTGATCAGATGGTTCTCCTTTGCTGAACAACATGGCTACAGGGCTAAATTAAGACATGTTTTTAAATTCTATCACCTCAGCCACAGACCAATACATCATCTACACTGATGGACTTTAAAAACGCAAAAAATGAAAATTATTATTTTTTGCTTCCAGAACATTTTTAGCCTTCTTTAACAGATTAAAACGGATGGTACATGTAGCGACACACTGCTTCTATCTATACCCAATACCGGTGTTTTAAAGACAATGGCTACCACCAGCTATGCATTGCTGTTTTACTATGTTTTGCACGTGGCGCCCCCACGAATCAATGAAGATAAATATTTTATCATTTCACGTGTAGCTTGTTAGTAAACATGTTTAAAAACACAGCATTTTTAGTTTTATAGCTCTATTATTCATGCCACGTTTGTCTGAACATAAACAATCCGGCGCAATTGGAATGTTAAAAGCTTGCGTGCGTGTTTCTGACGTCACCAGATATCATAATTACCATCCGTCAACTATACAGCGCCTCAAAGATAGTTATCTGGCTATTGGGACAGTTAAAGATCGACGCAGGTTTGGTCAGCGAAGAATGTCTACCGGCGTTAAGAGGTAACTTTTCGTCGATTGTGTATCGACGATATGTACATCGACGATATCCGTTCCGGCCGGCTACTTTTAGTGCCAGACGAATAGTAGGGCTCCAAGGGTAATTTGTTTCTAATTTTTTAATGAAAATATTTTATCACAATAGCTTAGAATCGTCCAACTTCTAGACAAATTTCAAATGGCAACTTTGGAATCATAGGGTATTGCTATTCGATAGAGTGTTACTTTAACATTATTTATCATTTTGACATAAAATTTTAAGCATGTTCTGCTGACATATTGATGTTCATTTTAGCTAAATCTCAATTAAATTGAGACATAAAAGTAAGTAAATATTATGAATTTCGATTTTTGCGTTTTTAAAGTCCTTCAGTGTATTTATGTGCCCAGGCGAGCACCCCAGAGCCCTAGGACCCTCTTGTTTTGTTTATATATATTTTGTGTGCGTAAAAGAAACATCTCAGGGAGTTGTTTCTTTGCGCACCCAAAACGTATATTTTGTAGACAGTAATAAACATAGTTCATAAATAGCCCAATATAGTCTCTGAATCCATTAAGTCCCAAATTCAATTAGAATTAGCAAGTATTTCGAACAATCGGAGTAAGAATTTTTGAGGTTTTGCTGTAGTTTATGTGCAAGTGGCTCTGGTTGACTTTTTTGTTTTAAATGTATGCATTATTGGTTTGTGTATGTTCATTATATTGAAGTCATTCCTTAACCTTATAAGTCAACTAGTTATGATTATTGTAGGGAGGTTTCCCGAGTGGTTATGAGTACTAAGCAGCGTAGACTAGCCACTAGTTAGATAAATAATGGTCTGATTTTTTTCTGTAAAGTTAGCAACTGCTTGACCGTTTTTAATAGCAAGTCTACATTCCATTGTCTGTTTTACACATCTTGGCTTAAATTGAGACAAAAAAAGTAGACTAGCCATATTGCGCATACCTTAGAACTTATAGATTTTACCCCTCTTGTAGACATTTCATTTCAACGCCTAGAAATTTGAACTGCTCATAAAAACTGAAATACAGACAAATTATGATATATCTTGCTTTAAGTCTCTCAGATGTTGTATTTATCATGCTGATAAATGGTAAAATGCCAACAGTTGTTGGCATTTTAACATTTATGAGCTGAATAAATTTCGAGCTTATCTGAGTTGAGCATGAAAAAAGTTTTATAACCTCGGGGCCAGGCAACAACCAACGCTACTCTATGACACATTACGATGCTCGATTGAGGCTCGAACAAGGGAGCTCTTGATATCTAGTCGAACATTCTACTAGTAAAAAATAGTGAGTATGATCAGGAATTACTAAATCAAAAACAGCAGACAACCCCATGGCACCGCGAGGAAGACGCTCAACTCCGCTTCAGGTGTTTGATCATGGTTATGCGATATGATTTTATGTCTCTCCTAGTTCGTAAGTTTTCTCGCTGAGAAAGCTGGAGCTGGTTAATATATTGTTTTTTACGTGGCCCCATAAGGCCCACGCAGAAAGGATTTTCTGCCAAATTAAAACCCTTGTCGAGTCCAGAATGACTACTAAGCAACGCTGCTCAAGGACACATTACAATGCTAGAACAAGGCTCGAACATGGGTGCTCTTGATCTCTAGTCGCACATTCTAATTGTGATTATTACCCAACCGTCTATATACGGAGCAATTGTCTATTTTTTGCTATGTCATTTGTCACTGAACTATTCCACCGGTCAATAAATATGACTATAGACTGGCACTATAGCATGGCCTGATTACGGTCGGCCGTGGCCGGCCGTATATATAAACTTTGTGCTAAAAATACATCAAATTCAGGCTTTGACCGAACCTTTATGCCGTGCTCAGGCTAGTTTTTATGCGCTGCCGAACAACCAGCGGGGTACCAAATATCTTGGGTTAACCTACAGCGCGAGGCAGAACTGTCCGTGAATCTGTAGGCAAACTCGTTTTCGAATTTGATCTGTTAGCATAGCCGTCGTGCGGTCCATTGAAACACCCATAACCACCCAAAACCATCCCAAACCCCACCAAAGCATCACCGTACATAAAATGCGCTAATTTCTTTTTTTGGAAACCTACGGGCCTCGAAATACCCCAAACCTACCCAAAACACCCCAAACAACCCCAAACACCACCAAACCATCACCGTACATATAATGCGCTAAATTTCTTTTTTGGAAACCTACGGCCTCGAAATACCCCAAACCACCCCAAACACCACTAAACCATTACCGTACATATAAATGCGCGAAATTTTTTTAGGACACTCACCGCGGCCTCTTCGTGGGGGGTAGGGGCACGTGCCCCCAGCCTCACCCCCAGTCCGGCACTGGCATTGTGCAATAATACATACAGTGATAGGGCTAAACGACCGCCAGCTTTTTTGAAAAGCTTATACTTGTTACACGCTTCCCTGTTAAAAACACACAGGCGCTTATCGACATGCGCGACAACGATGCGCGTACGGTTTGTTTATGAAAGGAGATGGGTGAAAATAAGGCATGGTTTGGCAACTTTAAACTCCAATAACTCCGTTGTTTATGGTCAGAAACATAAAGTGTGGGTACTCGTTTTCTTAGTTAGAACGAGTGGAACATTTTGAGACCAAAATTGAGCAGATTTGGTGAAATTTTCGGTTTTGCAACAAAACCGCATCTTCTACATCAACTCCATGCAATACACGCTGCTAAGTATTTCATCAAATGGGTTGGGTAATAAAACAGTTATTTCATGCCTGTTTGTAGTGGAGTCAAACTATTACCCCTCGGTACGTGGACGACCTGATGCACTATTGCGCTCGGCCTTTGGCCTCGTGCAATAGTGCATCAGGCCGTCCATGGCACCTCGGGGTAATAGTTTTGACTAAACTACAAACATGCATGAAATAACTGTATAGTAGTAACTCTGCTTCAGGTGTTCTGGACATGGTTATGTGAAATGATTCTTTATATCCCTCCTGGTTCGTGAGTCATCTCACTGAGAAAGGGGGAGCTGATTATATTGTTTTATATACAGTAAAAACAGTGTAAAAGGGTCACTCTCAAAAAGACCAACAAATGGTTTTCAAGATATGCAGGTCAAAAGTATAGCAGAATGCTCCAAGGGGAGTATTCTGCAATATCGTTTAATGCAGGTCAAAAGTATAGCAGAATGCTCCAAGGGGAGTATTCTGCAATAGACCCTAGTCTGGTACCCTGCCTCTCCGACTCTGTCTTTGGAGTCAGGCACAAGCGTGCAATGGGACTACACACTGTGTTGTTTAAAAATGGCCGCCTGCGTAACAACCCCTCGATTCACTACATGTTATTGTAAATATCTTTGCTCGTAAAGCCGGCAAAAGCTTGAAATTTCACAAAATCAATCTGCAAAATGTATTTATTTTTAAAATCCTAAAATAAAGCGAATTCGGCCAGTAAGCGTTATTTTAATGAGAATTCGTGGCAATTCACCCTCGGATTTCAAGCAAAAGTGCACTTTCAATGGTTTCAAATCTGCTGCAAGACAATACCTTAGATCTCAACTGCAACTTATGGAATCTGATACCTATGCTTATTATTAATATGCATTTAGCATTTCAATTTTGCAACTTAGGTTTATGTCCCCTCCTCTCCTAACTGCTTCTTGGATCTAACCAACAGGACCCCATTGGAAATAAGCCTTAGCGCTTTCATGTGCTATCCTGGGTTATTTCAACACTCATACATTTTGTCTTTACATCATCATTCATTAAAACAACAAATTTTGTTTTCATTCATGTCTCGCACTCTTATTCGGGAGTGTGAGATATGAATAAGATATCAGTCATTTTCACCATTTATGTTTTGTGACTAGTCAAAAAGTCAAAAAGTGATCTCTTAATTTATAAAATGCATAATTGTGATGATATGTGATAACCTAGTTCACTGTGATAATCTTAATGTGATATTTGTGCCAGATCCATTCAAATTCATCTTAAATTATTCAAATTCATCTTAAATTATAAGTTTTAATAGCATCAGAGATAATTTAACTTTTTTTACTTAAATTATTCCATATTTTAAAGTGCTAAATTAATGTGATATTTAATGTGCTATATGTTTTTAATTTGCTGTTGTATATGTATGTATGTGTTGATTTTACCAAATAAACATCAATCAATCAATCAATCATTTTTGCCTTACCGAGATCGATAATGAATCAAAAGAATCTAGAATTATCGTTCACGTGATGAATACGGTGGTGGCCGCAGCTACCTGGCATTACCAAAAAGGCATATCTGATCTCAGGAACAAAGACTAAATTGGGGCCCAGTATCCCATTCGCAGATCCAGGGATTTTTTTTTTTTTTGGGGGGGGGGTCCTTGCCCGGCTGCTGGAAAACAACTCTGACGTTGTTTTTTTTTCTTTTCTTTTACTCCTCAACTTATTTAAAGTTTTACAGAGGGTGTCCAATGGTTATTTCAAAGAAAACTTATTTTCCAAGGTTTCAGAGGGGGGGGGGGGGGGGGTCTAGCATTTTCCAGGAGGGGGTGGGGGTCCAAATGCTATACATTTCTAAAGAAACCCATAAAATATGTGATTTTTCATGAGGCTCCGGAGCCACTATCCAACCTCTGGACCCGCGAATGTATCCTTTTGCCCTAAATTTTGGACTGGGCCCCGGCAATTGGAGAAAGTGCCCTCAGACCCAGTGGCTGCTAAATGTAGTATCTACATTTTATGTTAAATTTTGAATTTTGCCAGTTTTGACCAAAGTCAAAACTGTTTGTTGATCTGTCTCAGAACCTGTAGCTCACACTCGAGCTGGAATTATGCCTTCGTCAAGATAATCATGCACGGAAGATGTCCTTCAGAGTGCCAACAGATGGTGACATCACCCTTTAGACCCAGGGGGGGGGGGGGGGCACTCTGATATTTTTATACATACGTAGGCTCGGCCCATTTTTTGGGTTCAAAATTCTGAATTTCAATATTTTTTGGGGTTTTCAGAAAAATTAATATTTTTTTGGGTATGAACCTTTTTACGGATATTTTTTTGGGGTCATCACAAAATTGGGCTAGTTTGAGGGTCATTTCTATGCAATTAAGGGTCTTTTTTTAAGGTCAAGGTACAGAATTGGGATATTTTTTTGGGTTGCTAAAATTTCAAATATTTTTTGGGGTTGCTTGAAATTCCTGATATTTTTTTGGGGTGAACGATAGATGCTGGGTCCGAGCCTACGTATGCGGAAAAAATTAGAGTACCCCCCCCCCCCCCCCCCCCCCCCTGGGCCTTTAGAATTTAGAGCCCCACAACATGCCTCAAGAATAAATTACATATCAACCAAGACTTATGTTTCAGATACTAAAAAGAATCATTTCAGTGGTTCAGTTCTTTTGGGCGCCCAAAACAAATGTTAAATCTGATGATATAGAAAATCTCAATTTTATGCACATTTGTTTACCCCCTCTCCCTCCCACATGTCAGGATAGCAACTTCATATGTATTACACAATCTTACATTCCCAGCACTGCCCATTTTAATGCCAGACAGCAAATAAGCTACAAGAGAATGAAACACCAGCCTATAATCCCTTAACATAGCTACAAGGGAATGAAACATCAGCCTATAATCCCTTAACAATGTTAAGGGATTATAGGCTGATGTTTCATTCCCTTGTCGCTTATTTGCTGTCTGGCATTAAAATGGGCAGTGCTGGGAAAGGATAGTTCACTACCACATACAAGATATT
Organism: Loripinus fragilis; assembly: GCA_964019695.1. Taxonomy (NCBI): domain Eukaryota; kingdom Metazoa; phylum Mollusca; class Bivalvia; order Lucinida; family Lucinidae; genus Loripinus; species Loripinus fragilis. The sequence goes on along the minus strand of OZ026521.1, from coordinate 83,826,886 downwards.
GTATTACAAATCTCCTATTTGCTCACTCACACTGATAAGCTAATTTCATTAGGGGTGAAATTTTCTCAAATAGTGATGAATTTAAAGATTTTAAATATTCATGGAGACCAGTAACTGATGAATAGCCATTATTTCCAAGACAAGGTTTATTTATGTAAATAAAACAGAGCTCTCACTAGGATTTTGTAAACAGGAGTCCCAGAGCTCTCTTTGCCAAAAAGTGGTAGTTCCACCCCCAAGGGGGTGTACTCTTATTTTTTCCGCATACGTAGGCTCGGACCCAGGGTCTACAGTTCACCCCCAAAAAATATCAGGAATATCAAGCACCCAAAATAATATTTGAAATCTTAACAACCCCAAAAAATATCCCAATTCTGTACCTTTGACTTTAAAAAACCCCTAAAATGCATAGAAATTACCCTTAAACTAGCCCAATTTCGTGATGACCCCCCAAAAAATATCCACAAAATCTTCATATCCAAAAAAATATTCATTTTTCTGAAAACCCAATAATTATTGAAATTCAGAATTTTGAACCCAAAAAATAGCCCAAGCCTACGTATGTGTGAAAATATCAGAGTACCCCCCCCCCCATGGGGTTCCACCATACAATAGCCTCCTTCACAAAATAGGGATCCAGCACCAAAAAATAGGAGTTCAGGACTGCTAATCAGCAGTTAGTGAGAGCTCTGTAACAGATTTTAAACCCCAAAAGAAGATAGCATATTTAAGGATAAAAGAGAAATAGCCAGTAGATATTTGATAAATATATGGTAACTGAGTGATCACCAGCATGCATTATTAAAATTTCAAGACATATATAAGGCCCCCCAAAAAGTAAATAGTTTCTCAGGCCCTCCCTTATCTGTTTCAAATGCCCTTCAGGTGTCTTTTTTCAGACTTGAATTAAAAAAGGGGCTTCCTTTATTTTATTCAGATGTCATAATCAAAATATTAGCATTTTTATGAGGGTCTGGATGGGGTATAATGATAAGTGAATTATGGCCCTTTTTTATAATGAATAGTGAATAATGAGCCAAATAAATAATGAATAGTGAATAATGAGGGCCTAAAAAATAATAAATAATCCTATTTTTTTGATGATTAGAAGAAAAAATTACTGAATAGTGAATAATGAGATTTTAATGAATAATGAATAAGGCTAAAACTCATTTTGTCGCGTCGCGGCCCCTTTTATTCTAATAAAATAATTTTAATGAATAATTTGTCTTATTTTAATGAATAACCCAAAAAAATTTATGATATGAATAATGGGCTAAATTTTTAATGAATAGTGAATACCAGACCCCCCCATCCAGACCCTCTTTTATGCTTAAAATGAACAAAAAAGGATACCTCATTAGGGTTTTTTGTAAACTAGAAATCCATAAACACAGTGGACCCAGATGAAATGCTGCATTACTATTTTGTGACTAACGAACAAATTCCAGAGATAGAAATACATCATTTCTTGGTAATTCCAACCTGTGAACCCTTAAAATATAATATGGATTATCCCATATTTGTTCATTTATCTGTATGGGGAAATCCACAAGAATACAAAGGGTTAATGCCCCTTCACTTGATATATCAAGGAACGTACATCTTAAAAGATGATTTTTGACTCAAACTCTACCCAAGGGTTAAGGAAGTGTACTCTAATTTCTTTTTTTTATGTAGGCTTGGACCCATCATCTACTGTTTACCCCCAAATATATAACAGGAACATCAGGCATACCCCAAAAATATTTAACATATAGCACCCCCAAAAAAATATTCCAATTCTGATCTTTGACCTTAAGAAAAAGCCCTAAAAAGTATATATATAATATAAATGACCCCCTCCCCCCCAAAAAAAAAGCCCAGTTGTGATGACCCCCAAAAAATGCCCACAATTTCATCATACCCAAAAAAATATTCTTTTCTGAAAACCCCAAAAAATACTGAAATTCAAATGTCTGAACCCCAAAAATAGTCCCAGCCTAAGTTTACATGAAAATATTAAAGTCTAGCCTCCACTTTGTATAAAGACCAGTATTTCTTTGAATAAAAATCATGTTATAGTCTGGCATCAATTCACTGTTTAATTTTTATATTAAAACTAGAGGACCTGAAGGTCCTGAGGCGCTCACCTGATCTCCTTAATAATGCTAAAATAGGTCAAGGTCAACTACAGCTTATTTTGTTTCACCATATATGGAGGTTGCAGCCATTTTGGTCAAGTGACCTAAACAATCTAATGAATAATCCATCAAACAGCCCAGTGATTTCTGAGAAAAAGATATAGAGGATATTCAAATTTTTTTGTTAAATATGTCTTTTATTTCACGAGTGAAGTGGACAATATTTATATTTCATGAGTGGCGAAGCCACGAATGAAATATAATTATTGTCCACTTCTCGAGTGAAATAAAAGACATATTTAACAAAAAAACATTTGAATTTTCTTTTTATTATATACAATTTTAAACGTTACAGATTTTTTGTACTAGATCTATATGACGTCATACACGTTCTCACATTACGTCATATTGATGATGACGTTGCATAATGTGCCATGTCGATCAAAACTGAAACCACAGGAGCAGGAGTAGAGAAAGTGAAAATTTCAGCAAATCGCGACAATTTAATCACCAAAATATTCCTTGCGATCTAACTAAGAAAATGAATACCCACACTATGTGTTTTTGTCCTCTAATAAGAAAGTTACAGGCGTTTGAAATTCTGAAGTGGGCTAAAGAAAGTCAATGGACAAAGCAGAGGACATCCAATTTCATCCGTGAAATACAACTTATATTTTCACTGCAGTGAAAATACAACTTTTTATATTTTCACGACTGTGAAATACAGCTTCTTTCTAAATATGCATTATATTTAATCAATATTTTCCTGTATTTCATTACTTTGTATATAATAAATTTAGATAGGTGTATGGCATTCCGAATGAGTGGCCTTCGATAAAAGGTCAAAGGTCAGTTTGACATCTGGTACTTAATATAAAACCATTGTCTCAATAGGTTTAACTATTACGAATTCGGCCTAAACAGTTATAGAAAAATTAACATTTTAAGATTTTCTCCATATAAATGCATTAGGAATCAAATTTGACCTTGCCATAAAGTAGGTGAAGGTCAACCTAGATTCATCATTTGTGCAAACCTGGTAGGGCCCACAACCCCAATGCTACATACCAAGTCCCAAAGCCAATGGCCTTTTGGTTCTAGAGAAGAAGAGATTTAAAGAGTCTTTACCATATATGGGCATGATGGCTATGTTAGTCATGTGACCATAACAATTTGTATAAATTTCCGCTAACCAATCGTAAGGAGTTGTCATATGAAATTTGGTTTCAATTGGCCTAGCGGTTTCTGAGAAAACTATGTTTTAATATGTTGATAGGACTCCAATATGAGCGACTTTGGCTGAAAGGTCAAAGGTCAACCTTGACCTTTGAATCTAATTTATAGACACCAGATTGAACATATCGAGTGAGAATAATGACTTTGGCTGCCACCGTTTTCAAAAAATCAACTTTTCAAAAAATTTCCCATTCAAATGCATTAGGAAGCAAACTTGACCTTGACGTTAAGTAGGTCAAGGTCAACCTAGGATCATCATTTGAACAAACTTGGTAGGCCCCACATCCCAAATGCTACATGCCAAGTCCTAAGGTCACTGGCCTTCTGGTTCTGGAGAAGAAGATTTTCAAAAGGTTTTTACCATATATGGGCGTGACAGCCATTTTTGTCATGTGACCAAAAGATTTTGTATAAATTTTTAGTAACTTATCATAAGGAGTCTTCGCATGAAATTTGAGTTCAATTGGGTCAATGGTTTGTGAGAAAACTATGTTTCAATATATTGATGGAACCACAATATGAGCGACCTTGGCTGAAGGGGCAAAGGTCAACCTTGACCTTTGAAACTTATTTATAACCATTGTCTCATTAGTTTTAACATATCAAGTAAAAATAATCACTTTGGCTTTAACAGTATTAAAAAATCAACTTTTCAAAAAAAAAAAAATCCCATTTAAATGCATTAGGAAGCGAATTTGACCTTGACGTTAAGTAGGTCAAGGTCAACCTAGGATCATCATTTGAACAAACTTGGTAGGCCCAACATCCCCAATGCTACATACCAAGTCCCAAGGTCATCGGCCTTTTAGTTCTGGAGAAGAAGATTTTTAAAGGGTTTTTACCATATATGGGCATGGCGGCCATCTTGGTCATGTGACCAGAAACATTTGAACAAACTTTCGTTCCCGCGTCCTAAGGAGTTTCCATATGAAATTTGAGTTCAATTGGCTCAGTGGTTTCACAGGAGAAGATGTTTGAAAATGTTGACGGACGGACGGACGACGGACGGACGGACGTACGGACGGACGGACGCCGGAGTGACTGGTATACTATTAGCTCACCCATGAGCCTTCCGCTCAGGTGAGCTAATAATTGATTCTTATTTATTTGGTTTGATGCTTAACCTCATAGTCAACTGCTATGGTCATGTCGGGATGCCAAATGAATTGAAATGACAGAAACTTATAACCGTTCATATAATTTGTGTTAAGGTTTCTCAATTTCTTCTTAAACCAACTAAAGTTTATTTTGAAACTCCAAAAGATTGGCATTGAGCCTATAACAGGCCTCCAGATTAGAGTGTGTTATGATTTTTTTCTCATTTCTCATTCAAATATATACTGTGAGTACTCAAAAGAACTGACTCAATGAAATGGCTCTTTTGAGCACCAAAAGCTCATATTCTAATGTTTAAACTATTAAATTAATAAAAAATAATTACAAAATTAAGTCAAACCATCAAAATCTAATCACCCCTCCTCCATACCAACAACAGGGATACTACTGGCCCATATAAAGATGGGCTTTATAAATGGGCCTGTTTCCCATTCAAATTTAATGGTTTAATGAGCCCTTTAGAAAATTTAATGGGCTGAAGAGTAAAGAGTCCATTATATGCACCTTACAGCAAAACAAGTGATATTTTTGAATAGTTTATCATATGGGGCCCACCAAAAATAAAAAATTATTTATAGTTAACTGTAACAAGTCAAAAAATGGTTCTGGCCCATCCCAGCATTATCCCTGCAACAATGTTCCTACATTGTATGCAAGTTTGGTCAAAATCTTGAAATTTCAAACTGTGACACATTTTGTGCTTCATGAATGCATATCAATATGTGTAGAAGAATAATTCAAGTCGAATAGGTTTTAATTAAAACAAAATCTTAATTTTGAATTAGAGAGGTCAACTAACCCTAAAATTTGCATTTTAGAGGGTTTGGGAATCCTAGAATGTAATAGAATGTATTACATGTACATATACACAAAATGACATCAATTTCACACACAAAATATCAAAATTAAAATGTTAACCATTGTACTGCTGAAAATAAAATCATCTGTGCATACAGCTAAACTTTGACAAAACCAGTTCCTTATGGAAAATAGAGGATCCTGACCAGTTACCACACCGTTTTCAAAACAGGATATTCTGTATCTAGATTCAGCAGGACAAGGGTTCGTAGGATAGATGGCAGATTTTATCTTAACAAGAGCCCAGTTCTAGTATTAGACTCACTCTTTGCATTTTCTTAAAAAAAACCTCAAGGACTAGATCAGAGTCAAACAGTTTGAATTAAGATCTGGCCTGATATTTTGTCAATCCCGATCTAGGTCCTCACTGTTTGCAAATAAGGATCATCAGACAACACTGACATTAAGGAAAGAGTTAACTGTGACAATGTTATTTCAGGATTGACATGACAACCACAAAATTCATTAATCACTTTACATTCTAATTAACCTTTTATTTTTAATTCTAAAACCTTTACCGAAACACAATGAAAATGTTTTGGTATATTAGTAAAAATGATCAAAATACTTTTTAAACTCATTATCACTTTCCGCCATATTTGCTTGGTCACACGACCAACTTTCTGCCTTTTTAAAATGGTAATTTTACAAAAACTTAGAATTTTTCCAGTTAAATTATGAACACAGAGATTTACCTATATAAATATTTATTGCTACACTTTAATAGTTACATTTTAATTTTCAGAATGTCAGGGTGGAAGTAGAGGGATATTCCATAATTTGTATTTATATTGACAGCCCAAATGAAGGAAATAAGTACGTATAAAGCATTTTTCCAGCACATGAGACTGAAACTATAACCATCAGTTAATGCCTAAATCTTCCATAAAGTTGAAGTTTAACTATATTGCTCTAGAATTCTTTCTGACAGCATAATGTCTAAGATGAAAACTGCTTTAAAGTAGAATGGTTACCAAAGCACTTGTCATTATCTTATCATTTGGTGAAACCTCTTAATGGTGGTATGTCACAGAGGAACAGAGCAGCAAAAGAAGCTATTTATATATAATAAGCAAATAGGAATCATGAAATAACCAATGAATGCTGCTGCAGTACCTTAACTATTTTTTGAACAACTTAGTATGTTACCCATCCATTCCCTTTTCATTCATTTGAGCATTGCAAATGTTTATTTGAATATTCAATTTTTTTTAATGAATTGTTTAATTTGCAACTGGGTATTTTTGTAAATATTATCGCTATGTATTTGGGAAGCAAAAAAAGTACTTTTGCAAACAGTGGAGACCCAGATGAAATGCTGAATTTCATCAGGGTCAGTAGACTGTTTGTAAAGGTAAAGCAGATCCTCAGACAAAATAATACATTTTTTAAAATTATAACCTGACACCCCTAGATACATGTATTTACAATGGACTATACCAAGCTTATTATAAGAATACATTAGTATACAAAGGATTAAAGCTTTTTAAGTGCGCTTTAATATGTTGCCAAAAACGGCCACTTAAAAGATATACGCAGGGGTCATTAAGACAAATGGGCGCTAAATGTAGGTCCAAAGTATTGCAGAATGCTCCCTGGGAGCATTTTGCAATACTTTTGACCTGCATTATTCAATGTCTTTTTTTGAGTGGCCTCTTAAGACAGGTTTTACTGTATACAATTAAGTTTAATGGGTATCCAATTTGAGATATTAAGTTAAAAAAATAAGTTTCTGATCAACCGACCCATACTGGTAGATCAGGGTCAGGTAAGGGGAAACAAAAATATTTTAAAGGTTGGCCTAAGTAGGTATTACCTAAATATTGGCAAGAAGCAGCTTCTCAACTTCTGAACTCTGTCAATTTTCAGAAAATTTGATATGATTATCGGTTTAGACTACTTATTTCACAAATAGATACATACAGCAGGGGTGTGGAAATAGTAAAATTTTCTACTTGTCCAAGGACAAGTAAATAGCCAAAATGTAGTTGTCCATAGAAAATTTTACTTGTCCGAAAGAAAAAAATTAGCTTATACCGTACTGTGCTTAAACAATTTATTCTTTCAAAAACAGTATGAAACCAGATATATATCAACTCTTGCAAACAGTATGGATCCTGATCAGCTGGCTTCTCTTGTAAACAGTGTAGATCCAGATCAGCTGGCTTCTGAAGTGGCCAGCTGATCAGGATCCACACTGTTTTCAGTGCAAGATGTGAGCTCGTAATAATTAATCAAAATATGAAATACAGAATTGTATTAACTTAATACATTTGTACTTGTCCACGGACAAGTAAATAGAAATTTTCAACTTGTCCTCAGGTCGGACAAGTCAGGCATGTTATTTCCACAGTCCTGCATACAGCAACTATTCAGTTTTAATTACAAGGCACCTAGTCCCCCGGTCAAAACCGTATTATCTGCTCTAAGCAGGGGTATCATCGGTGCCAACCGACTCATTGTAGCTAGGTTTAGTAATGTCTATTGATAGGATATTGTGGATATTTTTATTGTGAAGCCCAGTCCTGACTAAGTTTTCTCAGAAATTTAAAATATTCGCAATATTTTATCAAGGTGGATATTTTCTAAATCAATCTATAGTGAGCTAATGGCTTAGTGGGGTTAAAGGACGGCTAATAGGGAAATTTTGCCAGAACCCCCCTCTTCCCCCCCCCCCCTCCAAGTTTGCTCATAAATTTAGATTAAATATTCACAGCATTTTTTTTTTAAAATCTGTATCATTTGGTCGAACTATCGGCTACGTGCCGATAAAATGCCGGGTTCCTGTTAGTGCATTATTGGGATTTTCTCTGACCCCAAATTGCCCATCTACATGTACTCTAGGTTTGTTGTTGTTGTTGTTTGTTTTTAGCCTAATTTTCTCTCAGAAATTTGGAATACTATACATGATCATAGCTGGAAAAATATCAAGATGTATATTTTCGAAATCTGTATCAGTTGGTTGAAATATAAGCTTAGTGCCGGTAGAATGCCGGGCTGCTGTAAGCGTCTAATGGTGATTTTGTCTGACCTTAAATTACCTTTCTACAAATTTTTTCGACAGCGAGTAACCAAGTATTCTCGCGAAAAATAGAATAAATACTCACGGCAAAATATCAAGATAGATATTTTCTAAATCTCTATGAGTTGGTTGAAATATCGGCTTAATGGCTACATTTTGCCGGGTCACTGTCAATCGCTATGACGGATTTTATCTCTTTTCCACAGCCTACAGGCTTGCTTGACAACGGGTATAAACCAAGTTTTCTCTCAGAAATTTAGAATAAATCTACTCACGGCAAATATCCAGATGATTATTTTCTAAATCTGTATGAGTTGGGTAAAACATCAGCTGAATGCCTACATTTTGCCGGGCCTCTGTCAATCGCAATCACGGATTTTGTCAGAGCTCCATATGCTTTGTACAGCGAGCAGCCATTTTGTTTTCGATCTGTGTAGGCGGCCATTTACGGTTGTGCCAGACGTCTACTTTTCGTACACAAAGAGACGCCGGGTACCAGACTACAATAGACCCTTTTCACATTGTTATCACCCTTAGCAATCGCTCTTCAATTGAAAAATCGATAAAGCCGTTTTTGAAAATGAAGGGGCGGATTGCTTATACATGTAAGTTACATTAGCTGAACACACAATGATGCTTTATAAGTCGATTCTTTGGCCTTTCGCCACTAGAATGAGATATCTTATTCTAGAAATCAGATAAATTAATGTTTTCATATACATTTTATAGTCTTCGGTATTTTTTTCGCTTTAATTAGTGAAAAATATACTTTGATATCGGGCTAAAATCGGCTTCCTAAGGCACGAAATCACTTCTTCTTCGGAAACGAAATCGCAAAAACTATTTGAAGCACATGCCAACTAATAAGACAAGCGAGTTTGTTATGCGAACATCGACAACTGAGACGAGCCTGAGCAAATTCAGTCTCACCAGGGCATTCGCTGCTCGCACACACATCGGATCCAGTGTTGTGTCCGAGCGCACATAAAGAAAGGCGGTGCATGTAGACACAGACAGAAAATATAACCCTCAGGCTTAGACCCCCCGCCCCCGGGCATTTGATTACAGGGCCGGATGCACAATAGTAGATATTAAAATGGGCCTCAACGTGAGAAAACCTGACTTTGGTGCATGCGAACAACAAAGGCGCAGGCCCTGTCTTCTTATCCACGCAGTCTGATCAGCGCATTTATTGTTCGCTTATTGGAAATATACATGTAATATCTAAACTTTCTTCATGCAGAATTTCATTTTAGCTAGTCTCTGTAGCCGAACAGACTGGTTTGAGTCTTACTCAGTCAGAAAGCCGCAAGAAAGGGTTTCTCGCGAGATTGCCTTGATGTATATTATCACCTATTTTCTCGGACTGGGTCCGAGCATATTTTAACCAGAAAGACGGCCTGTTTAGACGTCAAGTGAATGGAATGTAATCATAGACCATGAAGACTTGGATAAACACGAAGCTTACCAGAATCTTCACTGCTCGCATACACATAGTATGGAAGGAAATTATATGTCATAATGTATGATCAACACAATAATGTACCCGCTCATTCGGAAAAAAGTCAGTCTTGGGTGCTTAGAAAGCAACTTTCTTATCTCAAATTTTCAGAATATTGGAATTAATCACCTATTTTTGTTACTTTAATCATTTTATTTAACTGTTTGCCTAATCTTTATTTGCGAATTTATTTTTCTTTTAATCGTTTTCCATATTCCATTGTGTAATGTAAGGCAGCCATATAAAGGTTGCCCCTTCACGTGTAATCTCGCGGAGATAACGCGGAACGAGACAGTTTTGCGCATGCGCACTAACAATGTGAAAAGAGTCTATTCTTTCGACCTTCATTAAGCCACCATATGTCATTAAGATTATTGTTTTGTCTATTTTTGAGTGGCCGTTTTACACATGTTTTACTATATGCAGATTCTACTGTTATTTATTCATTAGTTGTTGTTGCCCCCATTGTGAGTGGGGTTTAGTGTCAGGTCTTAGTTTTGTTTTGCAGTACTGTGTACTGCAGCTGATTGTTCTTTACAAGATTGTGCATGGACTAATAGATATCCCACCCACAGATTACCTGACACAGACTAGTTCCAGGACCAGAACAGCCCACAAATACAAGTATCAGCATTACTCTACATCGACCGATTGTTTCAAGTACAGCTTCTTTCCGCGGACAATCCCAATTTGGAACAGACTACCAGCAGCAGCAGCTGAGGCTCCCTCCTTGGTATCCTTCAAGAGGGAGCTGTCTAACCTAACCTTCTAATGGGGATTCATCCCCCAGCCATGAATGTAAACCCGGATGAGGAGTGGTGATCTGTGTCGTCGGGTCTTGCACCCAGGTACCCCCAGGGAAGGCGGATTGGTCTCACTCTGATGGGCGAAAAGTGGCTGGGAACAACTTTTTCTATACTTCTTTCATTTACGAGGGTCATTTGGAAAGTTCTTAGCATGGCATCATAACTCCACAATGCGTTGATAAAATGGTATCAAATAATACATTTTTGGAAACTAGAATTCAACGGCTTCTTGATGGTTTAATTTTTGTCGAAAAAGGACTTGGCGTGCACGTGCAGCGCATGCTCAAAATGAGTAGGGGTTTATATGCTGGCGGAAATTTTAAGCAAAATATTTGGAAAAAAGCGAAGGAAAATTGGGGACCTCATTTGCGATCATGATTTAAAAAATTAACGCGTTGGTGCCACTTTATTTTTGATTAAAATATATAATGCGATCGCTGCTTGCAAGACTACCGCCTTTACATTCAGAAAATGTTGACTTATAGAGAAATGGTAACCTTTCATAAATGGGACTTTTTTCGATTTTTCTTTATATTTTTACTATAATTTGTGTCACTACAGGAGCACGAAAAAAGCCTATTGAGTATATGTTTTGCTTTATTTATAGCCAACAATGCATAAAAAATCATTTCGTCGCACGAAATGTGTGGCTTTATTAGTTCTGTAGTCAAGGAAATTATTCCTAATAACACTACCCCTACTTTTCAAGAAATGGGTGGGGTAACTCAACCCCGCATATTTTGTTGATGGCACAAGAACTTCTCACGGTATCGCGTTTACCATCACTACAGTGATTAATTTGTACTCTCAGGGTAATTTTACCTTTTTGCTTGCCACTGTTTTCAATTGAAATGAACCAGAACGTCAACTCATAGCTAAACTCATTCTGCCCATGGGAAGACTTTAAGAGTTATCTGCCCTTTGTTCTTGTTCACAAAATTTCTTTTGGTTTCAATACAAAAAGCATAAAGTGGACTTGACAAAAATACCAACATACGGCATTTTTAAACTACTGTCGGTTATATATTTTCAAATATGTGCATTGTGACATGCGAGTTTTAGACGTAAAAATAGGCGCATTGCTTTGCTTTCTAAACGGTTGTGGTATTGCTGTTCATGTATTTATCTATTAGAAACATCCAATCCGGTCATCAATTGTATAATCACTGTACCAGATTGTGGCCTACCAAATGGTACGAAATTATCTAATTTCATGAGTAATTCTAAATGTTCTGCACACTTTTCCAAAAGTAAAATGCTATATTTTACACTGAAATTTTGAGTTTTCCAGTATACAAACAGTACATGTATTCACAATAATATTTTTCGCGTTTGCATCATAACATCCTCGTGAAATGTGTGCTTCACAAAAAGGAAAGGTAGTTCTTTAAAATGATACCAGTCATGATAGGGTTTGTAAATTGGTTACGGAGATAAAAGACCATGCTAAGAACTTTCCAAATGCCCCTCGTACTAGTGCTTACAGTCTCGTCTAATACTTCTGTCTTTAACTATTATTTTTCTCTTTAAATTTCTCTCTTGCGCACCACTAAAGAAATGTCAAGTATGACAGCTTAGTGTAACGATGCAGATGTAGATGTGTGTCCTTTCTAGTTTTGCAATCATCTCGCTGGGGGAGAGAGAACTGCTGGTTGCTTTACTTTTGTTGTGTTCTGAATGTTATGTCGCTGTTGACTTTCTCTGACTCTTCATAATGGTCTGTATGTGATTGTGACATTTCCAGCCCATGGTCACTCATAGTTTGCATTATTACTCTAAAGTTGTTTTTTAAGACGTTTGCTTCGTTGTTAATATGTTTCACTTGGGACAAAAACTGTCAGTTAGTTTATGCATTGTTTTGGCTCTAAAATTACCGTGAGATCTTGAATTAAATTTTAACAGTATGGGCCCTCTGCCTTTCAACAGTTAAAGTGGTTTCAGTAAAGGTAAAACATCCTTCTGAAAGTGCTTCCGTGCATGTAGGTCATGTTTTAGACGCTATGTATACTCACCATCTGTGTCTATAGGATATAGGAATCAACTCCGCCATTCACCATAAATCTTGCTGTACTTGGAGAATATGGATTATTTATTTTTCCTTCTTGTTCTTTCTTAAATTAGTTCAATCAGTCATTAGATATTTATTTATTAATTCTTTGTTTATCTTAACTTTGAGTCAAGGGAGTTGTGATTTGCTTTTAAACCTGCATATTTCTTTCTAAGACATTCATTAATTTATTCATTGCTTCTTTTATTTTATTTTTTCTTCTTTTATTTCTATTTTTATTAGCATAAGAGGAACCTCAACTCTAAATTTCTCATCTGAAAGTATGTCTAGATTTTCAAGCTTTGATGATTTGACATTTTTATATTGGTTCCAATGACATTGAAAGCACTAGTTGACAGGATACAGAGCGACGTAGTGCAGTCAGTAATGTGTCTGGCTACAGATGCGTGTCTGACTGCAGATCCGGGGGTCGCGAGTTTGATCCCGGCTTGGTCCCCTACTTTCGTGGAGATTTATTCGTGAAATACTTACTACTGTCATTCTCCTTTCTTCCGCTGAATCATTCTAAAAGGGTTGTTGTCAGTTACAAACGAAAGTATATGCAAGAAGTACTGGTTAACTGCTTGTTCAAGCTTGCCAAGGAAAAAGTGTGGTTAGGTGAACTGACCATCCCGCTTTGACCATAGCTGTTGTCTGGGGCATAAAGCAACAAAACAAACAAACATATTGACAGGCTTCTCATGATGCCACTTAGAATTATTACCTTTGTTATTTATATCACAAGCCGTTTTAGGTATTAATGAGTGGATAGATTGTCATCAATCATCCAATATAAACTTTATATAAAACCTTTGTAGGCCAATCATCCTAAAAATGGAACAATACCATGCAGTGAAGGCCTAGATCACAAAACCTGCACATCATAAGTGTCTGAACTATTTGCTATCGTAAAATCTATATTCAATTTAGTAACTGTAATAATTAATTTAGCAATTTAGATGTAAAATTCAAGAAATTTCATACCATATTTCATTTTGATGACTTTATGCCCCGAGTGTAACACCATTTTCTACAGTTTACCACTGTTAAAATATGGCTTTTTAAATATAGGCACTTTCATTTATGTTTGATTCATGTTTTCTATTTCATGATACATGTCTTTGAAATTATATATGAAGGCATGACTAGACTGTAAAATCATTAATTTTCAAAAACGCATGATTTTTGTACGTGCAAAGATAAAGAAACTCAGAGATTTTAAAAAAAAATATTACACCAAACAGTGCTCTTTCAACAAAATATGCCCTTCATAATAAAAGTACTAAGGCTTTACTTGTATCTTGCAATGTATGTCATATTGTTGCGTTTTTAATTACTGTTTGAAGGAACAAAATAATGCAAAAGGTTTCAGTAAAAATAAGGTGTTACACTGAGACATTTGTTTCGAGGTCTTAAAAAGACACAAAGGCCTTTCAGTAATGCAATGTTTGGTTGAGTGATAACTTTATGGCACCTGATCTCGTGAATTAAAGAGCAGTTTACAAATTCAAGCTCTATATGGCGATAATATTTGCATTAGAAGTCAAAATGTTACACTCGGGACATTTCTGGGTTACAACACATAAAATGGTACTTGTTAAGCATAACTCAACATACAACAGTAAAGCCATGATTTTAGGGAGCTGTAACATCACACTTATCATTTAGGGTCAGTGTAGCTAGTATAGATTCACTGCATGGAAATTAAAACAGGCTTCTGTCCAACAATTGTGCTTTTGGGCTGACAATTTTTTCACGGCAGCTTCCAATTGATAGGGATTTAAACTAACAAAATATTTAAAAAAAACTTTATCCTTATTCAAAAACTAATTGTACAATTATTGAAGTTTACACCGAAATATGAGGTTATCTTGACATGGACATATAATCTGCATGATAGTCAGAAGAAAATTAAGTTTTTTTCAAATGTCACTCTTTTTTTGTTACACTCAGGACATTTTTGTGGTATTTCCTGATCATACTCACTTTCTTTTTCGGCAGGTTAATTATATAGCTATATTTTTTCGACTTGGTTCATAGATAGGCAATGGTCTGCATGGGATCCAGAGAGGGGGTTCGTATGGCACCCTGTCAAATACCTTGATGTCTTAAAAACTGTCAGGACCTGCACCCTTTCTGGATCCGCTCATGGTCTGTGATGTTGGCATAATTTGGATATTTTGGTCATATTCGATAATTTTTTATTAAACTTTAAAGCAGTTGTAAAGAAGAAATAAGAACAACAAACAACCCAGCATAAAATGGTCAATATAACAATAATTAAAAACAATAAACATCATCAACAAAACAAACAGGCAAGAAATAACAATTTATATACTTAGTAATACTATTTTAAGGGTTTAGGTTTACTTGTTTTTTCTTGCACACCGAACTTCTACTTGTGTCATTAATGCGCATCTTATACACCTGTATGAGATTATAAGAATACATAATGAGTGTTAGGATGGGATAGAAACATCCATGTAAGGATCACCGATCGGCATCATGAGGCTTGCCAAATGATGGCAAAAGGTGATCGCTAGAGACAGATTTTTCTTTCTCCCCCTAACACAAATAATGTGTTCTTTTTCTTGTACACCATTAAATACAGTATTTTCAAATAAAAAAGGTTCCTGAATCGATCAGATGCGACATATAACATAATGACTTCACTTTAACATGCCTATGACGTCACTTGTTCAACGACGCGCGCTATTGTCATGGAAGATCGTCCGGCAGTTCACTATTTATCTTTACCACGGGTGAGATAAATAGAATCCATCATTGGTGTCCAGTGGGGACAGAAAAATCCCAACCCAAGGGCCCACCATTCCAGTGGGAAACGAGGCTTGCTGAGTTTCCCACTGAACGGTGGACCCGAGGGTTGGGATTTTTCTGGAACCACTGAACACCAATGATCTATTCTTCTTCTCATATACCAATTCTAAATTTAGCGACCGTACGGTATGGTACAGTATAATATCTGTTGGTGACGTCACTGAGGTCGATATTTACAGTCAATGACGTGCGATGTACAAATCAGCCTGAAACAGCGAATCAACAGCGCATTAAACAATGAACAAATGGATATTTCATCAAAATGGATTAACAAGAACTAGCTTATCAGCCACAGTAACTTGAGTAAGTAATTTTGTGTTTCTTTTTTTTTTACATCCTCAAGGCTCCCCATCACGGTGCATTCAGTCACTCCTATGCCCAACATGTCAAATACGTCAATCGCAATGCACTCAGCATGCTCAAAGCATTGAATAAATGTTTTATGTTTTACTTTATACAACATTGAAGGCCGACTTAAATTGCTGAAATTTCAACATTGACATTTTCTGGACTGTCAACAATTCAACTTTCGTTTTCGAAGGAATACAGTCATGTGCCAAAATTGTTGTGTGTATGTTATCTCGCATTAGTAACCGGCAATGTGTGGCTTATCTCGTATTAGTTACGCTTATCTCACATGGGTAGCGATGTGGGACAGATCTTTACAACAGCGAGCTAACATAGGGATCATTCGATCTTGAATGCTTTAATATGTGAGAAAGAATTATTTCACATAGGTAAAAACAGCGGAAATTCCTATCTAGTGCACAAGAAAAGATGATACAAGCATTAGACGGAAAAGAAAGTGAATCACAAATGACGTTACTGATAACATTATCATGTTATGTCGCAAATCTGAGTATTCAGGAACATCTGGGATCCTTTCTACAAATCAAACTGTGGAATGCAATGAAGAACAAGAAATAATACATTATTTGTGTGAAGATGGGAAAGAAAAACAGGTCTCCATAATCTCATTAATAATACTCCCTCTAATTCACAGCATTGTATAACGATACTAAATGATGAAAGCAAGATTAAATGTCAGTAGTATACTATGTACTAATTGTTTTAGCAGGGAGCATGCTTGTTCCGTTATCAAGGATTTATTGGGACTTTTAGAACTTCTGCCGTTGGCACAAAAGAATCAGTCCTTAAACAGAGAAATCTTACAACACAGCCATATATTCTCAGCTAATCCATGTCACTAGATGTAGAGCGAGCAGTGATCATCCTCCATTGTTTGCTAGTGCAAAAAGGAATTTAGGCTCATAGCACTAGGTATGAGACAAGAGTCACATTATATCAAATCTATATCAAGCTCCAATTGTCGATTTTTTTGATATGGGCTAACACTTGTTTGAATATGTGATCCATTCTTAATGAGTTCCTGGCCATCTGTTACCGCTGGTACAGGAGAAGAGGATACTAAGCTGTTTTCTGTTTCATTGATAATATTAGAATCACTGTCTTGTCTTGAGACTGGTAAAGAAACATCATCATTTGTCATCATGTTTGTAAGAGGTGACCTCAGTGCACTATCGAATGTCCCCTCTGGTGTGTTTATTACCATAATATCATCTGACTGTTTTGCAACATTTGCTTCAGTCAATGGCAAACTCACAAATACTTTGTTCTGAGACTCACTCTGATCTAAGTTAATACTTTGGCTCATGTCATTGTTGTTATTGACACTTTGTCCTTTTATTTGGCTTTTCATGTTCACAGAAATACAAGTTTCAGGAGAAATGACAATAGGTCTAGCTGTGAGAGGAACATTAACTTTACAAGCATCTGATTCTTTACCACTGCTTCCAGAGAATCTGGTGGATGTATCACGAAATTGTCTGCTAGGTTCTGGTTCCAAGGCTGCGGGTAGTTTTGCAAAAGCAGAGTTATCTTTGTCTCCAAGTGATGTTATGCTGGATTGCCGTTTAAGCGAATTATTCACAGAGTTGTCACTTGGTGAATTAGATGGATTAACTTGCACGCTCTGATGATTTCGAAAGAGGGTGGTATTTCTTTCCTCTGGTAAAGGACTTGGTGCAGTTGCAATGTTAGTATTATAAAATGATTCAGGCCTTTTGAATGTTGGCGGCGGATGATTTTGCTCTGCATGGTTATTAAATGGTCCTGCTGTAGAGGATAATGTTTTGGCTCTGCCAAATTGTGGTGGTAATGATAGTTTGAAGTCTGTAGATTTTGCCTGTGGGAATATCAAAAGGTCTTTTCTAGGCGTCATATCTTTTATAATGGACGTTTCTCTAGGAGGGTTTTCTAAAGCTCTTGGTAGGATTGGGGCCTTTCCACTCATTGCATGGGGCAGTGTCTCCAGTACAACATCAGCTGAAAACAATATAAAGAGATTACTAGGTGAGTGTCTTTTGATGTCAAGTTACCAGGCAAAGCTTTTAGAATGCTTGTTGAATCGTGAGGCTGAGGCTTGCAGAGCGATTCAACATGCCTTCTTGAAGCCGAGCCAGGTAAACTTGATATCGAAAGACGCAATTTATGCGTTTACAAGTTGGTTCACTCTTCAAACTAGCGATTATGACGTAATCATCGATTTCCGTGTCAATTAAACGCGATTGACGAAATCATTCAAAAAGTGCAACGTCATGCATACCTGATAAAGATACATGCAGTGAGATAGACGACGTTTATAAGGTCAACTTGCAGCAATGCAGTAGATTTGAGAGAGGTAACTGATACGGCTGTCTGTTTCAGTGCGTTATTTAGGGGAAAACTGTATTAAACAATTTAATTTGGGGAGTTATATCATCGGATATACTGTCAGAAAACACATTTTACAGCTCTGCTCATGCGCTGGGAGTAGAGTATTAGAAATAACATTTATTTTCTTTCTTTTTTCTCAACAAATACATATGTTGTTGACAAAACACATGTTTAAGCAAATGGATTAGAAAATGAACTCAATTTTACACATTAAAAAAGTTGCTTATCAATACCCAAACCTTTATAATAATAATAATAATAGTAATAATAATAATAATAATAATAATAATATATCCTTTGGGACATAGAAAACCAACATCGCCCATGCAATCAGTCCCAAGATGTTTTAAATTGCTATGGTGTCTCATTTAATTCTGAAATGAATTAACACATTTAAGCCAAATTGATTTCCATCCCTCATCTATTTGGCGATCTTATATTTCTAACCTTAGGATTCGCAGGAATTTTGATCATTTCTATTTCAATTCCAATCCAAATTACTGCAGTTTAACAGTGAGGACCCAAGATCTGGGTCTGCACTGCTAGCACATGTCTCCAAGTAGCAAGGCTTATATGGCATATGCAAACGTTCAATTAAGAGTGCGTAGTTAAATTAATTTCTTATTTCTCAAGCAAAACATATGGTGTAGGTACTCAAAAGAACCTGCTGCATGAGATGGTTATTTTGAGCCCCAAAAACATATGTTAAAACTATAGATAACAAAATATTAACGTCTTTTTTAAGCTCAACACGTTTTGTTATCTAAATCGTCGGTTTAACAACAGTACTTACGTGTCGTTGGTGGAGGTGGTGTAGGAATGCGTATTGGGGATGGTGTTCTCACCCGAGGTGGTGGGGGTTTGCGAGAGCATTTAATCCACATAATGCCTATAATAACAATCACAATGACAGAAATTGCAGCAAACCCTCCCAAAATAGCGGCTATTAATGTCATAGTGTTGTCATTTGGTGCTGACGTTGTTGGTGTCGTCGTTGTCGTTGTTGGTGTTGTAGTTGTCGTTGTTGGTGTTGTAGTAGTCGTTGATGGTGTGGTCGTTGTTGTTGTAGTAGTAGTCGGTGTCGTCGTTGTAGCGGTAGGTGTCTTCGTTGTAGTCGTCGTTGGTGTCGTCGTTGTTGTAGTCGTTGGCGTTGTTGTGGTTGTTGGTGTCGTTGTTGTGGTAGTTGGTGTCGTTGTTGTTGTTGTAGTAGTAGGCGTTGTTGTTGTTGTTGTCGTGGTTGTTGTTGTTGTAGTTGTAGTGGTGGTCGTTGATGTTGTAGTAGTTGTTGATGTAGTAGTTGGTATTTCTAAAAACAAGGGTGCATGCATACAATCTCTGGCCACTATCGGCCCGCCAGCAAAACGCCATTTGAATGGTGTTTGCTGGTAGGCCAATAGTGGCCTGATTCTAGGTTTTACTGATTATGCTATAAAGATGGAAGCATATTATAGTAAAATACTAAATTTAATTAGAGATATAACACAGACGTTGTGCGAGAAATAAGTAGAAATGATTAGTTGCTTGTGTATTGCTTGAAACAAGCCAATTATTAAATGTGTATTTTATGGCATAGAAAAGGTTGAAGGATTGCTATTTATAGCAACCAACCAACGAGTTTTACCCGCAAAGCGGGGCAACACGAGGGCTGGTTGCCTTACGACTAGAGAGAGAGGCTCTGTTCTGTTCTATTCAGGCCCAATCTTCAAATATGAATAGAAAATATTTTTGGTATCGCCCAGTTCCGGTATCTATACGAAGTCGATACGGGGAACCAATCTAGATCTTACTAAGAACCTAATTCTAATGTTGAAAAATATGTCGTGATCATCATTAGCATTGACAAAAAAACAAAAAGCTAAAGTGAATCGCGAAGATGCCAGGTTTGTTGATATTAAAGTCATATTTTAGCCATAAGACTGAGGTATTTTTTCTATCATCAGGAGCTTGAACGGTAGTGATAGCTCTTTCAGGCAAGCGGCTGCGTGATCCCCATGACGTGACGTCACAATTCTTATAACGTTACGTCATGACGTGATAACATCTTGAGCCGAACGCCAACTGCCATGTGCATCGACGCGCCTTTGAAATGAGCCGCGACATGAGATTTCCAACAATGTGATATGTGCGACCAGCAATGACTCAGGTCAGCCTGCGCATACACGCAGTCTGATCAGAGCCTTTTCTAGTCGCTTGAATTTTCTATGAGTGTTATGCTACTGACTGAACATCGTTTTGAATTTCCAAGCTTATCAGGAGACTGCACAGGCTCGTCCGAGTCTGAGCTGACCCCTCAATGCGCTTCTGTATGCGATGTTTTCTTGTTCTTTTGTCACTTTCCCATAAGGTGTTCTGGTTCAGGTGTGATACTAATTGTATCGATTCCTCACATTTGCGTTCTTCCTTACTTTTTATACTCACACGAGTACCGACTCACAAGATATACCGTATTCTGTGCTATCCTCTCAGATCAAATAGTGGTTGGTTGCCCATTAAGTGTGCCTATTTCATATTAGTAACAACTGCATTTTATGCAAGACAAATTGATACAGCATGCTTTAAAGATAACGTTTTGCTTTTTACCTAACTGGTGTTGTAAATCAAAGGTCGTCATAATACCCGCAAAGGTCGTCATAATAGCATGACATTTAAAGGCCAAAAAAGTGTTTGTCACGCTGCCTTGCAATCATTTCATGAAAATTACTAAGCTTGAAACTGTTGTAATATAAATTGAAAGTGAAGCATAATTGTTGATTCATTGTTTATTAATTATCCCATTTTTGTGGGGGTTCTGTGTTTGATCCTTGATTTGTTATACAGTACAGTACCTCGTGTCCTTTCTATCATCTTGAGTGACCGTTGGTATTCTGTAGCCTTTCCTCATGGTGTTGTTGGTGATTGTTGTATTTCCTGATTGTACTCACTTCTTTTTTGTATTGTTTTTGAAAATATAGTTTCAATGGTAACGTTTCTTTGTAGTTGATAAAATACACATCTTCTCAAACCCTGTTCATTCAAGACGTTTCTAAAATCTGCTTGACACTCCTTTAAAGTAGTTATATCCAAAGTTACTTTGAAATGATTTGCACCACCCTAAACGTTCTAGTTAGTTAGTTTTTGTTGCTTTACGTCCCATGTCAACAGCTATGGTCATTGCGGGACGGTCAGTTCACTTAACCACACTTTTTCCTGGGCAGGCTTGAGCAAGCGGTTAACCAGTAATTTGTGCACATACTTTCGCTTGTAACTGACAACAACCCTTCTTGAATAAATCAGCGGAAGAGAAGAGAATGTTTATCAATCAGCCAAACGTCAAACTGAACCACAAAAAAGTATGATCGGATGCTTATCTGGATCTGTTTATAGAGCTTTTGGACACATAAGACACATAAGATGTTAGGTCCCGTAAACCAATTGAGTCTTATTTATGCAAACAAGTAAATAACGTAAATTTGGTGTATTTCTTTATCTTTTGAAAGCTTAAACAACACAAAACGTGCGAGGCTGAACCATCAGACCGACATCTTGATGTGCCAAACCCATGCAAAAACGTTGGCTAGATGCCAACAGAATTACCCCCAGCCAGGAAATGAAAGCTCCTTAATAAGATAAATACCAATCCATTAGCAAACAACTGACTTCAACGCTTTGGTACAGATTGGTTTTAAACTGTATGATTCTAAGGGGATCCATATTTCCAGATATTTTAAATATGATGCCTATAACACAAATTTCAATCTACAGCTGTATATATGTAGATTCCCTATGTGTAATATATCTGTTCTTTAGTGTGTACTTATAACTATGGAATAGAGCTACAGTACTAAGAGAAGCTCAGACTTGTCGTCATGGGTTGGTCTGTAATCTGTGAATGTGAAATTTTCTGGTCATACTCACTAGTTTTGCCTTCTTACTTTTCAACTGGCCAAAATGTATATATATAAACAACAAAAGACAATATAGCACTACAACTTCACAATTGGAACTGCCTCGACCAATTCCAAGGAATTCCGTGGAATCAGACCTCAGATTTTCATAGAGGATCTACGTTGATAACGTAACGCTACCGTTATATAGCATGACACTGACGTCAAAGAAACCATGCCAACACAATTACAAGTGTGATTGAAGCAAAACAAATGGTACAAATGAAGTTACGTTTTTTCAATAAAATATTGCTATAGCGATATTTTATTGAAAAAAACATAAACTTCAATTGTTCTGCTGATCAAACTTTTCGAATATCTGTAAAATGCATTTTAATAGGGCTGAACCCACATGCGTAAGAACTAATTTTCCTAATGCCTGTTCTGGCTAACAAAATGGAGCTTTTTCTTACACAGTACTATGCGTAATGCGCCTTACGAGGTTCGACTTGATTCTCAAATTGTGCCCTACTCACTCAGTTGGACAACTTTACAAAGCCAATCCAAAAAAAAGCCAAAATTTAATCAGGGTGTATTAATGACAAGTGTTGTCAGAGAAAGAAATCAAATACAAACCCTTACCTAAATTAAGTAAATACATGAATGACCAGGAAATGTCACCAGTACAGAACATAGTTCAATCTATGGCATCAAAAGTGATGTGATATGTTTCCCCTGAATTATTTTAACAAAAATGATTGTAGCTTCAGATAATATAAAGCTAGTATTTGGACAGGCACTGTTCTAATTAACACATGCATGTATGTATCGATTCAATTTTAATAGGAACTTACCACAGCTACCTGTGAAGTAAAAACAACACATATTTGTTTAATGGTCATGCAAACAAATATATATTCCAAAGCAAAGTTTATATTACGAGTATGATATAAAAATCTGTATCTGCTACATATATATTCCTTCTTTTGATAATTTGTAATGGATAATTAATACTTGCTTCCATATGACTTTTCAAAGTGACTGAATAGATCTGTTGACGTTTTACTAAATGCGACTAGCAACAATCTTCCTATTTCCATTAGCTATACCTAAATAAACAGACTCTAGAGAGTAAAGTATACACATATATTTAATCAACATACAAAACTGTTACTGTAAGACAGGATCTTCCTTTGTCTTGATGTGTTTAGTTATAAGACGTTTTGTAATTTTGTATAATTTCAAATACCTATAATTGTCTCTCAAGGTCAATCTACGTAAATCTCACTCTGATTAGACTTATCCTCATATAAACCATAGCAAGTTTTTTCTCGCAGTCTTACTCATGTTAAGGTTACATTTTGATAGCTATAATAGCTTAAAGCTAACGTTCTACACATATACAGTGATGCATTAAAATTTAGAACAAAAAGGATTGCACAATGAAGCATATATTATATTAAGTAGCTTACTTCAAAGAAAACAGTTATTTTTTTAAATAGTGTTGTTTTGCTAAATGATAATGCACTACAAAATAGACTCATGCCAGGCACTGGCGACGTGTTATGATGAAAATATCAGTGAGTAAATTTTTTTTAGTATACCCTACATTGCAAATTTCAGATCACACACCACCATCAAGTCTGCATTAAGATGACATATAAGCAAATCAAAATCATCTTTCGTTTAAAGTTCATTTCAAATGTTTTAGTGTCCTACATGCGAATTTGACAGTACCTTGCTGTGTTGCAGCTATTTTGTGACGCATACTGTATATTGACCCTTTTGTCTATAATGGATATTCCCGAACATATTGATACAATAAGTATGAAATTGTTTACTCTGTATCTTAAGGGGCCATAGGTCATTATTTCATTAAAATGATTCATTTCTATCCCTGAAGATTGTTTCTTTATAAGCTAACTGTGCAAACCCTGATGAAATTCCGCCTTGTGCAGCATTTCATCTGAGTCTCACCGTTTGCTAAAGAAACTGTCTACATGTATCCAGAGTATAACTACGCAGCTACCAGCTTAGCAAAAGCATAGTTCATATTCAAATTTGGCGATATAGGTGTCATGTAAATATTAACAATTTGCCATATAGTGACAGGTATTTTAATACTGATTGGCAGATTGAGATGTTTTAAAGAGGCAAGCTAATTTCTTGATAAATGTATATTTCAAAATAGGTTTTCTTAATGTCAGTAACATAAATTGTTGGTACTTATTGGAATTGCCTCGTCGTATTTTGTTACCATAGCAACGGTAATATTTTAAAAAATGCTGAAACTTTACACGTCAGTCATTCCTCTAATAAACAAATCGAAAAAAAAAATGTGAAAAGCAATTTTCAGTTTTTGGCTCCAAAGCGGGCCAAATTAGCCCCTTAATGCACACACCCCTTTTAAAAATTTCCAGGGGAGGCCCAAAAACATATACCAATTCAATAAATGAGTGTTTTTCACCATTATTTTTTTTTCACAAATTTTATTCTGATTAATTTTTACTATTTTTATGTTTCAGTGTAATGAGCATGTAGAAATGAACAAGTTTTTGTGTAGTTTAGTGTGCACTTGGATGACAATAATAGATAGCCAATTGTATATTATTGACAGCTAATCTCTAGATGTTTCATTGGAATAAAATGCTAAATTGGTGGTTGCCTGGTTGTTATACGGGTTAAGAAACCTACCATCAGTATGAAGAGTAAGTTCGAGCCTGTGACCAACCACTTGACCAGCTGCAGAGACAGGAAGATTGTTTGGTGTTTGATCTTTCGTACAACTACCTGGTGCCACTGATACTTGTATAGTTCCTCCATTAACAGTTGACATCTTGAAAATATTGAAAGCAATATTAAAATAAAGATACATTGATTGGATAATCCAATAAAATTCAATGGGTGACACAACAAACCTAATGTTATGTGTAACTAGTGTGACTTTCATCCTTTTTTAACAACAACATAATCTAGGACAAAGATTTGGCGCTTGTAAATACATTTAAACCCTAGTGGCTTAGGTCGTTGTGCGTTCTAAGGTAGTGGTTCTGTTGTTGTTCATTTGTTGTTTAATGTTTCTCCCATTGTTTGTGGTGGTTCTGTCTTCGGTACTTGCTTTTATGCATTACTCAGTGTCCTTTCCAGTTTTGCAATCATCTTAATGGAGAAGAGAGCCTGTTGCTTTATCTTAATCGACTTTCTGATGTCTTGTGATATCGTGTGACTGCGAGCGTCATGTGGCTCTTCTTCGAAGTCCTGTGAGTTGGTCAGGAGCGTGTGAGTGTTGTACGTCTTTATCAAAGTAACCTCTTTTTAAAAATCTTCTTAATAGTCTGTCAGATTATAAGAACTATTATTATATATTCTATAAATAAACATCTTTTGATTGGCCCAGATGAATATCCACTCGAGTCAATAAAACTACATATTGCATGGTTTGCCGGACGTGACGTTGCAAAGCACATGGCACGAGGTGATATTGCATGGC
This sequence comes from Loripinus fragilis, assembly GCA_964019695.1. Taxonomy (NCBI): domain Eukaryota; kingdom Metazoa; phylum Mollusca; class Bivalvia; order Lucinida; family Lucinidae; genus Loripinus; species Loripinus fragilis. Next base: position 83,801,250 of record OZ026521.1, on the reverse strand, counting down.
TTACAGGAAGTGACGTCAGAACGTCAAGTAATTTCGCATGGTCCATCCGTAACGTCAATGGTTTTAATGGTATAAGATGACAGAAAATGCATAAATTCATTTATTTTATAATAAAACAATTGTTGACTTATGTTTTGGTAGGCATTGAACAGTAAACTTAATCGTATTGACCTCCGCTCTGCGTCAGTAAATATGACTTTAACTGTTCAATAACACTCCATGTCCACCTCAACATATGTCAATAACTGTATATTATCTTTATAAAGAAATAATTAAAAAACACCTTTGCTCAAAACTGAGTAAAAACCAAATACTTATCTGAACAGGGCTCGAGGCTACAAACTTTTTCATATTCAAAGTAAGGAAGAAGGCAAAGATTAGGAATCGATACAATCATGTACCACAACTGACCCATGACTTCGTATGGGAAAGTGACAAAACACAAGAAAACATCTTGTACAAGAGAGCCAATAGGTCAGCCCTTTCCCAGAAGGTAACCATAAGGCTGCAAGAAACAGACATGGCAGCATAGCAAATACAAACATAAACAACAAAAGTATCCACAAAAGAAACACCTCCTCAAAACGGTCAGTAAAAAATACTGGAGGGCTTAAACTAGTTTCATGGTACCAACCTATACTTAATTATGATGTGGATCAAGACATAAAGCTGTTTGGTTTGCATGAAAGAACCCTAACTTATCAATGAATCATCTAAAAGTACATATGTATCATGATATAAAAAAGATAAAACAAGGACTCAACAGTACATATAACTGAATACTGGAGCAAAAGAAATACAACAGTTAAACCCCGGTGGACCTGACAACAGGCACAGCATCAGGCCCCTACAAACTAATCTATAGATAAGTCTTTAAGTCAGAATTATCATAGAGTCGGAGGTCCCAACCGCAGGCATGAAAATCAAGAGGAAAGGAATGTTGCAATTGTGATTAGGTTGACCACCAAGCATGCAGTCTGCTGCAATACATAAATGTTATTACTAATCTTTTTTATAATGAGAAATTGTTTTAATAAACTGCGCTGAAAAATTATTAATGGCAACAATGTTATTTAATTTATAAACTTAGTCACCATAAAACTCTGGTTCAGAAAGTCTTTGGCACACAGGATATTAAGCCCAACATGGAATTTAGATATCATAATCATAGTATCAGCGATAAAGTCTTTAAAAAGTTTTGTGAAGTTTATGATACCAATAGCCTTGTTTAAGATAGCCTTATTCAATTCAACTGAGCATAAATTCATTGTACTCATAAATGTTATATTGCCAACAACTGTTGTGGCATTTCAATATTCAAAAGTATGATTAATGTAGCATTTGAGATTTTGGAAACCAAAAAAGTCTATATTTGGTATTATTCTTAAACTTCCTAAACATTTTTTACCAAATTATTGCATATCATATTTAGCTTTATCTTACTACAGAATGTACAGGTCCATTAATAAAGTTATTTCACTACGCAATATTTCAAAAGTTTTTTCACATTTCTATTTTACATTAATGGTCTATGTTTTACCTTACATGCAATTAAATTCTCGACCATTTTGTTTCTATAAATCATATCAACGTATAATCAGACAGCAGTTATATATATATATATATATATACAGAGGGATAAAGTGAATCAACTGAGCCGATAGATGCTGTAAATATTTTGCCTCTAGCGAGATTCGAACCCACGACCTCGACAACACCGCCTAGCACTTCAGCAGACATTGACGCTACCAACTGCGCCACTGAGACATCCCCAAAAAAGGATGTTCAGGAAGCGCTGATATTGACGACGCCTGATGCAGTACATGTCGTATATTGGTTCCGTTTCAATGCATGGCATCTATTTCGTTCGCAAGTGAAAGCCTGATGGATCCAAGGATACAAGTGAAATTAGATAAATATCAGAAGTGCGGAAATATAATTTCACAAACATCATTGCTTTCGAGCTACACAGGATCAGAAACTGAGGCAGATTCAGACAGTAGATAAATACAGAGGGATATAGTGAATCAACTGAGCCGATAGATGCTGTAAATATTTTGCCTCTAGCGAGATTCGAACCCACGACCTCGACAACACCGCCTAGCACTACACCAGACATTGACGCTACCAACTGCGCCACTGAGACATCCCCAAAAAAGGATGTTCAGGAAGCGCTGATATTGACGACGCCTGATGCAGTACACATATATATATATATATCAAATACATTTCAATGAAAAAACACAACAACCTTTCTTTAAATTACATTCCAATGAAACACACAACAATATTGTATGCCTACATCATACAGTAAGTATTTTGTTGCATCTCCATTAACTTCAATAAGATATGCAATTCTCATTGGCATTGAATTGTAAAAGTACTCTTGGACGTTCAGTGCCATACTATACCACGCATCACATACTCTCTTCCACATCTTTACTATTTTACATGACATTTTGAATGCCAATCTTTTTCTTCTTTATATTCCAAACGTTTTCTATGGCATTCATGTCCGGCTCATTCCCTGGTTATTCCAGAACGGCTATTCCTTTACAGTCTCGGAATATTCTAGTACTTTTAAAGTTATGGCATGGCAGGAGATCATGCATAAAAATATATCCCTTCTGTATGAACACAACGCATTCACATGTCATTTCAATATCATAAATATTATCACTGTGGTATTTTGCACTATCCATGGTACCTTTCACATTTCTCTGAAGAGACAGGCTTCTGTTGCTAATGGGTCCCCTAACTTGCACACTTGCTGCCAATTTTACAGTGGTCTGAAAAAACTTAGCATGATATTTCACATTCTATTTGCGCCACTCACGACAATGGCGTCGATTGTAATGACTGTGAAATACAGACTAACGTGAATGCGTTGTGTTCTCTTAGAAGGGATATATCTTTATGTATGATCTTGTGACACGCCATAACTCTAAAAGAACTAGAATATGCCTAGAATGTAACGAAATACCCATTCTGAAATTGCCAATGAATTCGCCAGAAATTAACTTCACAGAGAATGTTTGGAATATAATGAAGAAAGATATTGGTAACCAACTGCCATGTTTAAAAGAAAGATATGTGGAAGCGTGGTATAGTGTAGCACCGAACTTCCTGGAAGAAACAATTCAATGCCATGGACAATTGCAACTCTAATTAAGCAAATTGAGAAGCAAGCAATACATACTGACTTTAATTTATAATGTAGGCGTACAGGTATGTAGTGGTGTTTTCAATGGAAAATATTTAAGTATGTTATTGTGTTTTCATAGGAATGCATTAAATAATTATATTCATAACCAAATGTTGTCTGATGATACGTTTATATGATTTATAGATACAAAATGGCATGAGACTTGAATTACATGCATGGAAAAACATAAACCACTAATTTATTTTAAAAAAATGTGAAAAAACTTTTGAAATATTGCGTAGTGAAATAACTTTTTAATGGACCTGTACACTATACTAAGTAACCGCGGCTTGCGACAATATGCGTTCAAAAATTGCCAAAATTTAGCACCTTGTTACCCCACCCACTTTTTCGAAACCATTGCTACAAGACAGAAATCAAAATTAATTACCAGACCCTCCTTGTATTAACTTAAGGCACTACTGTGGAGTACAAGTTGTCACAATGTCAAAGCTTAATTATTCTAGATGTTGCAATTGTGCAATTTTCGTCTATTTTCAATGATTCTTGGGCACTTTTTGGTCAAAAATGTTGGAATCTGTTACCATGGCAAAAGAAGTATATATCAAGGAATTAAACAAGAATCATACCGTTTTGGGTAAAAAAAAACAAGTATAGAACGTTTCTTTGAAATATGTGACTATGCGTATAAAACTTTTTTTCATATTTACAGAGATATCCCTATTAATCTATAAAAGCAGTTGAAATTTCATCTTCAGTCGAGTTTAGATAAAGGAGTTGATCTTGGCCTGAAGCAGAGTTCATTGTGTCCAGTTTTTATACTATTTTGAAGTTAGATGTGGCGCATATTTAATTTTATTACATGTATATACAAAGTAACGAAATACAGGAAAAATGATTAAATATAATGCATAATTTAAACAAGAAATATCTTAAAAAAGAAAAAAGCTAAGATAAAATGGAAGTGGGCTTGGTACCCGGGGCTATTTTACTTGTTCCGTCACGCAAATTGATTATTTCGCTTATTGGGCGAGCCTATACGGTCCTTAATATGCAAACTTAAATCATGTTATAAAGACGGGAATTCACGAGACCAGCTCTATTTGATAATAAACTGATACCACACCGACTCCCGTCGTATGTTCATATTTTTAAAACTGATCAAGAGAAACATTTCAAAAATTATTACCCCATCCCGGTTGTCTTGTCGTTCTGCTCTTAGAACTAATCAAAATTATGTTTTTTTTTAAGTTTGTTTAAGTTTTCATAAATGCTGTGAAAGGATGGAATTTTTACATCCTAAATGTTTTATGCCAAATAACATTCCCTTCTAGTACCGTGAGCGATATGGATCAATGACTATCAGTTGAACATAAAGCCATGTATATACTAGTATAAGACAGTTTACAACAATGCTTCAGTGGATATTGGCTTGCGTTGCTGTTTATCAGCCTAGTCAACAATATTTCAGTTATTTCTAACCGAGTCACAAAGACGGTGACCCAAAAGAAAGGCTATATCTATAGATGTCTACTGCCCAAAAAGCCCTATTAGTTTGAAGCCCTTGGCCTAGCTATTCTATGAATTGTTCTGCTTATTGATCTCATCACTCCCATAGGCCTGATGTAATGACTATAGGCATATTTTCTATAATATTAAGTAACGTTAAAAGTTTAAATATAAAATACAATGCAGTACATGTATGTGACGGTACATCTGTCATTTTTCCAGGACTGTGCATTTTTGTTGTACGCTCGCACATACCGACACATGAACAAAACATACAGATAGGTAGCAGACAAAATAATAGTACATGGTAGGCATTTAACGCAAAAATGATCAATTATCCGGAGACCTATATAAGCAGCCTGGATTGCATCGTAAACAGCACCATTTGTTGCCTTCAAAAAGATAATCGTCTGCTATCATCTCTAATGCACATTTTATAGTTGAGCAAATACTGCGAAATCTATCTTAGGTGTATTGCACTGACAGGACAAAAATGGGTGCTGAAAGAGTATTTTTATACAAACTAAAACTAAGTTATTTATTTTTACAAGATATCAGAGCAGTCAGATTGTTATCATTCTCCGCCAAAATTTAAATCTAGTTAGAGTTTTGCTTTTTCTATGCGCATGCAAATTTTCAGTGTGAAGTAACTTTTATATAAAATTTTAAAAACGAAAAACTGTTTTCCATTTGAGGTGCATTACTACAGTAGTATATAAAGAGTTAAGTATGATTTAGGACAATACTTACCAAGCAGGCGAACTCAATCCCTGAAGACGATCCTGTGTTCATTACAGTATTAAGAATATTATTTCCGGAGGTGGTGTTAAAAATACAATTCACTGTCCCAGAGTCTAAAATACAAAATATAAGACACCAATAAATGTTTAAATTCGCTATATAATTTATGCTTTTTGAGAATGGGATGAGAATGTGGTGAGAATGTGGTGAGTATGCGATGAATACCCAAATCTCAGGGCAAAACTTAAATACAGTACCAGCATCGTATATTCGTAAGGGCACACGTAACACTTTTGCAAACGGAATAAATTTCAGAGTAGATACAAAAGTAGATATGGCTGATGTCTTTTCTACAACAAAGAATCTGATATTGTTTTCTTTTTGTTGTCGAATAATGTTCCCATTGTGTGCGTAGAACTCGTGTATGGTCCTCATTTGATTATAGAGTTTTGTATGCCCTTTCCATTTTTGGTGATGGACGCAGTGACTCAGTGGTAGTGTGTTGGACTAGAGATAGAGAAGACCCTGGTTCGAGACTCATCAGAGACACTGTGTTGCGCACTTTAGCAAGAAGCTTTATCCTCTGTTTAGTACTGGTTTAACACAGGACGACAGGCAAATGTCCGGACATGACTGTAAACTTGTTGGCTGTGTCGTAAAACGGCAACACAAACAAACAAACAGCGATTGGATTTATTACTAGTCACACCGGACCTCACACAACGTGAAACATTTCCATTTTAATGTCGACTCGATGTTACATGTGTAGCATCGCATCCGACGTCGGAGCAACGCTAGTTAGGTGATTGTTGCAATGCAGTCTATGTTATTATATAATGTACCTCTATTTACCTCTATTTAAAATCCACAAAAAGAAACATTTACAAATAAGTTTATTTCAGGTGAGATGCTATGGTCTGCACCATTTGATGAAATAAGATCTGATCTGGGTCCAAACTGTTTGAAAAAAGCCAGTAAGTTAATTATCTAAATGATTGGAAAAGCCTTCAGTAAAATGGTTAAAATACCTGCATAAGCTACCGGCGTCACACACTGAGTATAGTTAAATTTTATCTGCTGTTTGCTGGTACAACCATCCCACACAGATGATGAATCACAGTACATCCCCGTGTTGTCTGTAAGGGTGTACCAGAAATAACCATTGAAATGTTCTGGACAGTTCTGTACAGTCTGGTCTTCTTGACCTGTAACGAAACTTGAGGGTATCTCCTTGCTAGGGATGATTTTGTCGTCTGTTGATAGCCTTTGCTTACAGTTCGGACCCGCACCAGGACCGACTAAAAGTCGGTCTTAATGTTGGTCCAAAACGCTTGACACTCTGATCGTAATCCTGTAAGAAGTGTTTGAAAAGGCTAATTGTGAAAAATATCAGCAGTCGATAACAAAAGCATGAACAAATTGCTCACACGCAAAGAGTTCACAACAGTCCTTAAGATGATTTGTTTGTTTATTTGATTTGATCCTTTACATTCCATCAACAATCTTTCAGTTAAGCAGGGACAGGTCTTCCTGGGTTGAACCAGTACTAAGCTAGGATAAATGTGTCTTGCTCAAGGACCACAACACAGTGATGCCGGTGAGGCTCGAACCCGCGGCCCCTCGGTCGCGTGTCAAGCACTCTACCACTGAGCCAGTCCTTAAGATGAATTCAGTTCAGCAGCCGCTATGTAATATTATACAAATTTTGACTTAAGGGTGAGGTAGGCGCCGTTAAACTGGTTAAAGCCCTCCGGTAAAGTATTTTACTGACCGTTTCAAGGTGGTTCTTCTTTTGTGGATCTTTCATGTTTTTTTTCTGTCTAGTGTTTGCTATGTCTTTGTGCGTGTCTGTTTATATGTGCTTTGTGGTCACCTGCTGGGAAAGGGCTGACCTCTTGGCTCTCGTTTGTGGTGTCTTACTGTGAGTTTGTCACTTTCCCGTTGGTATCTTGGGTCAGTTGTAGTACTTGATTGTATCGATTCCGTATCTTTGCACCCTTTCTTACTTCAATGAGGAAGACATAAGGATTTAACTAACCTTAATATCACTAACGACAACAGTAACCAGATCTTTTGCATGGCAACATAACATGAAAGGTCTTATGGTAGTACTGTATGCTAAATGATGAGAGCATTTTGAAAAATAGTAAGTGAGTATTTTCAGAAAATACCACACACAATGATATGGCATGAGAAATAGCCACACATCAATCAAGAGACACCAGGAAGACAAACAAAGCAAAGCAACCAGTTATCTCTTCCCCATTAAGATCATTACAAAACTAGAATGGACATAAGGTAACGCACATCAAAACATAGTCCAATAACAGTATCCCACAATGGGAGTAACAATCAACAACGAATCAACAGCAACAGAACCACCGCCTCAGAACGGACAGCAGCCAAAGCCACTGGGGCTTAAATGCATTTTACTGGTACCAAATCTTCGCCCTAGATTCTGCTGTTGTTGGAGCACAAAAATGTTAAGCTCGCATGGCAGATTCCTTACTACATGTATTGCAATGTATCACCATAGAGAAGCAATATAATCAAATTAACGTTTGCTGAAGTTTGCTAGTAAACTGTGACGTCCAACTGTTTACTGGAAGCATGATGTTTGATAGAACTGCACTGTATAGCCAAGAGACTTCTAACGTCAAAAACAGAATACGTGTGTTATGATTGGCGATTTTTAAAGGAATAAAATGTCCGTTTACCCTTTATTTTATGAACATTCATGCTAATCTCCACCCATTATGAATAACTATACAAATAACTTTCATGTTAGTACATAGAACAAAGAAATTACTTGGCTGGCTCACTAGTGTAGGATGATATCAAATCATATTTCCACAAACAAACAGAGTAGACCGTGATCAGGCAGCTCATGAGTTGCCTGATCCGGGTCTGCTCTGTTTTCAAAAGTGTAAAAAGTCGTCTCTATGAGGTAAAGGGTTATTGTAATTACATTGTCTATGTTCTATTGCTCTGGATGCTATCTGTCAGAATATAAGCCGCATACAATAATAACGTTTTGTTACACTTATACGTTGTACTTATTTTGAAAGACATTGTAGAGTAAATTTTGACCAACACATTGGCAGATAACTTGAAGTCTTCAGGCCATTCTTTTATTCAGTTAACTTAAGGTCGTCGTTGGTGAACGGACCGTTCACCGAAGAAGACCTTAAGTTAACAAAATAAAAAATAGGGCCTGAAGAAACCATAACATGCAGAAACACAACAGTGATTTACCAGTTCTCAATAGAAGATGATATTCATTTACAGTAGGTCCGTTGGAACTAAAGTCACATATTTCAGCTTCTGGGTCAGTGATTGTAAGAACCGTTTCTCTCATAGTTACTCTAGCGTTGTTAAGCCGCTGTTCTTCTCCTGAAATAAACAATGAACGAATACAGCAATTTGACTTAATGAGGTTATGATTACTTAGCGTTATTACACTCCAAGGCGTGACGTCATATGAATAATCCGCGTTATGTTCACTTGTTACTCTTATTGCACAAGACCCTTCTATAAGCTTCTGACCATTTCCATTAATTTAACCCATATAAGCCTAGCCTCATGGTTCAACTATTAGATTACACAGTTTAGTTGCCAATCAACTACACACGCATTTCTTTTTATATAAGGATATACTAAGGATACTTTGATTCAGGTCCATCTCTACTATTCAATACAATAAAAAAATAAACTAATCATACATCCATCTCATAATTACAGATATATACAATAAAAATGGATGCTTGATTAAAGTGCAGTACAAGTCCAAATGGTGCAGCTCTCTAAACTCAAATGTCACAGAAATTGGAAAAGGATTGAAATCCTTTTTATCGTTTATAATCCATTATGACTGGCTCCCAGACCATTGCTGGCTCTCCGTCAAAAGTATGACACCTAATTTTGTAGTTGCTGTCAGTGTTTTACTGCCACTTAGTTGTCATATTGGATCAGGTGTGCCATATCTGTGCGATTTTGTTGAAGAAGTTGACACGTTATTAAAGGCAATGACTGATAAATGACTGTGAAAACGTGTCTGTGGTCGGAATAAGAATATTATCAATGACTAGGTAAAGGCTGCAGCAAAACATATACAAGCTAAATTTATTGCTTGTGAAGATTTGATAAAGAGGATTGGTACATTCGGTGTGATACTGTATCATAATCAGTGACCCTTAAATGTCATTTTTTATTTTGCTTAATTGCATATTGGTAGTTCTATAAGGTACAAATTTACTTTGTTTGGAAAGTATTTTCTCAAATGAGCCGCGACATGATATTTCCAACAATGTGGAATTTGCGACCAGCAGAGGCTCAGACCAGCCTGCGCATTAACACAGTCTGATCACAGCCTTTGCTGGTCGCTTGAATATTGTATGAATATTAAGCTACTGAATGAACATCGTTTGGAGTTTCTTAGCTTAAAAGGGGACTACATCGTCTGAGTATACACATGTCAAAATGCCACATTGTTGGAAATCACATGCCCCAGCTCAAATGTTATAAAGTCGTAAGAATTCCAAATATCCTGAGTATAGTAAAAATGATCCCACTTACCAGATTGCATATAATAGTAGTAGGAGAACTGTGTAATCTGATAGATTTTCAAGCAGAGATAGGCGTAGTAGGAAGTGCTGAATATCAGGACTGTCTGTCTACCTCTGAAAAACACCACTAAATTAATATCAATCTATCTTACACAGAATATGACGCTAAAAATTTGTTCTTTTACCCATTTTCTTCTTTGCTAAGTAGTTTTAATGTAAATCAGCATTTAGTACCCAAGTGAAGATATGTAGGTACTCTTACATGCATTAACTAATGACAACATGACTTTATGATAGCATTGATCCTTATCGAATGTGTGTAAAGGACATTGACATTTTGATAGTGTTGCCGAAACTTCCCTTTGCTTCCGATTCCACTGGTACCATCACAAATAAGACGTTTGGTGTATTAGAAATGAATAAAATTTATAATTAGACAGACAAATCCCTATGACAGACCAGGGTACACTAACAAAGGGACTAGGGGTTGCAAAATTAGTCTTCCCCAAAATACTTCTAATCCATTATTTTCTTGCGTAACCGTTTTATGATATCAATACTTGATGATAAAGGCATTTAGTCCAAAATTATAAGATTACAATGATTAATTATTTAATTGTTGTTGTTTTTTTCATCTAAATTTATTTTAAAGATATTTAAAAAACAGTAGTCAATAATACCTTGATGACTATTTTTCACCTGGGTCCAATATTATGCAACAATACATTTTAACCATTCATCCATGCTTAAAGTACACCTATTCAGGGCCCATATAACCTGTAATGTGTATTTGTTAGATACTGTATATGTACAAAATAATCTATCAACAGAATTTGGAAGAGGACGATTTTCATAAGTTAAAGAAAAACATGTTCAAAAAGCTGCTTTAATTATACGCGATTATGTCATTGGTTCCTTATTCGGTAAGAATGGCAGTTTAATGAGTTTCGCCCTCAAATTTTGGGCTACATAATAGCATTCCCCCCTCAAACCAACACGCCAACTTCATATATTGTGTATAATGTGGTAACGGATGTACATACACGAACTTTTACTGGTTCAATCAGAGGTGTGGGAGGACAATATCGTATAAAAATTTTGATTGCTATATATAATATTTTTAAAAAATGATTGTTTAAGCTCAAGTATTTACACGTTAGAGCATTTGATTTGGAAAACTTATTCAAAATTCATAAATTACTCAAGACAGTTGACAAACCTTTAGTTTTACTGAAAACCATAGGCATTTAACATCAGCAGTTGTCAATGATCCAATGTCACTTAAGAAATAGATTCGCGCTCGCAGTGATTTGTTGCTTAATATATCACTGGCTGGAGGTCAGTCGTTAAAGTGAATTAATCATGAGCGCGAAGCGCGAATGATTTATCCACTTACGACTGACCGACAGACAGTGATATATTAAGCAACAAATCACGCTCAGTGCGAATATATTTCGATTCTAACACACAAAAAGATTAAAAATACGAACGAATCCTTCATAGTCTATAACGATTCAGCCATCTTGAACAGACTGTCAGAATTTCCCGCAACTCTTATTTAGACTGAAACGCATATTTTACCAACATTTTAATGTCAAGTAGTTGTGAAAACGACGTTACGCCGTCTATTGTCAACGTTACAATGCTGTATGTGGTAAATGACGTCATGAAAAACAAACTGGCGACGGAATGACGTCAAGCCGGTCCGTGTCCAGTCCGTGCAGTGATTTATCAACCAATAAATCACTGAGTTTAACCATTGGCTATTAAGGCGAGGTGTGTTAGAATATCATCTAACACACCTCAAAGTAAGAAAGACAGCAATGATCAGGAATCCATACGATCTAGATCCACACCTGTCTTTTTGTAATTTAAGCCATTGCCAGATATTAAACCTACATACTTTTTATATACTATCAGCTAAGGCACTAAACAGACCAAATATATGTATGTTTAGTCATTAGTCAAAACAAGTAGTATTTGCTATGCAGCAACTGTATTATTATTCATGTGCCATTGGTAAAAATATGGCATTTAATTTACCAAAGTCTGTATGTTTTCATTTTTGAAATCAAATGTATATTTATAAAATTGTTGGCAAGGAAATGGTATATTCGGTCCTAGAGTTTAACTGGTAGATTTTATTCTTACGCGGAAAAAAGAAGTCAACGAACAAGGAGGATCCTCAAATATGGATACCAATTGATTTGCTGCCACTCAGTGGCCTCTTATACATAGCTACACATGTAAAATTAACAAATTATCTAAAGGAAGGAAATCAATAACACTATTAATCATATGATGTCGCGTCTGGAAGTGAAATAACGCCATGCAATAAAATCGATAAACCACTAGTGGTTTATAGATTTACGGGAAACGTTATGACGTCCATAACCACGTTGCGTGCATAATGACAAAATTATAACGTTTTTACGCCAGAAATGAGATTTCAAAGTATTTGTCATATGATACATAGAATCAAATATTCGTGCTCTTGTATTATAGAATTTATTAAACTCGTTGCGAAAAAGAGATAAAATGCTCGGCAAGCCTCGCATTTATCTCTTTCCCTTACTCGTTTATTAAATCCAATAAAAAATGAGCACTCATGTAAGATCCTCTATATCACATCTCTGTTTTTTAACCTTGCTATAACTATTTGGTATGTTGAATAGTCAATGTTGTAATAACAATCCCAGGGGCTAATGTCAGCCAGTAAACCATCAAACGTCCATCCTGTCATGTCTGTCTCAGCAAACGTTAAGCTACCATGGTCACTCTCCTTCCACGCCTTGTTCTTTAATATATCCAACCATGAGCACACAGCAGCTGGAACAAATGTTCAATTGCCATTTACAATTAACAATGTATTCCCTGACGTAGACTGGTTCCAGTCCTTAAACAAATTTTCATCAATGTGTCATATCATATACATGTAGCCAGTCTAACTCTGATGGCTCTGTTTTAAAACAGAGCCATCAGAGTTAGACTGGCTACATGTATATGATATGACACAGTGATCAAAAATGTTTTAAGGACTGGAACCAGTCTAACCCTGACGTAAAGCTTTAATCGGTTGGTTGGTGTCTGATGTTTGTCGGACCCATTGTTGCTGAACTTGAGGTTTTCTTTAGCTCTGACTATCTTTAAGCCATTAGCCCTTTCCTTAGTTTCATCATAGTGTGTTAATTTGATTAGATTGTTTCCCTGTGATGATACATTGTATAAGTTAGGAAGCCTCCATGCAAGCTAAACATTTTTGTGTTTAGGGCGAATATTTGGTACCAGTAAAATTCATTTAAGCCCCCCAGTGGCTTAGGCTGGTGTCCGTTCTAAGGTGGTGGTTCTGTTGTTGTTGATTAAGGTGGTGGTTCTTTTGTTGTTGAATCATTGTTTATTGTTGCTCCCATTGTTTATGGGGATTATGTGTTTGATCCTTGTTTTGTTATTCAGTACTTTATGTCCTTCTTGTTTTCCAATCATCTTGAAGGGGAAGAAAGAGCTAATTACTTTACTTTAATTGTCTTCCTGGTGTCTTGTGGATGTTAGTGTTCTGTGGCTCTTCCTGACGGTACCGTGGGTTGTTCAGAGAGTGTGTGATTGTGGTATTTTCTTATCATACTCACTTTTTCAAAGTATTCTAGTGTAATGTGAGAAATAAAATATAATACTCGTGCTCCTGTATTCAATTTATTAAAGTCATTTTACGGATTTTCCCAACTTTTGAAGTAAATTCAATAAAAGAGCAGCACTCATGTAAGATCCTCGATATCTACTTATGAGGTTTATAATGGTGTTGAGTACAAATTGAAATCTTTGTGGTGCTGACAACAACAGTTTATTAAACGTACATGCTGGTTTAAAATAAAATAAAATTTACTAATTGTAAAAAATATTCTAAAGATGAAAGAATTTGTTCAAATTTTTGTCTTATTGAGTTTGCCTATATTTTGCAAAATATATGTCAAAGTAGTAAATTCATTTGATTCTGATTATTCATTAGGCTGAAAGAGCCATCTGTTAAGTCAAAGGTTATACCATAAACCTATATTTATTTGGAAGAGAATAACTAAATTTGCTGTCTATGTTAGTCAATGTGTCACAGTGAAATGTTTCGACCACAAGTATGCTCCATCCCATTGATTCTACTGTATTCTCTTATAACATCTAAAGCCAAATGAATATGACAAGGAAATACCTCTATCGCAGATCAGATACCAACCTATGAAACACACACACACACACACACACACACACACACACACACACACACACACACACACACACACACACACACACACACACACACACACACAGAGAGAGAGAGAGAGAGAGAGAGAGAGAGAGAGAGAGAGAGAAAGAGAGAGAGAGCAAATAACCAGGTCTTAGTAAGGCACTTTTCAAACTAGAAAGGACAACACACAAATTCAACACAGAAACAACACTAAAACGTTATCTCTACTAGATATAATGTATTTATGGACGAATCAAATAATTTTGTATATGTATAGTTACTCTCTAGTGATTTTCAGTTTCACAAAAAAGTAAGCATGATCTAGAAATTGCCACAATTACAGACAACAGACTGATACGGACATGAGCTGTTGTCTAATGCCTAAGGCATCGGCTTATATCCGTCTATAGATTAACGCATAGAGGCGTGTTTTCTATGGAATTGACCGAGGATTTACGAATGTCTGCAACCCTTTTCAAGTTTGTTTCTGTGTGCCAATTGTCCGAAAGTGTCTCGCTTTCGAGAACGGCTCCATACTTTATTATGTTATGATGGATTGACCTTTCCGAAATTTCATAGAGGAATGTTTAGTGTTTAGGTCTTTGTTTTTGCAGTAGTTTGTATCCTTCCTAGTTTTGCAATCAACTTACTGGGGAAAAGGAGAGCTGGTTGCTTTACGTTTGTGGTATTCTCAATGTTATGTCGCTGTTATCTTTCTTTGCCTCATCCTTGTGGTGCGATGGGTTGGTCTGTAGTATGTGATTGTGGCATTTTTGGTCATTCTCACTTACATGTTTTATGCTGTTTGCTTTCGTCGTGCTCTGTCACTCCAAAAACAAAACAACAACACCCTTGCAACGCAAGTGACATGCACTTTTAAGCAAACCATCTGTAGTGGGGCAGATATGTAAAAAAATCGTGCACTTTATGATAAAAGCATGAAACTTGGTACATGGCCAGATTTGTTATTAACAAAATTTTTGAGGGTCAGTGCCACGCCAGAAATGCACCTTGGCGGCCGCCATCTTGAATTCAAAATGGCGACCTGTTTTCATGTAAAGCCTGTTAAGCTGGATATAATTTTTGCAATAAACTTTTCTTTGAAGCTAGTAAAAGTGTCTATTTTAACAATAAAACATTTGTAATTATCTGACATCACATGAGGATGGGCATAGTATCCAAGATGGCCGCCATTTTTTAAGATGGCTGCCGTTTTAACATATTATTAAATCAAGCTTGCTTATAAAAAACATATAATGAACTTAGTTTAGATTATTGAATCAAATTCAAGTTGTTCCAAGTAAAGAAAGGCTCAGAATATGACCTTGTTATTTGTGAACAGTTTATAAGAGAGCCTTGATACAATATGGCATCCAAGATGGCTATCAAAGAAGAAAGATTTTATTGTGGGTTTTTTCATAAAATGTATCTGAAATTTTTATGACTGAAATTTGTTTGAATTGCAATTAAGGTTTGTTTCTTATATATATACTATGTAATTTTGAGTTTTTTTTTCAACTGTGAATTCAAGCATGGCATCCAAGATGGCCGCCAAAATGGAAAATCTTTTTTATTGGTGATATTTTGCGGTTCTTTCTAAAACAATTATCACTTTTATGCTAATAGTCGTTTTTTGACATCACTGGCGATTTATCTTGCCAGTGAACTTTTCATAATCAAGGACGTACTGGATTTATACACTCAACAAAAAAAAAACAATGAGTGCATGTTAAGTACTACCTGCCTCAAGTCAAAGGCAGCAGATGTTAGTTGATCAAAAGGTTAAGAATTTTACGGAGCGTCTGCCATGTACACTTGCAATGTGTGACTGCAGGCATCTCGAGGATGTCTCTAGCGTAGAGAATGTCTATATGGTTACAGAAATCCTATCTCCAGGTTAAAACCTCTAAAGCGGTGGAGATATATAGATGACATATACATGATCTGGCCCAATACTCTACAGGAGTTAAGCTCCTACTTAGAGGCCTTAAACTCTTTCCATAAAAACATAAGATTTATCACAGAAGGGAGCTACACAGAAGCCAATTTTTTAAATGTCACAGTGCACAAAGATAACCAGGGACACATACAGACAGCTTTTTACAATCCCCTCCACCTATGACTCACACTTAATGAATACCTTCAATACAGTTCTTTTCTCCTTAACCTCAGAAACAAACTTTACCAGACAGCCAGACCTTATGATTATGTGGAATGAATCATTCAGCTCAAGAGACATCAATCTACCTCTATAAGATATCCATTCCCAGCTTCCAGTTAAAGGCTTCCTTGCACTGTATTATGCAAATCTGATCCACATAAAAGCAGACCAGTCTACTTTCGTTTTCAACAATAGAAGTCACGTGATATAACTTTTCCGTTTTTTCTTACTTCAGGGACATTGCAATGTGTGACTGCAAAATCCTATCTCAAATTTTTATCAGGTGCTGTCTCCTTCATCATCCAACATTTAGTAGTTTGTGCCACATGCATTTGGTGCACTTAAACTCAAGGGACCACTTTACATGACTTCATATGTTATGTTCACATGTTGACCCTTCTCTTTCCAATACTTCCATGCATCCAACTTCATCAGCAATTCCTCCATGTACTCAGCCTTGATCACCAGATCATCTTTGTATAACAGCAACTATGGGCAGTCTGTTCTGAATTCCGTGAATAGAGCCTCTTACATAACAATTAAGAGCAGTTGAGTCAGAACAGAGCCCTGATGAACATCAACACCAAAACTTCTCACTGCTACAAATGCCAGCTATTGCCCTCCTTTTCATGTCCTTGATCATGCAATGCATCAGTCGCACCAGCAACTCGTTGATTTAAAAGCATGCACACTACCTACTTGCTGTCCTTCTCTATGTTAATGAAAGTGATGTAGAACGGCTTGTTAGAGTAGCTAGCTTAAAATGAAGATCACAACTGTAGTGCCACCATGGCTTGACATCATCTCGTCAATCTCAACTCACTGCCTGATATGTCTCTCCAATATGCACCCAAACACCCTTTTTAATTCCTTAATTAACCCCAAGCCTCTGTTCAGAGCCTATGTACACACTGTCAATTTTGCTCTCCTACCAGTTAGTTGTACTAGCTTTTGAGATTATGTCGCCGATGAGGTCAAACACCTTGACTATGCCAGTTCCCAAATACATGTAGAATAAAGCATCTTGATGACAATTGCTAATGATCTGTCTGCTTTGTCAGAGCACATCCTGCTAATTGCCTTTGTGATAAACCCTGTGCTGATCAGCTGGCTAGAGCTTCAACTGGGATTTCCTCTGGCATGCCTTCTGCATTACAATGAGTTCGAATTCGAGTAACTTCATAATGCTCTTTCCACGCTTCTTTTTACGCTTCTTCACCTAGCCATTGTTGGCCTGCGTCATTCTGGACATGTTATTCCAATTTTGCCTTATATACTGGGTAAAATCAAAGCAATAACCAGGAACTAGTACAATCAGAGCTAATATTCTTCCTACAAAACCAAAATGGGGAAACTAAATATACAGACAGATAGTATACAGGGTTGATGTAAAGCTCTTTACTAGAAGGTAGTCACTAGGCTACCTTAACACAACCAAAATCATTCACATACATGTATATAAAAGTATATGAAAATAACATTTACACCAATAATAAGAAAATGAGAACCTAGCGGAAGAGCTCGGGCTGTGCAAGTGCACCACTGTAAATGCAGAGCGAAATAACATCATCATTTAAGCCCTACATACCTAAATAGACAGAAGAGCTTGGGTTTCAACTAACTAGACTGGATAGGTTTTTGAACTGGGCTATCAAAGAATCAATGCCTGACTCACTAGCGAGCAATTTGTGAGGGAAGCTTTGGCTAGAAGGTAAGATGTCTGCAACATTATATATTGGCTTGACTTCAGAATAATATATAAACTTTGATTACTTTCAAGTAAACATCATCAACACAACTTGGTAAGGTTGACTGCAGCAAATACGTCATTTGTCAAGATCAAGTCGAAAAGTTGATGTTGTGTATGAAAACGGAGGACTCTGGTCTAAATGCATTCTTTAAATCCTATACAAATTTAGGAGATGTATAACATTTTAAGCCTATGGTAATTGATGAAAAGGAGAAAGGTCATAAAGAAACTTTGATGACTCTATTACAGACTTTATAGGATTTCTCACTAAAAACTGATGTAAATAAATGGTATTTTATTTAAGGGCAATTCTACAAAGGACAGTTTTAGTTCGCTATAGATACAAACATTTTTTGCATCTCTTAATATAGAGCACATTTTATACGAATATCTGTATAAGCGTCTAATTACAAAATTGGCAACCATCGTGGATGTCAGGTTGGATGTCCCCTTTACTATCCTAATGCATTTCTTGAAAATCATTAACAACCTCAAAATAATCTCTAACTGAAAATACAAATATTTCATTTTTCTAAAACTAATTACAAAGCCATCTTGAATACCATCTAAACATAAAAAATTGAAAAAAAAAATCTGATTAGTTTGTCCCTGGTGTCTACTTAATTGCATGTTTAAGGCTTTTGCATGAAAATTCATAATTTGTCAAGTTAGTATAACACCACTGTTGAGGATGAAAAATGTCACAGCCACCTTGAGACTGTGTCCTAAATCTTGTGTTTTCTAAGCCTGAATGACAATTTTTGAGGCAAATTAGTATGGTTCACTGTAAAATATATAAAAATAAATGAGGACAACATATTGGCTTGCAAATAAATGGACTTAAAATAATTCAGTTTAAGATAGACTGCAAATTTTGGAAAAACTAAGATGGCAGCCACTTTATAAATTGTGACCATATAACATTTCCACTTTGACAGCCATCTTGGATGGCATGTTGGATGCTCTTTGTTTTATCCAAAGCCATTAAATTAAATTATTCGTGAAAATCGTTTGCATAAATTCAAACCATATTCTTCCAATTCCAAATGAAAACAAACACTATGTTACGATTTCTACACTGGTAGCCCTCCATGTTAGAACAATACACAACAATAAATCCATGCTGATAAGTAAGTAACTTGTTAAATGGGACTTTTTCTACTTGCTTGAAGTAATTTGCATCAAAATGTATAGCTTTGTAAAGTTCTAATATATAATTGCACTTTTTAGATACAAAAGTGGCGGCCATCTTTAAAATACAGCTTCAACCTTGACTATTTTTTAATTGAAAGACGATTTTAAGGTATTTAGATATTTCTGACGGCTATTTAAGTATACTTAATTCGAGAAAACATGATGTTTGCAAATAAATAATGCCATTATAATGAATAAGTTGAAAAAGGCGGCCATTTTGGAAAAAACAAGATGGCGGCCATTAGAGGGCATTTTCGGCGTGGCACTGACCCTTAATTATTTTGTATTGTTATCAACTATACATGTACCAAGTTTCATGCTTTTATCATAAAATGCACGATTCTTCTTAAAATTGTTACATATCTGCCCCACTACTGCAATTTATATCAATAGTATTCAAGCGTATATCAGCCTTTACACACGCTCAAAAAAGGGACTAGTTTCTTCTAAGCTAGACAATACCGGTCTTTCTATTTTTGTGGATGTCACATATTTCCGTGACATTATTTACTGCATGATGGAAATATGTTTGTTGTGTTGCTTTACGTCCCAAGTCAACAGCTATGGTTATGGCGGGACGGTCATTTCACCTAACCACACTTTTGTCCTGGGCAAGCTTGAACAAACAGTTAACCAGTACTTCGTGCACATACTTTCGCTTGTAACTGACAACAACCCTTCTTGAATGATTCAGCGGAAGGGAGGAGAATGACCGTAGAAATTATTTGATGATCAATCTCCACGAAAGTGTGGGACCGGGCCAGGATCGAACTCGCGACCCCTGGTTCTGCAGTCAGACTCGCATCTGCTGCCAGACAAGTTTAAGACTGCGCTACGCGGCCCGGTGCATGAAGAAAAGAAACAAACGAATAGTAATCATATCAAGGATTTTATTTTCATTTTTATTTATTAACCATTGTTCCTCATTTGAAGACCTTCATCAGTGGAAAAAAAGGTTTTTACGTGATATATTTTACTTGTAGAATGTTTTGCTAATTTTGAACAGTCACTATTTTTCGTAAAACACCAGCATACTCTATCAAAAATGCGTGTCAATAAATGGACATAGACAGAATGCAGAGATAGAAGCATAGTTATATTAAGATAGCTTTGAATTAAGATGTCCTACTATACATCTGTCTCTGTGTGGAGTCGGTAATCCTCGTAAGAATATGATGCACTAAGTGCGTATGTGATTATTGAAAGTGCCTCGAGTGACTCTTCTCTTTTGGCGGTTCCACCTATCCAAATGTCGCATTTCCACAGGCAGTATAAGTTGGCAGGACCATGCCACCTATTCAAGTGTCTTTCTCCACAGGCAGTATAAGTTGGCAGGACCATGCCACCTATTCAAGTGTCTTTCTCCACAGGCAGTATAAGTTGGCAGGACCATGCCACCTATTCAAGTGTCTTTCTCCACAGGCAGTATAAGTTGGCAGGACCATGCCACCTATTCAAGTGTCTTTCTCCACAGGCAGTATAAGTTGGCAGGGCTGTTCCATTTATCAAAGTCTTGTGGTAATTTTATCATCGTGAGCAATAAGCAATTTTCATCAAATATTTCCCATATGTTCTAGGTCAATTTTTTCTGACATCTGTAGATGTTCATTACAGTTCAAGCATACAAAATAAAATATTGTAAATAAAAAAATGTAAGAATGCAAAAGTATAGGGGTGAAGAGGGGGATGGGGGTGCTCTGCTGACCTCAAGTACAGTGAGCCACTTAAGTTACGCACCACCTTTTCAGGGCCCACATTATTTGACGAAAATGCTGGAATCAAACATTCTCTATGATAATTTACTTATTGATATTTTATCTGTTTGGTGGAATCAAAAAAAATATCGAAAACACTCATGCGAATCATTCTGGAACGTCAAAGGCAAGTTTGACAAAAAAACGCTCGTGCAACCTGAACGTCTATATTTTCTATTGCGTTTTGCGCTAAGAATTATCCTTGGTGATCGTTGTGACAGAAAACAAAAAAAATTGTTTTATTCAAGTAAAACCTTTTTTTTGATCGTTGAAGTTAATAACACTGTTACTTTTTGAAGAAATGCTCATTTTGACGTCATATTAACGTCAGTTACAATAATCAAACAGGTTTTCCTTCACATTGTTTTGTGATGAGTCACTTGTTGACATAGTAGTATCAAAACACTAAAACATCTTATCATTGACACGTCTTATAGCCTTTGTACTAGTGAAGTCATCGTGCCGCCAATAAATCCATCAATTTTTTTTACGAAAATAAACGGCGGATACATGGTTGTTTAAACTAGTTTACTCTGAATCATACGAAATTTTAACTAACTTTAAAAAAAAGGAATAAAATCTGTTTTCAAACCTTGGTCAGCTGGAAACTGTTAAAAAACTGATAAAAACACATTCCAGTCTTAGATATTGCCGAGAATAAATCGGCTCTTATCTCTGGCATTGCAGAAATTCTGCCCTTAAAAAGTGCAATGTGATCTGAGTTCAATTCGAAATAATGCAATGTGAAATGGTGTTTTGAGGGTAGTGCCCTTAAAGATCCATTTTCTCTCTTGTTTCTCATCTAATCACAATAAAATTTTAATGGCTAATGCAAATATAGATGTGCTTTATGTTGGTAGTCTCAGAATAAAATAGCATATTTACATTTTATAAGTGGTGCGTAACTAAAGTGGCTCGCTGTATCTGTGGCCAGTATCAATATAGATGGATATATGGATGGACAGACCGAGGGAGGGAAGGAGGGACAGTAATAAAGAGCATTGTTTGTTTCAGGTAGAAAAGTAAGTGATCATGTCCGCATCCAGGTAGTGTCTAAGTTCATATTAACCTGTTAACCCCCGGTACCGCGATGAAGAAACAAAGAAACGCAAATAGCTATTATTCTGGTCAAGTTAATATATTCCGGTCCTTATAGGAATAGGAAATAGTATATTAAGAAGAAGAGCTTTATAAGCTTTTACTTCCGTACTTATCCTATTAAAAAGTGTGATACATGTGTGTTGTATGTACTTGAATTAGAAAGAAATGAAGAAGTTCTAGCGATAAGGCGTATATTTTCCCTAGTTGACGTGATTACAAACACCAAATTTTCAAAATGCCCTTACGTTTTTAAAATTGGTGTAGTCTGGCAGAAAAATATGCATAGCAGGCAACAAAATACGTTTCAAAGCGATTCACCATTTAAAATACTGTGAAAACGTACACTTTCTACTCCCACCCCTCATTTTTCGTCTTTATACTGGGTGCCGCTTAGGCCAAACTTTGAGTAAATGTATTGCTAGTTTTAAAAAAAGTAAAAATGCTAAAACGTTAAGGATAGGGGTGCTCCTCATTTCCAAAACCTTGCCGTATTCCTTCTGTGCATGCGTACGAAATACACGTTTGTCATTGGAAAGATGAAACCGGGGTCTTTTAGTTTGTTTAAGATGCTTCACCCCCCCCCCCCCAGACCCAAAATGCCCTTTACATATGTTATAAATGTTTATAGCGAAACGTCGTTGTCCAAAGGGCATCTTGGGTCTAGGGGCAAAGCATCTAAAAATAAACTATTCCTATAAACAATTTTAGGTGTATTTCGTACGCATGCGCAGAAGGAATACGGTAAGGTTTTGGGAAATAAAGAGCATTCCTATTCTTAAAATTTTAGCACTTTTACTTTTTTAAAACTAGCAATGCATTTACTCAAAGTCTGGTCTAAACGGCACCCGGTATAAAGAATTAAAGTTAGGGGTGGGAGTAGAATGTGCACGTGTTCACGGTATTGTAAAGGGTGAATCGCTCTGAAACGTATTTTGTTGCTTACTATGTATTTTTACTGCTGAACTACACCAATTTTAAAAACATTGGGGGCAATTTGAAAATTTGATGTTTGCAATCATGTCAACTAGGGAAAATATACGCCTTATCACTAGACTTTCTTTACTTTAATAGAAACATTTAACATATTTTCAATACATCAATATAAAAATAAATACACAGCATACAGTAATTCAATGGTCATGCACTGTTCTGGCGATCATTTAGTCATCTGGTTATTTTAATGAGAGTTTATAATGGTTACCCAAACTTCATAAAAGACCGTATAAGTCACGCTGTATTGCTTATTCTAGTTCATGTTTTGACTTCTTGCCTCACTGCGATTAAAAACCATGTTATTGAATATTGTAAAACAGTTTATGACAGGAATGGTAAAAATCCTTTTTTGGTCTGTTAAAATGCAGATGAGAGTCTTAATGTATTATTTTAAGGTGTTCTACGTATGTTTTCTCTGCACTCTACACTACTCAAAATCTAATCAAATAAAAATTCTGAATTAATTGAAAATTATTTTAAAAGAGAGTTTTACTTATTTGGCTTGTAATGAAAGAACGCGCTTTTTTCAATTTTAAACAAAATATAATATATAATATGTGGTCAGTAAATACCACAATCACAAACTGCAGACGAACCACGGCATGAGTAGTCCAGACGAACCACGGCTCCGTGAGGAAGAGATACAGAAGAATAACAGCCAAAAGACATCAAAAAGACATGTATTGCGACCAGCTCTCTCTTCCACACTAAATACTGCATAACAAAACAAGGACCAAACACAGAAACCCAACAAACAATGGGAGCAACAATAGACAATAAATCAAGATAAACAGAACCACCGCCTTAGAACGGACAGCAGCCCAAACCACTGGTTCGAAATCTTCGCTCTAGATTCTGTTGTTGTTTATACAGGTTTTTAAAGCGCTCCATTATGTGTGGTACAAAATATTTATGAGATTTAGCTCGAAATTGTCTGGAGAAAATGTAGGTATTCCATTGGGTCCTCCTCTTGATGCAGATTTGTTTTTGTTTCATTATGAAAGGGACTTCATGTTGTCTCGTGTTGACAATAATCAAGCTGTTGTTATTGAAGCATCTAACACTGCCTAAAGATATCTACATGGCTTGCTTATAATCCTTGTTTCGAACAAATGGTTGGTCAGATATATCCCACTGAACTTCAGTTAAGTGAGGAAAATTCCTTTTTGGAATTGGACTTATCCATAGCGAATAACATCTAAAATATATAAGAAACAGGATGATTGTAGGACAGGTCCCGACGTTATAAAACTTGAGTACAGTCTCAAACTCAAAATAAAGCACAATGATCGGTTGCTTGCGGACACGTGTCCGCAAGCAGCCAATCATTGCGCTTTATCTTGAGTTTGAGAATGAACTCAAGTTTTATAACTTCGGGGTTAGAAAATGCCACAATCGCAGACCAACCCACGGGATAATGAAGAAGAGGCAAATATCGATAACAGTAACATGACATCCAGAAGACAATAAAAGTCAAGCAACCAGCTCTTTCTTTCCCAGCAAAATGATTGCAAATTTAGAAAGGACAAAGAATACTGCACAACAAGACAAGGGCCAGACATACAAGTTAACCCCACACAAATGAGAGTAACAATGATTAAACAGCAGCTGAACTACCGCCTTAGAAAGGACAGCAGCCGAATCCATAGGAGGCTTAAATTAGTTTTATATGTCAAATCTTCGCCCTAGATTCTGCTGTAGTAAAAACACTAAGGTTCAGCTCGTGTGGAGGCCTCCTAACTTATACAATGTATCATCAAAGAGAAACAACAAAATTAATACACATACTGTGATGGAAAAAGAAAGAAAATGGATCTCAACTCATAAACTGTCAGAGCTGAAGAAAACCCCCAGTTGAGCCACGGTGGGCCCAACCTCAAATAAACATCAGGCACTGACCCACAGATTATAGTTTTAAGTCAGTGTCGTCAATGAATCTGAGGCCTGACCCAACGTCCTGAAATTAAAGAGTAAACCATAGCTATACACCGTGATTGAGTTTAAACCTAGGCATGCAGTATATCGCTTACTATCCATGCTATAGCCCACTCTTTTATAATGTTTGATAGTATTTTTTTAACCTGAACATGAAACAAAATCTTTCCAATGATTCCTTTGAATTTATAAACCAAATGGCCACAAAAAAGGCTCTGAAATACCGTGTTACAGAAGAGTTTTCAAGCCAACATTGTATTTAACGATAAACTCTGAGTGTCTTCGGTCGAATTTTGAAAATGATTTGCGAAGTTTATGACATCGATAACCTGCAAGGAAAATATAACTTTTGGTTTAATCAGAGAAAACGTTCAAAAAAATGAAACACCCTTCAATGGGAATTTTACTATTTCAAAATTAAAATCATATCTCTATGATACAGCGTTAGCCCTGAAGGGCCATTAATCCAACACCAGATTACCGATAACCTTCTTTTTGTCTTTGGATTAACCAACCTTCCAATATATCTTAAAAGTATGGATCATGAATAGGCTTACTGTAAAGCACTTACATGTATTTTGGCGGGCATTCTTATTTGGAGATACCGGCGGTATAAACAAAACGTCGCCAAAAAATGAGACAGCAAAATACAGTTTTGATTTCAGTTCCACAATAAGCAATATATGGACACACACCCTTAGTATGTTGGTATCTATATCATAAAGCCAACTTTTCAACGGTAGAGTATGTTTCAACGTTGAGAAAGTCATCTCTTAAAATTGGCTACTATTAAAGGAATGAATATGCTCCCCATTGGGAGCATATTCATTCCTTTAAGAGTAGTCCCAATGAGAATAAAAAAGTTCTAACTTTAAAGAGCATTAAAATAAGAAACCGCCAACATTTAACAGCGTCAATATACTAGTCACAAAATTAATTTTCATGCCGCCAATATTTAATGTTTTACACTACCTGAAGACGAGGCTTGCAGAATGTCAGAATGTCTGTCTGAAATATTCTGCTAAAATACTATAAGCATTAAGTAAGTAGACGTTCACTGTTTTAAAACAGCAATACAGTTCTAATTGTTCTTTCTCGATCTAGATTAGGACTAGCTGATTACTTACTTGCACTTTGAGGCGACAACAAGATCGGAAGAAACATCCAAATGTTCATTTTGTCAAATACAAATATGTTTGTTTTTAAATTTATATAACGAATTTAAACCATCCGGGTTCAAAACAAACTTAGAGACGATATAGATCAGAATATTTGAACCAGTAAGTTTCAATAAAGACAAAAGTGTTTTCTGTAACCCAAGCCCAATCAACGCCCAAAGAAAGTCAGTAAGTTTGAGCCAGACTATACGAAAATTGCGCTTATTACGTGGTTGATCAGAACTATGCTCTGCGCAGACACACAATTGAACAAATAAAACTAAAGGTATAGAACCCGTTATATCCATTACTGTACAGTTTTTAAACACTTTGGCCACTCCTTTGTCATTTGGAAAAAAGGGGATTCTTATATAAAAAGTGATACTATAGTTAACCTGGTGACTATCATTGCTGTGATCATTATGGAAAATGGGAGAATTAAGTTCTACCAGGATTGAACCAGCGATCGCATACGTTCGAGGCAAACAAGTCGACACCGGAGATTGCAGCTCGAAAAACAAAACAAAAAAATGATTGATATACCCCAAACTGATATTTCCCATTTGATTTATGTCATACATTTGAAGTCATCCTTCAGCTCATTGGAATTTGGTACGTATGGGCTAGACGAACAGCAAAGACCTAGACGAGTGGTTAACTCTTTTCAGAACATTGGAATTTTCCATAAATCTCCATACAATAAAGTCAGCTTGTCTGTCGTATATAGTGATGGGCCACATGTTATAATTTCCGAAATATATTTTATTTCTTTCTCTGACGATCGATTTTGTCTCAGCAAACAGTGCAGACCTTGATGAAGTGCCGCATTATGCGGCATTTCATCTGGGTCTTCACTGTTTGCTAAAGTACCCGTTTTGGTGTCACCGGTATTCAAAGGGTAACTTAATATTGAGCTACTTTTCATGACTGTGCATTTACTTTCATTTTCCCATGAGCTGTCCAATTAGCGTTTCACTCTAATTAACTAAAAACAAAAGACCATGTAAATGTTTCGTTCCATTGTTTTGTAATTAGACAGACAACTTGGGCGAATTTTGTGAATGAATGCCATAACACTAAAGAAAGCATACAGTACCTCGGCGTGGCTGGAGAAATAAAATTCAGGGCTCATCAGTTTTAAGGCATTAAACCTTGCCAAGCCTAAGAGACCCAGCCACGACCCACACTAAACCTCTTCTATCGGGGGGGGGGGGGGGGGAGGGGGGTGTTGGTGCCTGATAAAATAGGGTGATATTTACCAGAGCAGCTTTCGCTGACATTAATGTACATGTAAGTGCCTTCAAAGGCCTACATGTAGGTGCGAGTTAAATATTAACCCATTTAAGCCGAATTGATTTTCACACTCCTATCAATTTAACCAGTCATTTCCGTTTTAAGGGTTGCTGGGTGGTATTTTACATTTTTATTCAAATTTTAATAGAACATTCTGTAAGCAAACAGTGGAAACACTGATCAGACGCCGCGTTCTGCAGCGTCAGATCTTGGTCTGCACTGTTTGCCGATGTCCCACAAAAAGGACGTTTGCCTTATATGGGTTAATGCAATTTAAAAAAACGGAAATTTGGACGAGGATTTTGGCAGTATTGCGGGGTTTTGTTGTTGCTGTTTTGTGTACGGGTTATTGTGCCTCTTTCGTCTGGGATCATGAACACAGAATTGGGTCCAACAAACGAGATCTCGGTATCTATCCCATTTACGCAAAATGTCTCTAATAAATGCATATTCTAATATAGACAGCAAAGCTAGTGGTCTAGATGTTTTGTCCGAACTTTCATCAACATCCATACTTCTTGTGAGCACAAAGCAAAGGTTCTGGTAATTCTGCGCATGCGCACAGACATGCATGAACCTTCCCTGCTCTCAAACGCAATAAGACTGAACGAAATCTCGTACAAAGGTCAATTGTATTCGCTACTTATAAAGTAATGTTCATTTTTCATTACAGTTTACTGAATGCATGTAAAGCATGGCCTTCCCTATTTCCGATGATAACAACCAAGCGAGACTCAAACCAATCTGCCAAGCACTTTTGCAATGGTTACATCTCATCGGATACGACTTAAGATAGCTTAACAAAATAAATTTCTGTTTCTGATGCATCACATATAGTGGCGACTTTTATCATCTGCTGATAACATTTGCAAACAGTTGGAACCAGATCAGGGCCGACACAAAGTCGGTCCTGATCTGGATCCCAACCGTTTGACACTCTGATAGTGTTACTGAAATATTTTATGAAAAAGGTTAATTTTGAAAAAGGGTCAGTGGACGAATACAAATGCAGGAAAAAGTACCCATCATGCAAAGATTTATAGCAATAGATAACAAACTACATGATACATGTATCAAATATCAATATTTACAGCTGACTGATTAAACACCTGTTTATTAACCCTGCTCAATACTCTTTATTTCGCCGACAAAGGCGTACTATGACAAGCATAATAGTTCGGTAAGTGATTTTAGTTTTGAATAATAGGGTAAGAGAAGCGTCAAGGTAAACGCTATATAGAATGAGCTGGGAACACCCTGAAAAGTGAATAATTTAGAATTTGGAGACTATATCCAATTGAAACACAGAGAAAAATACCGGAATGGCCTACATTGTAGTTCTTCCCACGTATTTCGACGCCATGTGGTCTCAGCAGGTGAAATATCAGCCTCGTTATGGGTAACCTGTCTATCGTCCATGTTGGAGAAAATATTGTTTAGCCCACGCAGAGGCTTCCTACTGTCGTGCAAACCAAGAGTGACAGTGACGAATATTTTGTTTACAATTGTTAAGTTAACCATTAATTTGTACACTCCACTTGAGCTAGCTCGAATCGATAGATCACTTGTGTATTAATCCTATCCTGTGGATAGGATTAATACACGAGTGATCTATCGATTATAAGTCACTTGTAATCTTGTAATCAAAACATGACCTCACTGTCACTCTATAGATAGGATAGGATTAATACACAAGTGATATTTCGATTCAAGCTTTAACAACAGCAGAATCTATGGAAAAGAAAACTGCCATTAAAATATATCTTAAGCCCAATAAATATATCTCAATTAGTACTTAAAAAAAATATATCTTTTATGATTACATAAAAAGCTTCAAACATTTTGGACCCAGATCGGACCTGATCTGGGTCCATAGTGTTTGCAAAGGGTATCTGGACCAGACGAAGTGTTTTTGTTTGTTTGATTTGATTCTTTACGTCCCATCAACGATCTTTCAGTTAAACAGGGACGGGTCTTCCTGGTTTAAACCAGTACTATTAGGCATTGAGCTGGCTATAGACCCCCCCCCAGGGGGAATTTCATACACTATGATTTTCTGAAACTTCATTATATAAGACACAAAATAAAAGATGTTAGCCCTCAAAGAGTGGCAGCGTTAACGTGTAACATCACGTTATATACATTACCCCACGAAATAGCATTAAACGTCCATGAAAATGTCTCAACCATGAAATGTTCGTACATATTTGCATGCTGACACAGGTTTATGAACTTCTTATAACATAGTTAACTATTTTTAGTAGTAATTTTTATAAATATCTTGGGTTTTACCGTTGTATACGTTACTTAGTGTTTCCTGCCTTATTTCCGAGTACCCATATGGTATTTAATGACTATACATGTATTACATCTGTCACAGAATATAGTAAATCTATTAGGCTGCTACTTAAATGATTTTAAGTTCTTTATTATGGTCGCCCACACTATTTTTCAGGCCTATGTTACGTATGTTATTCTCAAAATTGCATTAAACGTTCAAGTTAATGTCTCTAACATGCCCTGTTTATACTTATTTGCATGCTGGCACAGGTTTATGTACTTCTTTTAACAAGGTTTAGCTATTTTAAGTATTCATTGAATAAATACATTGAGCTCTAACTGTTATGTGCGTTACCAAATGATTCATAAGTTATTCTGAGTATCTGTATAGCAGTTGTTGACTATACATGTATAAAGTCTGTCAGAGAATTTAGAAATTTATAAGGCTGAAATACATTGAAGTTCCTTATTAATTTATGCTGATTTAAACCATTATTATTATGCGATCTATCATTCTTCGCTGTTTGCTCACATAAACAGTAGATACCATGCATTTAAAGCGGAAGTTCTGAAAGACAGGCACTGTGAAACAGCTCAGATCTGGGCAAGGTATATGTATTTTATTCAGATGGTATTGTCACTGATTAGGACTACAAGGAAACAACTTTGAATCGCATGTCAGCTCTAGCTGTATACCTTGTTCCCAATGTTCATTGCACACAATCACAACAACTACGCACAATATGTACCCGTGTAACTGATTACACTCATAAATTTGTCTGATACACATCACAGATGCAAAGAACTTCTCGAACAAAATAGGTTTAGTGTGTCACAATCATTGGTTCTTTGCTTGAGCAATGCTTTTGACATAACTATAAGTCAAACTATAAACCCTGTGCCACGTCAAAGGAGGTACCATAGGCTCAGCAGCTAGAACTACGCTTCGTACTACAGATGGAATGGTGTATTACTCATCACACCAGAGCTCAATATATTAAAATAACTCTTCAATGCACTGCATTCAAATATTCAATTTGCTCAGATGTAAAGTAGAACGAGTACTAGAGGCAGTTTCTGGCTTCACCGATCCTTTTAGTTCTAGTTTTGAAGACAATGAAGTGTACTTTTTGTCTTTCAGGGTTCCTGCTAAGCCTGGCATAGCTAAGGATCTTATTGAGGCTGATGACATTGGCAGGAAAGCTGTTGCAGACTTCATTGACTCACTTTTAGTTGAAAATCTGTCTTTCACAACCCCATAAAATGCTACAAGCTAATAAAGTTTTGAGGCTTGCAAGGTCAAGAAGAAATTGCACAATTTACAAAACGTAATCAGCCAGATAAGAGCTTAAAGGAACGCCTTTGGTCAGCATACCTTATTTCGATTGGACATAATGTTGACATTTAGTTGACACTGCCGTTCCTTCTGGGACCTGTACCATGGTTACTGTCAACTTCTGATAGAATTTCCACAAAACTGACAAGTCCAAACTTCTCCATGGCTTGCAATCGCACATTGAACCAACATTCGATTGGTCATGTAGTGCTGCACATAACTTTGATGGTAATGCCATACTACAGAGCATAGTAGCTTTTCCTGTCACCTTCAAGGGTCTGATGGAACCAGTATTCAACCAGGCACTAAAGGCAGGACATTGAACCATTATTCGATTGGTCATGTAGTGCTGCACATAACTTTGATGGTAATGCCATACTACAGAGCATAATAGCTTTTCCTGTCACCTTCAAGGGTCTGATGGAACCAGTATTCAACCAGGCACTAAAGGCAGGACATGTCGTTTTGTCACTGATACATATATACAGTGTATAAGCAGCAGTCTATAAAGTCTTACAAACATTCTCGCAGAGGATAACCTGGATGTTTTGTTCAACACTGGTCTATGCAACAAAAGATGCTCCTTCTGAATGTCAACAACATTGGCCAGACTATGGGGCAAGAGATCTACAGTCATACATTGTTTCACAAATTGTAACACTACCAATTAGCCAATGTGTTAGTACTACGGAAAGGTTGTTCCTATCAAAATGATAGAGAACCGCTCCACACTAGTTCATCTACATTCTAAGCAGGTTAGCATGACAAACAAATAATTGCTCTAGGCATTCATCAGTGACATGAAGCCTTAACATGTGCTATTTATGTAAATGTGAATTAGCTGCAATATGACATGTTTCTGAAAAAAGTACCGAAGCCATACACATATACTGACTATTTCAAATGGCATGAATATGAGCTTACTCGCACCCTGCTTTTCTGTGCTTAAGATGTTCATACAAAGATTGAACAATCAAGTATTTCCCATGAAAACAAGTGAGGCTTTCCAGATATGGACACAATGTGTGGAAAATAAATGAGAAGGAAATCGAGTACCTCTGGGTGAAAGAAAACTTGATTGTACCCTAACAAAAGAGTCACAGAATTATATCACACATTTTGTGTGATAGGGGGTTACTATGTTCAAAAGTTAACAACTCAAACCTTATAAAAGATAGAAACATAATAATTGCAGTTTCCAAAAGGTACATTAACATTCTTTAATAAAACAATGAATTAGTAAGCACATTCACATTTAAAAAATATCAAACTATATTAGTTTCATAGATCATTATATAGGAATAATGAAAACAATGTAACATACGTAACACTTTGGGGTGCATATTTGTTTTCAAAGGTCCATATCTGTGATGCAAAATAGCTTATTTGGATGATATAGTTAATTAAGAAATCTTACCTAAGGGTTTGCACTTTTCAGAAGTCATGTGATTTACTTAAATTATCAAAGATGTTGGTGGGTAATATATGTAATTGGCTGTTACAAGGTAATGGTGCAATTACGTGAGTGCTAGCATATTGCAAAATCCTTGCAAGATGAACCTGATAGAGGATTAAAAAGCTGTATTGAACATTTCTTTAAACCCTTGGATAATATACGAAGAGTTGCTAGCTTGGCAAGAAACAGCTCTATAACTTCTACCTCATGGGTTTTCTTTGATCTTTAAAGTTGTTACTCACATATTGCACTGTATGTTACAAACTTACATGAGTATTATGTTAACTATATCTGATGTCTCTATAAAAGAAAAGAGGGTTTATGGTAGTTTATGTTTTGAGTTACTTCCTCAGCAAATGAGCAAAAGTAAAAAAATACATAGACCTGTGACAGCATGTAAATAAGTACAAGCAGGTCGTATTGGAGACCTATCTTAAAAATTTAGTGGTATTTGGAGAGTAACGTATGTAACATGGGCTGTAAAATAGTGTAAGACACCATAATAAGTAACTTCATTTCATTTGAATAGCAACCTTATAGATTCGCTATATTCACTGACGGATGCAATACATGTATAATCAATAACTGCCTTACTGATACTTGGAAATAACATATCAACTACTAAGTAACATATACAACGGCAAAAACTCAAGACATTTATAAAATGAATGCTAAAATTATGTAACTGTGTCATACATAGTTCTTGAACTTGTACCAGACTTTAAAAAAAGTGTGAATGTCATGTTGGACACATTATCAGGAAAATTTAATGATATTTTGCGGGTAACGTATGTAACATATTGTTACACACCAACGCTGCCACTCTCAGAAAGCTTACATATTTCATTTTGTGGTTAATATAATGTAATATCTGGAAATCATTGTGTATGAAATTCCCCCTGGGAGGAGGGGGTACTATAGCCAACGAAAGGCCTAGAGAATTACATTTGACATTTGTGTGTGATATGGGGCTACTTTGTTCAACATCTAATAACTAAAAAAGTATAAAAGATAGAAACGTAATGCTTGCAGTTTTGAAAAGTTAAATAAAAATTCTTTAATATAATACCAAATTAATGATCATAAACTGGATTCAATAAAATTTAAGACAAATTATATTAGATTCATTTATCATTTAAAGGGGCGTTCATTGAAAAAAATGTAACATACACTACATCGGGGGTGACTAAATTTGTTTTCAAATGTCAATATCTGTGGCCCAGTTATAGCTTAGTAAGAATATATAACCAATTTGGAAATCTTACCTTATCTTTTGCACTTTTCTGAAGTATTTAAAAGAAAGTTAATTATTAAATATTTTGTAGGGTAACGTATAAAACAGGCTGTTACAGCTTAACGCTGCGATTGTCAGAGGGCTAACATGTTTCAAAATCCTTGCAAGACACTGGGCTTCAAGAAAAATATGGTCTACGAAATTCCCCCTGGGGGGAGGTAAACCATATCCAGCCAGTGGCCTATATGCTAGGATAAATGTGTCTAGCTCATGGACCACAACGCAGTTACACGGGTGGGGCTCGAACCCGCGGCCCCTCGGTCTCGAGTCAAGCACTCTACCACTGAGTCACTACGCTCCCTAGACGAAGTGGTCACCAGTTGGTAAAATTTAAAATTATTTTATGCTTGTCTCCATACTTTCATCCTCTTTAAAAGTGACTTGCTTTAATGTTTTATTTTTTATTTGCTGTCTGTAGATCTGAATGATTTCTTCTACTGGCGCAACAACGATCACAATAGCAGCCATACTGAAACACAACACCTGAAGAATAGTTATCCATATCTTAAACTGGGATAAACTCAACACATGTAAACTTATCATAGCACCGGGTATTACTCCAACAAGCAAACAAAGAGTTCCAACACCGCCTATATATGCGGCTAACTTTGCTGTCTTAAACATTTCATCCAGATCTTCTGTTTGTGGTCGCTCCCCTGGTTTCAGATCAGGAAAATCATCTTTATACAAGTTACACCACGGGTGCAATGGGTTGTCTATATCCTTCAGCTTCTTCCATTCTCGTTCAACGTCAATTGGGTGCTTGATTTTAGTTGTAATTAATGAGACGATCAGTGTCACAAAGAAGCTTATTCCTATACTTGTCCCAGAGCCAGCTAAGACGGAACCGTTCTGAACAGTGTTCTTGAGAAAATCGCCTAGACCACCATCATACGTTGACGCTACTCCAAGAGCTGCACCAACGCCTCCGATCATCCCGAATATTGCACCTGGTAATACAAAGAATAGACATTTTTACCCTTTACTCCATAGGCTATTTATAGATCAAGACACCATTTTCTATTTTCAGAACACACTGAAAAAATTCAAGAAAAATTTAAGCTAAGTTTTGAATACTTTTGAAAATATTATGGAAAAGGGAACCTTTGCTCCAAAAGAGCGAATGCTCCATAATAATTTCATATACGTGATATTTCAAAGGCGCCAAAAGGCGTTATTATGGAGTAAAGGGTTAAATGTTTTGAAACTGACATAAAATTGGAAAACGATTCGCTTTATTCCTAATTCTAGATTATGTACTACTTCTGAGTTGTTTATACTTTTGACTTCTTGCATATCTTATATTAAATATTACGAAACAGTTTATGATAGTAATAATAAAACTCTATATTGGTATGTCATAAATTGAGGTGAGTTTCTTAATCAATTAAAGTATAAACGTTTTCTAGCATCTAGTTTGTCTACATATGATTTCTCTTCTCTCTATACTACATTGCATCATAATCTAATCAAAGAAAATCTAACTGATTTATATGATTAAACTCAAGTTAAACGCAGGTCAGATTCTACTTTTATTAAACAAGCATCATTCTATTTACAACACAACTTTGACCACAAAAAACCAACCCAGATATGAATGATAGCCAGCCCAGCGTTGGCTCAGGTAGTATGATAAGAAACCTTTAAGCCCAGTCATGCTGTGCAGAGAATAATAAAGTGCAGCCTAGCATAGCACATGCCACTAAACAGGATTCCAGCTGACTTTGACCCTGCACTATGGTGGACCTGCATAGCCACGAATATTTGAAGAGATAGCTGACTGATACAGTCGAGTCACCAAGGTCGCCAGGATGGGTGTGCCTTAGCATTTAGTGGAGCACTATGTCAGAGTATGTGCCTGCAAGTCAGGGCGGTGAACTGTCCATGTCCACAGGAGCTGGTTTGTGGTGGACTTGGTCCAGCCAATTGTATCTGCGGACCCCTAACTGAAACAGGTTGATCAGACAGACAGCATGAAGGCTAAAAGGGTGTGAGTACAAGCAGTCAAGTCAGTGCATAATTCCGGATCCTGCATTGTACTGTGGAGGAAATGAGTTGATTTCAGATAGAAATTTATTCCCCATCTCGGAAAAGAGAGTTTGATTTACAGTAAAATCAAAATCTAAATTCCCACTACTGGAAGTGACAGTAGAATAATAATTACAATTTCCTAACCTATAATCTGGGTTGTTTCCTTCCAAATGTTGAACAAAGGTATAGAAAGGGGTTGGTAGTGGATATCCAAATTGCAGTCCTGGAAACAGCTAGCAAGCAAATTGATAACTGAGCCCAGATTTTGTCTGGGAAGATGATGCATGCATAACATTTTCTATAAATAACAATTTGTCATATATGAGTCATATACTGTCAAATGCATACCCTGGTACCTGGGGCTGCAGAAAAGTTACAATTATCATATAAACTATATTAATTCCTCAATAAATAACAAAAAAATGAACAGACTTCCAACAGAGAGGGCTCGCTGTATTTGGCTTGTAATGGGAAAACACTTTTTATATTTCTGAACAACCTTATAGATAAAATTTGTGGTCAGAAAATGTGTGATGCTCTCTATTATCTTTTAGACACTATATCTATATAAGATTTGATTTAATATTGTATAAACAAAGTTTAGGTACATTTATTTCAAAGGGTAATAATTGTACTCATTTGTTTGCATATTTGTTTTGGGTTTGTTATGAGAGAGACCTAATTTTGTCTCTTTCTGACAATATTCAAGTTGTTGTCATTGAAGCATTTAATTCTACTTTAAGATATCAAGCTTACTTGCTTAATATTGATAATCCTTATTTCGAACACATCTTAAGTCAAATATATCCCACTGAACTGTAGTGAAATAAGGCAAATTCCTTGATACTGAATCCTCCTTTTTGTACTTGTATTCGTCCAAAACAAATCGCATAGTTTCATCTAATATGTAGGGTCAACAGGATGATTTTAATCGTTAAATAGTTAATTTCCCGTTTCCTAATGGTGGTGTCCCCCACTCTATTATACTTCTCAAAATAATTGAAGGACCAATGCTGTGAATTAAAAGATTGATGGATTTTGTGTAAAACGTATTTTGGAAACCAACTGAATATCTAGTCTAAATATTCTTACATTTTAACGCTCTATTGTCAAGAAAAAAATGGTAGAGAATGCTACTAACATAAATTTTGTGTCATTTTAAAATTTGACCTAAACGTATTGGACTGTAGTTTTTTTGTGTGTGATCCATGGACCAAATAACTGCATGAAAAGAATGAAAAATGTTTTTTTATATTCTAAAATCTCTTCTGTCGCATGATTTTATGGTGTTTAATCCCATCGATACCACCCACCTCTCCATGAGAGAGAAACTTGCTCCTTTTGGCTGTAGGGTAATGACCAGACTATGGTTTCTGACAACTGGTTTTAACGTTTGTCGGTAACAAACCTTGTACAATTAGTTGGGACACCTTTCCACACTCAAATACATAGAATGACGATTGAAAATCTAATTCTTGATGGCAGTACACATATTATTTTCAGAATACAAAACAATGTCAAAACTCCATTGTAAGATGTGTAACTGTTTGCTTCCCAGCACAATGAAACTTTTTGAAGGAATACTTTGTATGCAGGCTGAACTGTTTAAAACAAAGTTCAATTTGATGGCACTTTCATTCTACTCGAATGACCACAGAATAATTTCTTTACCCAATCCACTGCCTTTTGAAAGTGTGTTTTTGGGGGCATGTGCTTTCGAGATACAGTTTTGGCAAAAATTAAGCATGTAAATTAGTAACAATGAATCTTGATTAATGAGCATAAATATTTGAAAAATTATGCTTAAGTTTTACAGATGTACAATGTCTGAGCTAAGTATGCTCGCATTCGAAAATCTTGGTCCTTCAATTATTTTGAGGAGTGTAGTTCGCAGCTTATTCGTTTTGCGAGAGTATGTTCTAATGTAAGTGACTTCAACAACAGAAACCATTTTTTTACTGCTTCGTTATTAAAACAAGGTCATTGATATAAAAGAATTCATTAATCATTTTCTAAATTCCACCTCAGGCAATTGGAGTTGATTGTTATTAAATATAATATTGGTTTTTAAAACTCTACATTACAGGTAACGTTTCTTTTCTGCCTAATGTTTACTAACCAGAGATAACTCCTGGTCCAGTTGTCTTGCTGAAGAAAATCGACAGAGCTACAGCTGGGAAACAGGGAATTGTTATGACAAAACCAAACAGCATCACCCAGTTGAGATCTACACCACTTGCCTTGACGACTAAACCAAAGGGTATTAGAAATATAGTCACCCAGAGGATACACCAACTCTTATAACGTAGCAATGTGTCCTGGTATACCCTGAAGTCACCATGGTATGGGCACCGATATTTACTGAAAACAAACATATGAAAAATGTATTACCGTAAGGAGGCATTGGCGGATCCAGAGGGGCGGGAGTGGGTCTGGACCCCCATCCTGAAAAATCACCAAAATATGGGGTTTCCTAGCAATACTGGTCCGGATCCCCTGAAAAAGCACAAGGTTACCAAACCAGCATTCAATGTTGGGCCATCATAGGCGCGCCAGCGAAACGCCATTTATGGTAGATCGTCTATCACCTCATCAACTAAGAAGAAAAAAACACACAAAAAACGTTGTCAAAGTTGGACCCCCCTCTGGCAAGACTTTCTGGATCCGCGCATGGGAGGAAAGTATTATTTTTAGTGTAAACAATATTTTATTCAAATACATAATAAAAGGTTTCAAAATTTTTTGCACATTAATTGAAATTATAAAGTACATGGCATATATACACGGCGTCAAAAGTTAAGCACCACCTATATTTTTGCTGAAACTACGAGGGGCGTTCAATATGTAATGAAAACAGCCCGGTATATCCCAAAGTTTTATATTTACACACATAATAATTACTTACATTAAAAGGTCTGTTTCTTGGCTAAACAAATGTAAAATTGCAGTTGTCCAGCTCCTTATCTAATGTACACAAGCCACTTTCAAGATAGGGTATTGAAGTACACTGCGATATGAAATAAAACAATGTTTTCAAAAGCAGATACAAATGTACCAACATGAACGAGGGATGTTTTCAGTCTGCTTCTTCGTGTGGTAAATATCCATATATTGGTGATTTATACCTGCATTTTTGTTTTGGATATTGCTTTATATTATATGAAATACTGAGGCTGCCATTTTGGTTAATATCCCTCCTTGATGCTTCATATTATGGCATTCCACTGAAAGAGTCGTTTTTGCGTGAACGAATACATAGCGAAAATTTATACAAAAATCATTTGTAACATTTTTTGTGGTCGCTTTGATGTTCATTTGCAAGTAATACAGCTGATTTGAAATTTCCATATTTAATCTCACCCATAAAGTACCCCAAGTACGTCATTTGAAATAAGAAAATCACTTAAAAGAATGCCATCTCACGCTTACACTGAAAAGGATCAGACAAAAAACCGCGTTTCATCGATGTTTGCATTCGGATGCATTATTTGGACATTGTTTCACGTATTGACATGTACATAATCTGGCTGACTAATTTCAGACAATAAAATTATAGGGAACGAAAATGGTATACCACTCAGATGAGATATCTCTAAATATTGGTTTCAGTTTAACTGGTCTGCTGCCTATGCACTGTGTGTATTGAAACTTCGATACAATCAAAATTGCCCTTTCTTGGTAAAAAGCCACATTTCCAATTTTCAAGAACCGTGCGTATTTTAGTGTTACGTCCATTGCTTTAAACGACGTCAACGTAAGAGGGGGTAACGCAACAAAACCGTTTGCACGAGAAATTGGTACCGATCAAACGTTTGTGTCGTAATAGCAGATAAAGGGGAAATGAGTCAGAAAACTATGGATATGTGATTCATGCATGTTAAATGTTTGTTTTAGAAAATACAGCATGCCTTTCTGCCTTTGTTAAAATGAGTCTTTACAATTCGGAGGAAAATATATGCAGTGTATATTAGTGTGCTTTTTAAAAAGTATGTAACTTATTAAATTTGGAAAGATAGAATAATGTTCTATGCACCATTATAACGGCCACGCTTTGATCTTTCGTTTGGCATATGGCATAAAATCGTTAAAAAAGTTTGTGGATGAAGTTATGAATGGGTTTTCATTACATATTGAACCCCCCTCGTATTTACAATTTATCGTGGAGAAATTTTATCGAGCATGGAAATTCATTGTCTGATGTGAAACTCTGCTTATAAATAACTACGTGAAAAATTTAAAAATACATGTATAATCAGGACTTGGTTACAAAGACATGAGTTTTCGCGATTTATCAAAAATTCTGGCTGTCACCCCGAAATCTTCAAGAAGTAACCCCCCAACATCTTGAAACAAGTTTTGAGCCTTTCGCACACACACTTTTCAAAAATTAATTCACAAAGTTGTTATGAAAATAAGTTGACCCCTTAGTGCTTTTTGTTGAACTCACCTTCACATACTTTGGCAAAATAGCATGGCTATTTAACTATCTTATCCTTATATGATGCAGTTATCTGTATTTATAAGGTTTATTTACATCACATAACCTTGCTCTGACAAAAATAGCTACGAAGTTAGTGGTGCTTAACTTTTGACGCTGTGGATATGTGATTTTAGATAAAGTATATGTTATCGATAAACGTGCTTTAATAACATACAATGTAGCAGTCAAAAGTTGATTTCTATTGTTGAAGTCACTAACATAAAGTTATATACACTATAGGAAGGGGTGCGATGAGCATCTCCATCCAGAAATGGGAATTAACTATTTCAAAACAAAAATCATCCTGTTTATAATGACATTTAGATTAAACTATGCCATTCGTTCTGGGCAAGTCCAAGTCCAAAAAAGTGGCTTCAATATTAAAGGAATTCGTCTTATTTAACTGAAGTTCAGTGGGATATATCTGATTTACCATTTGTTTTAAATGAAGACTATCAAGATATCTTGAAGTATAGTTAAATATCTGTAACAAGAGGAGCACAGAATGCATACAATTTCTCTGTACAATATCGAACAAAATTTCATTAATGTATTGGAGAACATTACAAACATTTTGACATGACCGCAAATTATATCTTTTATGTTGTATAGAACTGAAAAAAAATCGTGTTTCACTTTACACACAAATTGCAAGAAAAGTGAGCCCACTCTGTTAAAAGATAACCTCTATTAATTCAGTTAGTTTTTCTTTGATTAGATTATGAGGTATAGAGAGTAGAGAAATCGTACGTAGACAAATTCAATGCTAGAAAACCTTTGGATTTGAATTTATTAAGAATCTCACCTAAATTTTGATAGACCAAAATAGATTCATAAACTATTTGGCAATATTTTATACCATGGTAGACAACTCAGTAGTAGTACATGAACTAGCAATACAACGTGACTTATATGGTCTTTTATGAAATTTAGGTAACCAGGATAACGATGGAAGCTTGCTATGATCCTCATCAACAAACAGAAGTAGGATATTATAATGTGAGTGTTAACAAATGAAATGCCCATTTGTTATCCACAAAAATAAAATAATAACAAAATAATAAAGTAAAAAAACATCAAATGAGTGTTCAGCTAATTAAGAAAATGAAAAAAGA
The DNA here is from genome assembly GCA_964019695.1 of Loripinus fragilis. Taxonomy (NCBI): domain Eukaryota; kingdom Metazoa; phylum Mollusca; class Bivalvia; order Lucinida; family Lucinidae; genus Loripinus; species Loripinus fragilis. Next base: position 83,759,705 of record OZ026521.1, on the reverse strand, counting down.
TAGAATTTGGCCGTAGGATTTAAGGAAAGTAAATAATCAGTTTTTCACAAACTAAATAATTCAAAACTTATATCCCCTGTTTGATTAAAGGTTACACCTAGAAAGTCAACCTACATGATTTTTTAGGGTTGGTTATTATACAAAAAATAAGGAGTCACCTCTAGACTGTTCAAGTGTTTGTTACAAAGAAACGGATACCCAAAAAGTAAGTGAGTATGATCCGGAAATACCACAATCACACACTGCAGAGCAACCCACGGCACCGTCAGGAAGAGTCACAGAACATTTACAGTAACAGGACACCAGTAAGACGATAAAAGCAAAGCAACCAGCTCTCTCTTCCTCTCCAAGATGATTGCAAAACTAGATTAACTAGAAAGGACTAAAAGAAATATATAACAAAACCAAGACAAACACAGAACAGGGGGCGGGGGCTTAAATGCATTTTACCTGCGCCAAATATTCGCGCTAGATCCTGCTGTTATTAAAACACATAATTGTTCAGCTCACATGGAGGCTTCCTAACTAATACAATGTATTATCACAGAGCAACAATCGAATACAATTAACACATTATGATGAAACAAAGAAAGGATCATGACTCACAGATAGTCAGAGTAAAGAAAACCTCAAGTTGAGCTACGGTGGGCCCAGCCAACGACAAGCAACCGATTAAAGCTTTACGCCAGGGCCATCATTGAGTCTGAGGCCTGACCCACCGTCGTGCAATTAAAGAGGAAACCATAGCTATAAACCGTGATTAGGTTTACAACCAGTCCAATGCAATTGCTTCTTGATGGAAGTCCGTACTGATCTCTGTTAAATACGATGATGACTAAAAAGGACACCCCTGACGGACTTTTCTGCGCATGCTTGGAACCTCACTTTAAATACATGTAACTATCTGACATTGTATACCTATGTCTGAAAGGATTATGCTGTTTGGTATACTCTACATCAGTGTCGTCCTCTTCTTGACAGGCTTTACATTCGTCTGGCTGTGGACATTCACAGAACTTCAAACTCTCCAATACTTTCGATTCTCTCCCTTTAAAGTTTGGTTTCCGGTTTCTTCCACAAAGTATACAGGTAGTCGTCGTGTGATTCTCTCTGTGTGTAAGAGACATTTGTGTATAAGTTGCAAATCTGTCGAAAGCAATCTGAGAATAACCATTTTTAGAGACTTTAGTTACTTAAAAAACAGTGAAAGTTAGTAAGGAGGCAAAGATTAGGAATCCATACAATCAGGTAACACACCTGATCCAGGACACTACATGGGAAAGTGACAAAAACACAATAAAACATAACATATATACTGAATACTAAAGAAACCTGACACTTTTCAGTTGCTTCAAACTAGTAAATACCACATTATGGAGCTAAGCCGATATGCTTATTTTAAAAGCAAGGCATTAGCAAGTATTCTTCGAAAAAATATATTTATCAAATATGGAACATGACACCACGGCGTCAAAAATACCGTTTTTATCACTTTTGCCTCGTGAGTGTATGTCTACATGTTTTTTTTTTTTTGTTTTTTTTTCATGTATGCTAGGCCAATACCAGTACAGACAAAAGTGCATTTTAAAAATTTGAAATTTCTAGCTGTGACATTTGATATGGGGGGTTTAAATTGTACTTTCGACGTTGTCAAAATGGTAGTGTGTTTTTCCTTTGTTTATGCAAATTCTAGGAACTGAAATGACTTGCTGTCAAACGATCATTGTAAGTGGATGCATTTTCAAGAATCAGACCTTATATTTCGCGTCACGTTAAAGGGTAAAAGAGGAATAAACCAAATTTAACGTCAATTAAGAAATATCGTAAACTATGGCTAATAACCGTTTTTTCTTTGTCAATGTATGTCAACGTTTTGTGTGTGTTGTATACTTTGTTATAGTTCCAATGGGCTACACTTCACTTTAATCGCGTATGAATTTCAAGCTTAGCAGAATGCACATATCAGCATGTAATTGAAACGATTGACGTCTCTAAATGGACGTAGGCGGTAGCTACGGAATTCAAAAGGACTGAAACATAGTCGAAACGCATTCCAAACATGATACAAAGTGAAAAAAGTTTATAAAGTGGCAATCCTTTTTAAAAGCTCATTAAACGCTGATAACGTAAAATTGACGTTAAGAAAATGATAATATGCTTTTGGGCTGAACAATGGATGCATGCTTTATTTGAATGCCCAGAAGATGTCAATGAAATAACAAAGAATCACAATAAAGCGGTTTTGTGCTGAATTTTGCGTGATTTATTTGTTCTTGCAAAAAATGATTATAGGGGTTACGTGACGTTTTGATAGCTGACGTCTGAAATTAGTTCAGCTTTTCAAATAATCTCAGTGCATTTTAGCCTAACATTGTTCAACTTTACGCAATAGAAAGACAAGTGTGCATCGTATTCATCTACTACCAAAAAATTGACATACAGTATGTGTCAGGTTTCTTTAGTAGTTAAGTATACAAGAGAGCCAGATGAAATGATGCTAATATGCAGCATTTGTTTAGTGATCTGAACTGTGTGCAATAATAAAAGCAATCTTAATGAACGGATTTACATCACAATTTACAGCTTCGACCTATGACCCTTTGAATTACAAAATGGACAGTCACTCTCATACGTATAGTATTAATATGTATGGGGAAATCTATCAGAAACTCGTTAAGCAATTATATTTTAAAAAAGTTACCCTTTTTCAGGCAAAAGACATGCAAGACAAAATTGTCTCAAGATGTAAGAGTTTATTTAAAAACTAATATTTTAATACCTTCTAAGTCTAAGTGACGTACGTTTCAACTATCAAATTGCGTTTACCATAGGCATAGCTCGCATTATGCAGTTACGCACGTGCTTAATGAAAATTGTACATTTTTAAGTATAATCACGTAATGCTGAAGTCAGGTTTTTCCAACCATAAAGGACTACTCTTAAAGGAATGAGATCGCTCCCTCTGAGAGCAAATTCTTTCCTTAAGAGAAGTCCCATTTATGAAAAGGGATGCAATGGATTATAATCACAGCTTGTTTCAATAGTCTCCTTTGATATGCGCAACTAGGTCAGCAGTCTGGCTACGCCCATGTTTACTATAATAATGGACTATGTCGTTCACCTGAAGGGTTTGATGTAAATCTGGTAGATATCATAGACAATAATAGAAGATACAGCCATAACTTCACCAGAACCAGTCGACATTAGCGCCATAGCAACCATAGTCAGAACAAGTATACCTCCGGTGGCTCCTAGGATATGCTCAGCAATAAAGGGGGTCACCAGACCTGCAATTAATAAGCATATGTAGCCCATGGTGACGTCGTGTCTCTGTTGTAATCAATTACACGATGATGGAACAGTGTTATTGTAGTTTACTTGAAAGTGCATTTTACTAAAATATGAGCCGTGACATGATATTTCCCAAAATGTGATATGTGCGACCAGCAGTATGCGAAGGCTGGTCACAACCTTTGCTGATCGTACATACCACATTGTTGGAAATCTCATGTTGCGGCTCATATATTACATACTTGGCCTAGAATAACAGTTGTATCCCCATTTTTTTCGGTATACACAAACCTTTGTAAATTGTGTGGCATCATGGCGTGGGGCTATACATCACTCCCTCTGATGAGTGATTTGGTAAAATTATGCGTTAAAATGTCACTTTAACCAAAAACCAACCATTTTTGGAATGTGTCAATTATTTTATCATAAGCTTAGATACCGATGTTCCCATATAATGGATTATTTTGGCACCAACCGCTGCATGCAATCATCTATGGTAATAGTTATCAAACCAATATTCCAATCACATTTATTGGCTTGCTCTGTTTGAGCTCCTCCTGCAACCTCTCCTCCTACATGTAGCACACTACCACCACGTTTCAAAATCTTTGCGGGCTAATAAAAAGGTTTATAAGTCTTCAATTTGTTCCACGTATAACAAGAGGGCTCTAGCTGGATTGCTCACCTGAATCATGGCAAATGAGATGATGAAAATATATTTCTATTTTTAGCTCTGGTGGCCATTTTGTTCAGCCGTGCTGAATGGTCCGAGCAATTAGGCTAGAGGACAACATGTAGAACATTTCTATAAAATTATATTGAATTCAGAAGGAGATGTCATTTTAGGTTATACTCCTTACTTATCTAGAGCTCTGGCGGCCCTTTTTCGGCACATCGGAGCCATTTGTGTAAGGTTTTTGAAGACATTATGAGAAATATTTCTGTGGAATTATATTGAGTTTGGACCTGTGGTTCAGACGCCGTTTAATGATATTTCTTATCTAGAGCCCTCGCGGCCCTTTTATTCAGCACAGCAGAGCCATTTGTGCAATATTCGTAGAAGACATTAAGAGAAATATATCTGTGAAATAATTTTGAATTTGGACCAGAGGTTCAGGAGAAGATGACGTTTAAAGATATTTATTATCTAGAGCTCTGGCGGTCCTTTATTCGGCGCAGCAGAAACATTTCTGCAATTTTGATAGAGGGTATTATGAGAAACATTTTTGTGATACTATTGTCCATTTGGACCAGTGGTTCAGGAGGAGATGTCGAGCTAAAACATACATGTTTATAACTGATGCAAACCTTATTTGGGCCGCGTTATGAGATTCCCAACAATGTTGTATGTGCGACCAGCAAGGGCTCAGACCAGCCTGCGCATACGCGCAGTCTGATCAGAGCCATTGCCAGTCGCTTGAATATTTTGTGAGTGTTATGCTACTGACCGAGCATCATTTGTAGTTTCTAAGCCTAAAAGAGACTGCACTGACTCATCTGAGTCTACACTTTTCAAAATGCCAGATTGTTGGAAATCACATGTCGGGGCTCATTTTGAGTAGTGTATGTATTATCCTGCCAGCCAAGAGTGACAGTGACGTCGGGTTTTGTTTACACTTTTTAAGTAAAACATTAACTTGTACACTCCACTTGAGCTAATGCGAATCGATAGATCACTTGTGTATTAATCCTATCCTACGGATAGGATTAATACACAAGTGATATATCGATTCTAAGTCCCTGATAACTTTGTAAACAAAACATGACGTCACTGTCACTCTTGGTTGGCAGGACAGTACCTCCATTTATCTGCTCCAGAGACAAAACAGCAGTAGCATTCTCAGCACTTAATGCTAGATAGGCGAGTCCGGTTGTTGCAGATATAGATGACGGTATAGCGAACCACATATATGTAGCAAACAAGAAACCCAGGACACCTTGCAGAGGCTTGGCAGCGATCCTACTCTGCCAGGACGCTTGGTCACAGTACGTCAGCGATGACGTCAAACAGATTCCCATCACAGCAAATACCCATCCATTCTCAGATTTGAAAGTAAGATAGCTACGCTCAGCGTTTCCTTCCGGTCCTTGTAGACACAATAGTTTGTTATAGATGTTTTCTAAACTCCCCAGGGTTTCACCGCTAGTACTTGGTGAGTACAGAATTTTAACCAGTAACACAATCAGTGTGGAAAATATCAACACTGCGTTGAAGTAGGAAACATAAAACGTTGTTCCCAAGCCTCCGACGAATGAATAACAACCAAATAATGTTGCAATTATCAAAACGCAGAATTCGTCGGATGCTTCCGTGGTCAGCGATTGTATGATGGCCACACCGGCAACAAGAAGGGTAGCTATGGCGAGAAGATTCACTAACAGTGCCATGAAGCAAAACACAAGATGAGCAGCTCTTCCAAACCTCGCATACATGATCTGAAAACAAACGCCATGATTAATCGAGATTGAACTTGGTGAAAGTTTATAGGTGATAATCGGCTCAATGAGGTGATCATCAATCGATTAAGCAACGATAAATGGAATAGAAGAAAAATATATACAGTAATTGGTGTATGGTAGAATATGGAAACTTGGTGAGCAGGAAGTACCCGAAACAAGCCAATATAAGCATTTAGTCATTACAATCGAAAGTGACATGGCTCTTAATACTGTAACAAAAGAAGCCAGTACGAAGCTAAAAACCACCTTTCTAAGTTTAGTAAACTGCGGGCTGCATGAGGATGGGTTTACCCCTCTTACAGCCAATTTATAAATCGATTGTGTTGCCTAAAGCTTTGTATGGATGCGAGGTATGGTCGCAACTGTCCCCTACTCAGCTCTCAACACTAGAGAGAGCTCATCGTTTTTGTGTTAAATTTATGCAAAGTCTCCCGAGAAATACTGATACAGATGTAACTTTGTCACTTTTAGATGGTGATGTTCCTCGTTCTACATCCTATGGAGTCTATATCTCTCAACTCATTCGTTTTGCTAGAGCATCTAGCTATGTTGCTGACTTCAACACTCGCAATAAATTGTTAACTCAGAAACTTCTTAAACAAGGCTATCGGTATCATAAACTTCGCAAAACATTTTCAAAATTTTATAGACGATACTATGATTTGATTTCTAAATTCCAAGTTGGACTTAAATCTCTCTTGCGCAAAGGACTTTCGGAACCTGATTTCTATGGTGACTTGGTGTATAAATTGAAGAAGATTGTTGGCTCTAATAATTTTTCAGCACAGTTTATTAAAATAATTTCTCATTATAAAAAGATTGGCTATAACATTAATGTATTGCAACAGACTGCATGCTTGGTAGTCAACCCAATCACGGTTGGCAACTTTGCTTTCCTCTTTAATTGCACGCCGGTGGGTCGGACTTCAGACTCTATGATGGTTCCGACTTAAAGACTTATCTATTGATGAGATGGTAGGGGCCTGATGCTTTGGCTGTTTGTCGGGCCCACCGGGGTTTACCTGTTGGATTTCTTTTGCTCCAGTATTCAGTTTAATTTACTGTTGAGTCCTTATCCTTGCTTTATCTCCTTGCTATATCTTGATTTATATGTTTTAGGAGATGATGCATTGATAAGTTAGGGGTCTTTCATGCAAACCAAATATCTATGTGTCTTGATCCACATCTGAATTAAGGGTGGGGTTGGCGCCGTTGAACCGGTTTAAGCCCTCCAGTAAAATGTTTTACTGACCGTTCCAGGGCGGTGCTTCTTTTGTGGATCTTTTGTGTTTTTGTTCTGTCTTGTGTTTGCTGTGTCTTTGTGCGCGTCTGTTTATATGTGCTTTGTGGTCACCTGCTGGGAAAGGGCTGACCTCTTGGCTCTGTTTGGGGTGTCTTCTGTGAGTTTGTCACTTTCCCATTGGTATCCTGGGTCAGGTGTGGTACTTGATTGTATCAATTCCTGATCTTTGCACCTTTCCTTACTTTAAACTCGATAGAGCTTGAAATAGATTACAGAAAAATGGTGTTTTGGGGTCAGTTGTGTCGCCTGCCTAGCGACTGTACTATAAAGCAAATATTTATGCATATACTCAGTCATTATACTAAAAATAGCCATCTCCAAAGGGGATTTATTCCAGATATATATCGATTACTAGGGAAGTATTCTTTAATTCATAGCCTAGAGCAGTTTATGGTAACTGGAAACTTTTTAAATAAGTACAGATGGAAGAGTATTATACGTGAGAAATTGGCTATCTTCACTCGGCAGCAATACCAAGTGAAGTCCGCCAATTCTATGTCATTTAAAAAGTTTCCGACAATACATAATTCAACTTCACCGTATATGTTATGGGATATTTGTAAAGAATCACCAAACTATTCTAAATATGCTCGACTGGCTACTCATCTGCTCGGTAACATGTTTACTGGTGCGAGATATTATGCATGTCACAAGTGTGGTCAAGAAAATGCTGCTCAAACAAAGCACTTGCTGATGTTCTGTAGATGCACAGAAGAATTCAGGGAACACCTGTGGAGAAAATTAATAATTCGGTTTGGCCTGGGTTTTTTTTATCCTTTACATAGCGTTGCCTACAGATGAGCAGCTAGCGTTGCTTTTTTCAGGCTGCCATGCTCTATTATCAAATATAGATGACATCAGGGATTGCTTAAAATTATTTGTTATATCACTGTGCAAACTAAATCAAAACCTTGTTCTCGCTCTGTAAATAGATCTGTCGCAGGGCACGTTTGCTATACAACAAAAATGCACTAAGTCATTAGCACAGTGTGTCAGTGCATACGCACTCACGTGCGCACGAACACGCATGCATACGTGGTTGAATATGCGTAGATGCTCTATGTTAGATAGAATATTGTTGTGCAGTGATGATGTAACTTAAAGCATATCAATGAGTCATACCACCAATCGTAACTGTTCAGATGTCCAACAGTGTTTACTCTATACTGTATATGTACCTTTCTTGGACCCTTATCTGCTACCATGTTTATTCAGCAATATGCGAGTAGCGAAGGTTCTGATGAGACTACATAGATACGCAGACACGTTTGGGCCTAAGTTGGTCGCTTAAGCGATGGGTGCTAAACTTTTGTGCTTGTAAAGTGTATGCATATACCTTCCCTGAACCCTACTGTTTACGCTTGGATTTCGTTTCGCCAAGAGTAGGCTTTAAGGAGGTAAATGGGTCAAATGCTGATAATATTCTAACATATTTATATTTTTGCACCTTTTCGATAACTTCAAGAGTGCAATTATGTTTAAAAGTATAAATTGTTTTAGCTCAGTAAGCATACAGCGTCAGAGCGGCGTCGTGTCGACGGTGATGTTACAAAATGACGTCACATCAACGCAGATTCGACGTTGTTCCGACGTAGTGTGTCTTCTGAGAGGCGTCGATATGGTATCAGTGCTTAGTGTCGACTCTGTTGGTTGACTGATAAAATGAGTCGCCATGGTCATTCTTATTGACACAGAACGTAATTTGGTTATCTGTAGGGACTGGCTCTTGTCATAAGAGTGGCTTGTTTTGCCATTTTCTTCTTTTTTCTAGTAACTTCTGTAAAATCGTTCAATTCTTTTGTTTATTACTGTTGTATTTTCTTTGTAATTTGAAACTGTTTGTATTATGTATGCTCTCCTGAACTTGGAGGAAATAAAGAATATATATCATTTCGATTCATCGTTGTTTGCTTAGCACATGGGTAATTGGGTACAGTGTTGAAAGTTTTGTTGTCGCTATCAACTTATCATCCTTCTGCCCTATGTATCGTAGACATAATAACATTTAATTTACAAAAAACCCTTGTTATGTAAAGAAAGAAATTTTTTACTCAATCATCGGAAACCATCATTGGTTAGCTGTATTTTGATCAATATACAATGCCCTCAGACCAGTTACTAAAATTACCAAACTGAAATCACACAGTAAATGACGTATTAAAATAAATAGGACAAAGCAATTTACCTGTAGAAATGTTTTTGCACCCGGAGCTCTTGTTTTGAGGTGAACTGACAATATAGGAAATAGTGCTATATTTAATGCAGCCCCCACGGTATACCAGAAAGGTCCTGACACACCACTCTGAAAAACATTGAAATATACCAAGAGAGATACGTTTTATTTCCATATTACGGTTTCTATTGTGCATGATGTGTTCGTGTTTCTTTTATAATTGAGCCAGTGCATGAGATTTCCAACAATGTGGCATTTTGACATGTGTAGACTCGGACGAGCCTCTGCAGCCTTCTTCGGTCTCCTTTTAAGCTTAGAAACTCCAAATGGTGTTCAGTCAGTAGCTTAACAATCATAGAATGCTCAAGCGACCAGCAAAGGCTCTGATCAGACTGCGCGTGTGCGCAGGCTGATTTGAGGCTTTGCTGGTCGCACATACATCATTGTTGGAAATCTCATGCACTGGCTCAATTATTGTTTTTCTGATATTTATCTTTGACCATTGCACATACATGTATGCCATCTTATTGCACAAATGCACCACAATCTGATGTTAAGATAACAAACTGTTGTACAAGTAGGTAGCATTTCTTTTAATTTGAAGTTAGTAGCCGTTCTGACGGCAATACAATGTATGCACAACACGTGTTGAACGTGTTAACTAGAACCCAAAGTCAAAAGGAAAGATGCGAAACCAAGGAATTTGTCACCTAAGTCCTTCAGCAGTGGAGAATGATCGTGTTATCAGGGTTGATGCATTAATTCGACAAAATGAAGCCACCTATGGAGTTTCATAAAAGTATTTTGAACAATTTCTGAGTTATGCTTTAAAATGGTTGGAGTACCTATTTTCACAAACGGGTATTAGACGGACGGACATATTGAATATAGTACACATCAAAAAAAATTAAGCTTCGGTTTCAGAAAAATATTCTGTATAGGTTAAGAGATATACTTAAACTGGATGGGTAAGATCAAGATCCTTTCAAAATTCATATGTATGGGAAATTATAAAACATATCAAGTAGTTTCTGAGTTAGAATGTAAATACTTTTAAGTTTCGGTTCGTACAAATGTACAATTAAATATTGAAATGCACATTTTAGCTTGCACTGGATGATGTAATAAAGCATCAGGCTTTTTGATGTCTTTGAAGCCCGAAGGACCATGCTGTTTAATCTGTATCAATTTCTATGGACAATTCCATTGGGCTGAAAATGATTAGGTACTGACCTATAAGTACATTGACGTCCAGCGGAACCATTCCCTTTGTCTCATAATTTTTATGGAGATTGATCATTAAATATTTTCTACAAGAAGGGTTGTTGTCAGTTACAAGCGAAATTATGTGCACGAAGTACTGGTTAACCGTTTAGTCGAGCTTGCCAATGAAAAAGGGTGGTTTCTCGACACGACCATTACAGCTCTTGACAGGGGCGTAAAACAACACACACATATAAAGAAAAGTACCTTGACTGTAACTGTTGCGCCTTGTAGCATATCTGCCGGCCAGAGAAATTGCGAGGCTACCGTGACAGCTGTGAGACTGGTGCTGACCTATACATACCTTGACTGTTACTGTTGCGCCTTGTAGCAGATCTGCTGGCCAGAGAAGTTGCGAGGCCACCGTGACAGCTGTGAGACTGATGTTGACCTATACATACCTTGCCTGTAACTGTTGCGCCTTGAAGCAGATCTGCCGGTCAGAGAAGGTGTGAGGCCACTGTTACAGCTGTGAGGCTGGTGCTGACCTATACATACCTTGACTGTTACTGTTGCGCCTTGTAGCAGATCTGCTGGCCAGAGAAGTTGTGAGGCTACTGTTACAGCTGTGAGGTTGGTGCTGACCTATACATACCTTGACTGTTACTGTTGCGCCTTGTAACAGATCTGCCGGCCAGAGAAGTTGTGAAGTCACGGTGACAGCTGTGAGGCTAATGTTGACCTATACATACCTTGACTGTAACTGTTGCGCCTTGTAGCAGATCTGCCGGCCAGAGAAGTTGTGAGGCCACAGTGACAGCTGTGAGGCTGATGTTGACCTATACATACCTTGACTGTTACTGTTGCGCATTGTAGCAGATCTGCCGGCAAGAGAAGTTGTGAGGCCACTGTTACAGCTGTGAGGCTGATGTTGACCTATACATACCTTGACTGTTACTGTTGCGCTTTGTAGCAGATCTGCCGGCCAGAGAAATTGTGAGGCTACCGTGACAGCTGTGAGGTTGGTGCTGACCTATACATACCTTGACTGTTACTGTTGCGCCTTGTAGCAGATCTGCTGGCCAGAGAAGTTGTGAGGTCACTGTTACAGCTGTGGGGTTGGTGCTGACCTATAAACACCTTGACTGTTACTGTTGCGCCTTGTAGCAGATCTGCCGGTCAGAGAAGTTGTGAGGCCACCGTGACAGCTGTGAGACTGGTGCTGACCTATACATACCTTGACTGTTACTTTTGCGCCTTGTAGCAGATCTGCCGGCCAGAGAAGTTGTGAGGCCACTGTTACAGCTGTGAGGTTGGTGCTGACCTATACATACCTTGACTGTTACTGTTGCGCCTTGTAGCAGATCTGCCGACCAGAGAAGCTGTGAGGCCATCGTAACAGCTGTGAGGCTGATGTTGACCTATACATACCTTGACTGTTACTGTTGCGCCTTGTAGCAGATCTGCCGGTCAGAGAAGTTGTGAGGCCACTGTTACAGCTGTGAGACTGGTGCTGACCTATACATACCTTGACTGTAACTGTTGCGCCTTGTAGCAGATCTGCCGGCCAGAGAAGTTGTGAGGCCACCGTGACAGCTGTGAGACTGGTGCTGACCTGACCACCGGCGTCGAAGGCAGTATCCACATTGTCGGTGTACATTGACGTCCAGCGGAACCATTCCCTTTGTCTCATAATTTTTATGGAGATTGATCATTAAATATTTTCTACAAGAAGGGTTGTTGTCAGTTACAAGCGAAATTATGTGCACGAAGTACTGGTTAACCGTTTAGTCAAGCTTGCCCATGAAAAAGCGTGGTTTCTCGACACGACCATTACAGCTCTTGACAGGGGCGTAAAACAACACACACATATAAAGAAAAGTACCTTGACTGTAACTGTTGCGCCTTGTAGCATATCTGCCGGCCAGAGAAATTGCGAGGCTACCGTGACAGCTGTGAGACTGGTGCTGACCTATACAAACCTTGACTGTTACTGTTGCGCCTTGTAGCAGATCTGCTGGCCAGAGAAGTTGCGAGGCCACCGTGACAGCTGTGAGACTGATGTTGACCTATACATACCTTGACTGTAACTGTTGCGCCTTGAAGCAGATCTGCTAACCAGAGAAGTTGTGAGGCCACTGTTACAGCTGTGAGGTTGGTGCTGACCTATACATACCTTGACTGTTACTGTTGCGCCTTGTAACAGATCTGCCAGCCAGAGAAGTTGTGAAGTCACGGTGACAGCTGTGAGGCTAATGTTGACCTATACATACCTTGACTGTAACTGTTGCGCCTTGTAGCAGATCTGCCGGCCAGAGAAGTTGTGAGGCCACAGTGACAGCTGTGAGGCTGATGTTGACCTATACATACATTGACTGTTACTGTTGCGCCTTGTAGCAGATCTGCCGGACAGAGAAGTTGTGAGGCCACTGTTACAGCTGTGAGGCTGATGTTGACCTGTACATACATTGACTGTTACTGTTGCGCTTTGTAGCAGATCTGCCGGCCAGAGAAATTGTGAGGCTACCGTGACAGCTGTGAGACTGGTGCTGACCTATACATACCTTGACTGTTACTGTTGCGCCTTGTAGCATATCTGCTGGCCAGAGAAGTTGTGAGGCCACTGTTACAGCTGTGAGGTTGGTGCTGACCTATACATACCTTGACTGTTACTGTTGCGCCTTGTAACAGATCTGCCGGTCAGAGAAGTTGTGAGGCCACGTAACAGCTGTGAGACTGGTGCTGACCTATACATACCTTGACTGTAACTGTTGCGCCTTGTAGCAGATCTGATGGCCAGAGAAGTTTCGAGGCCACTGTTACAGCTGTGAGGCTGGTGCTGACCTATAAACACCTTGACTGTTACTGTTGCGCCTTGTAGCAGATCTGCCGGTCAGAGAAGTTGTGAGGCCACCGTGACAGCTGTGAGACTGGTGCTGACCTATACATACCTTGATTGTTACTGTTGCGCCTTGTAGCAGATCTGCCGGCCAGAGAAGTTGTGAGGCCACTGTTACAGCTGTGAGGTTGGTGCTGACCTATACATACCTTGGCTGTTACTGTTGCGCCTTGTAGCAGATCTGCCGACCAGAGAAGCTGTGAGGCCATCGTAACAGCTGTGAGGCTGATGTTGACCTATACATACCTTGACTGTTACTGTTGCGCCTTGTAGCAGATCTGCCGGTCAGAGAAGTTGTGAGGCCACTGTTACAGCTGTGAGACTGGTGCTGACCTATACATACCTTGACTGTAACTGTTGCGCCTTGTAGCAGATCTGCTGGCCAGAGAAGTTGTGAGGCCACCGTGAAAGCTGTGAGGCTGGTGCTGACCTATACATACCTTGACTGTTACTGTTGCGCCTTGTAACAGATCTGCCGGCCAGAGAAGTTGTGAAGTCACGGTGACAGCTGTGAGGCTAATGTTGACCTATACATACCTTGACTGTAACTGTTGTGCCTTGTAGCAGATCTGCCGGCCAGAGAAGTTGTGAGGCCACAGTGACAGCTGTGAGGCTGATGTTGACCTATACATACCTTGACTGTAACTGTTGCGCCTTGTAGCAGATCTGCCGGCCAGAGAAGTTGTGAGGCCACTGTTACAGCTGTGAGGCTGATGTTGACCTATACATACCTTGACTGTTACTGTTGCGCTTTGTAGCAGATCTGCCGGCCAGAGAAATTGTGAGGCTACCGTGACAGCTGTGAGACTGGTGCTGACCTATACATTCCTTGACTGTTACTGTTGCGCCTTGTAGCAGATCTGCTGGCCAGAGAAGTTGTGAGGCCACTGTTACAGCTGTGAGGTTGGTGCTGACCTATACATACCTTGACTGTTACTGTTGCGCCTTGTAACAGATCTGCCAGTCAGAGAAGTTATGAGGCCACCGTAACAGCTGTGAGACTGGTGCTGACCTATACATACCTTGACTGTAACTGTTGCGCCTTGTAGCAGATCTGATGGCCAGAGAAGTTGTGAGGCCACTGTTACAGCTGTGAGGCTGGTGCTGACCTATAAACACCATGACTGTTACTGTTGCGCCTTGTAGCAGATCTGCCGGTCAGAGAAGTTGTGAGGCCATCGTGACAGCTGTGAGACTGGTGCTGACCTATACATACCTTTACTGTTACTGTTGTGCCTTGTAGCAGATCTGCCGGCCAGAGAAGTTGTGAGGCCACTGTTACAGCTGTGAGGTTGGTGCTGACCTATACATACCTTGACTGTTACTGTTGCGCCTTGTAGCAGATCTGCCGACCAGAGAAGCTGTGAGGCCACCGTAACAGCTGTGAGGCTGATGTTGACCTATACATACCTTGACTGTTACTGTTGCGCCTTGTAGCAGATCTGCCGGTCAGAGAAGTTATGAGGCCACTGTTACAGCTGTGAGACTGGTGCTGACATATACATACCTTGACTGTAACTGTTGCGCCTTGTAGCAGATCTGCTGGCCAGAGAAGTTGTGAGGCCACCGTGAAAGCTGTGAGGCTGGTGCTGACTTATACATACCTTGACTGTAACTGTTGCGCCTTGTAGCAGATCTGCCGGCCAGAGAAGTTGTGAGGCCACTGTTACAGCTGTGAGGTTGGTGCTGACCTATACATACCTTGTGAGGCCACAGTGACAGCTGTGAGGCTGATGTTGACCTATACATACCTTGACTGTAACTGTTGCGCCTTGTAGCAGATCTGATGGCCAGAGAAGTTGTGAGGCCAATGTTACAGCTGTGAGACTGGTGCTGACCTATACATACCTTGATTGTTACTGTTGCACCTTGTAGCAGATCTGCTGGCCAGAAAAGCTGTGAGGCCACCGTGACAGCTGTGAGGCTGGTGCTGACCTATACATACCTTGACTGTTACTGTTGCGCCTTGTAACAGATCTGCCGGTCAGAGAAGTTGTGAGGCCATCGTAACAGCTGTGAGACTGGTGCTGACCTATACATACCTTGACTGTAACTGTTGCGCTTTGTAGCAGATCTGATGGCCAGTGAAGTTGTGAGGCCACTGTTACAGCTGTGAGGCTGGTGCTGACCTATAAACACCTTGACTGATACTGTTGCGCCTTGTAGCAGATCTGCCGGTCAGAGAAGTTGTGAGGCCACCGTGACAGCTGTGAGACTGGTGCTGACCTAAACATACCTTGATTGTTACTGTTGCGCCTTGTAGCAGATCTGCCGGCCAGAGAAGTTGTGAGGCCACTGTTACAGCTGTGAGGTTGGTGCTGACCTATACATACCTTGTGAGGCCACAGTGTTACAGCTGTGAGACTGGTGCTGACCTATACATACCTTGATTGTTACTGTTGCACCTTGTAGCATATCTGCTGGCCAGAAAAGCTGTGAGGCCACCGTGACAGCTGTGAGGCTGGTGCTGACCTATACATACCTTGACTGTTACTGTTGCGCCTTTTAACAGATCTGCCGGTCAGAGAAGTTGTGAGGCCATCGTAACAGCTGTGAGACTGGTGCTGACCTATACATACCTTGACTGTAACTGTTGCGCCTTGTAGCAGATCTGATAGCCAGAGAAGTTGTGAGGCCACTGTTACAGCTGTGAGGCTGGTGCTGACCTATACACACCTTGACTGATGCTGTTGCGCCTTGTAGCAGATCTGCCGGTCAGAGAAGTTGTGAGGCCATCGTAACAGCTGTGAGACTGGTGCTGACCTATACATACCTTGACTGTAACTGTTGCGCCTTGTAGCAGATCTGATGGCCAGAGAAGTTGTGAGGCCACTGTTACAGCTGTGAGGCTGGTGCTGACCTATAAACACCTTGACTGATACTGTTGCGCCTTGTAGCAGATCTGCCGGCCAGAGAAGTTGTGAGGCCACTGTTACAGCTGTGAGGTTGGTGCTGACCTATACATACCTTGTGAGGCCACAGTGTTACAGCTGTGAGACTTGTGCTGACCTATACATACCTTGATTGTTACTGTTGCGCCTTGTAGCAGATCTGCCGGCCAGAGAAGTTGTGAGGCCACTGTTACAGCTGTGAGGTTGGTGCTGACCTATACATACCTTGACTGTTACTGTTGCGCCTTGTAGCAGATCTGCTGGCCAGAGAAGTTGTGAGGCCACCGTGAAAGCTGTGAGGTTGGTGCTGACCTATACATACCTTGACTGTTACTGTTGCGCCTTGTAACAGATCTGCCGGTCAGAGAAGTTGTGAGGCCACGTAACAGCTGTGAGACTGGTGCTGACCTATACATACCTTGACTGTAACTGTTGCGCCTTGTAGCAGATCTGATGGCCAGAGAAGTTTCGAGGCCACTGTTACAGCTGTGAGGCTGGTGCTGACCTATAAACACCATGACTGTTACTGTTGCGCCTTGTAGCAGATCTGCCGGTCAGAGAAGTTGTGAGGCCATCGTGACAGCTGTGAGACTGGTGCTGACCTATACATACCTTTACTGTTACTGTTGTGCCTTGTAGCAGATCTGCCGGCCAGAGAAGTTGTGAGGCCACTGTTACAGCTGTGAGGTTGGTGCTGACCTATACATACCTTGACTGTTACTGTTGCGCCTTGTAGCAGATCTGCCGACCAGAGAAGCTGTGAGGCCACCGTAACAGCTGTGAGGCTGATGTTGACCTATACATACCTTGACTGTTACTGTTGCGCCTTGTAGCAGATCTGCCGGTCAGAGAAGTTATGAGGCCACTGTTACAGCTGTGAGACTGGTGCTGACATATACATACCTTGACTGTAACTGTTGCGCCTTGTAGCAGATCTGCTGGCCAGAGAAGTTGTGAGGCCACCGTGAAAGCTGTGAGGCTGGTGCTGACTTATACATACCTTGACTGTAACTGTTGCGCCTTGTAGCAGATCTGCCGGCCAGAGAAGTTGTGAGGCCACTGTTACAGCTGTGAGGTTGGTGCTGACCTATACATACCTTGTGAGGCCACAGTGACAGCTGTGAGGCTGATGTTGACCTATACATACCTTGACTGTAACTGTTGCGCCTTGTAGCAGATCTGATGGCCAGAGAAGTTGTGAGGCCAATGTTACAGCTGTGAGACTGGTGCTGACCTATACATACCTTGATTGTTACTGTTGCACCTTGTAGCAGATCTGCTGGCCAGAAAAGCTGTGAGGCCACCGTGACAGCTGTGAGGCTGGTGCTGACCTATACATACCTTGACTGTTACTGTTGCGCCTTGTAACAGATCTGCCGGTCAGAGAAGTTGTGAGGCCATCGTAACAGCTGTGAGACTGGTGCTGACCTATACATACCTTGACTGTAACTGTTGCGCTTTGTAGCAGATCTGATGGCCAGTGAAGTTGTGAGGCCACTGTTACAGCTGTGAGGCTGGTGCTGACCTATAAACACCTTGACTGATACTGTTGCGCCTTGTAGCAGATCTGCCGGTCAGAGAAGTTGTGAGGCCACCGTGACAGCTGTGAGACTGGTGCTGACCTAAACATACCTTGATTGTTACTGTTGCGCCTTGTAGCAGATCTGCCGGCCAGAGAAGTTGTGAGGCCACTGTTACAGCTGTGAGGTTGGTGCTGACCTATACATACCTTGTGAGGCCACAGTGTTACAGCTGTGAGACTGGTGCTGACCTATACATACCTTGATTGTTACTGTTGCACCTTGTAGCATATCTGCTGGCCAGAAAAGCTGTGAGGCCACCGTGACAGCTGTGAGGCTGGTGCTGACCTATACATACCTTGACTGTTACTGTTGCGCCTTTTAACAGATCTGCCGGTCAGAGAAGTTGTGAGGCCATCGTAACAGCTGTGAGACTGGTGCTGACCTATACACACCTTGACTGATGCTGTTGCGCCTTGTAGCAGATCTGCCGGTCAGAGAAGTTGTGAGGCCATCGTAACAGCTGTGAGACTGGTGCTGACCTATACATACCTTGACTGTAACTGTTGCGCCTTGTAGCAGATCTGATGGCCAGAGAAGTTGTGAGGCCACTGTTACAGCTGTGAGGCTGGTGCTGACCTATAAACACCTTGACTGATACTGTTGCGCCTTGTAGCAGATCTGCCGGCCAGAGAAGTTGTGAGGCCACTGTTACAGCTGTGAGGTTGGTGCTGACCTATACATACCTTGTGAGGCCACAGTGTTACAGCTGTGAGACTTGTGCTGACCTATACATACCTTGATTGTTACTGTTGCGCCTTGTAGCAGATCTGCCGGCCAGAGAAGTTGTGAGGCCACTGTTACAGCTGTGAGGTTGGTGCTGACCTATACATACCTTGACTGTTACTGTTGCGCCTTGTAGCAGATCTGCTGGCCAGAGAAGTTGTGAGGCCACCGTGAAAGCTGTGAGGCTGGTGCTGACCTATACATACCTTGACTGTTACTGTTGAGCCTTGTAACAGATCTGCCGGCCAGAGAAGTTATGAAGTCACGGTGACAGCTGTGAGGCTAATGTTGACCTATACATACCTTGACTGTAACTGTTGCGCCTTGTAGCAGATTTGCCAGCCAGAGAAGTTGTGATGCCACAGTGACAGCTGTGAGGCTGATGTTGACCTATACATACCTTGACTGTTACTGGTGCGCCTTGTAGCAGATCTGCCGGCCAGAGAAGTTGTGAGGCCACTGTTACAGCTGTGAGGCTGATGTTGACCTATACATACCTTGACTGTTACTGTTGCGCTTTGTAGCAGATCTGCCAGCCAGAGAAATAGTGAGGCTACCGTGACAGCTGTGAGACTGGTGCTGACCTATACATACCTTGACTGTTACTGTTGCGCCTTGTAGCAGATCTGCTGGCCAGAGAAGTTGTGAGGCCACCGTGACAGCTGTGAGACTGGTGATGACCTATACATACCTTGACTGTAACTGTTGCGCCTTGTAGCAGATCTGATGGCCAGAGAAGTTGTGAGGCCACTGTTACAGCTGTGAGGCTGGTGCCGACCTATAAACAACTTGACTGTTACTGTTGCGCCTTGTAGCAGATCTGCCGGTCAGAGAAGTTGTGAGGCCACCGTGACAGCTGTGAGACTGGTGCTGACCTATACATACCTTGACTGTAAATGTTGCGCCTTGTAGCAGATCTGCCGGCCAGAGAAGTTGTGAGGCCACTGTTACAGCTGTGAGGTTGGTGCTGACCTATACATACCTTGACTGTTACTGTTGCGCCTTGTAGCAGATCTGCCAACCAGAGAAGCTGTGAGGCCACCGTAACAGCTGTGAGGCTGATGTTGACCTATACATACCTTGACTGTAACTGTTGCGCCTTGTAGCAGATCTGCCGACCAGAGAAGTTGTGAGGCCACAGTGACAGCTGTGAGGCTGTTGTTGACCTATACATACCTTGACTGTAACTGTTGCGCCTTGTAGCAGATCTGATGGCCAGAGAAGTTGTGAGGCCAATGTTACAGCTGTGAGACTGGTGCTGACCTATACATACCTTGATTGTTACTGTTGCACCTTGTAGCAGATCTGCTGGCCAGAGAAGCTGTGAGGCCACCGTGACAGCTGTGAGGCTGGTGCTGACCTATACATACCTTGACTGTTACTGTTGCACCTTGTAGCAGATCTGCTGACCAGAGAAGCTGTGAGGCCACCGTGACAGCTGTGAGTCTGGTGCTGACCTATACATACCTTGACTGTAACTGTTGCGCCTTGTAGCAGATCTGCTGGCCAGAGAAGTTGTGAGGCCACCGTGACAGCTGTGAGGCTGGTGCTGACCTGACCACCGGCTTCGAAGGCAGTATCCACATTGTCGGCGTACATTGATGTCCAGCGGAACCTTTCCCTTTGTCTCATAATTTTTATGGAGATTGATCATTTAATATTTTCTACAAGAAGGGTTGTTGTCAGTTACAAGTGAAATTATGTGCACGAAGTACTGGTTAACCGTTTAGTCAAGCTTGCCCATGAAAAAGCGTGGTTTCTCGACACGACCATTACAGCTCTTGACAGGGGCGTAAAACAACACACACATATAAAGAAAAGTACCTTGACAGTAACTGTTGCGCCTTGTAGCATATCTGCCGGTCAGAGAAGTTGTGAGGCCACTGTTACAGCTGTGAGACTGGTGCTGACCTATACATACCTTGACTGTTACTGTTGCGCCTTGTAGCTGATCTGCTGGCCAGAGAAGTTGTGAGGCCACTGTTACAGCTGTGAGGTTGGTGCTGACCTATACATACCTTGACTGTTACTGGTTCGCCTTGTAACAGATCTGCCGGCCAGAGAAGTTGTGAAGTCACGGTGACAGCTGTGAGGCTAATGTTGACCTATACATACCTTGACTGTAACTGTTGCGCCTTGTAGCAGATCTGCCGGCCATGGAAGTTGTGAGGCCACAGTGACAGCTGTGAGGCTGATGTTGACCTATACATACATTGACTGTTACTGTTGCGCCTTGTAGCAGATCTGCCGGCCAGAGAAGTTGTGAGGCCACTGTTACAGCTGTGAGGCTGATGTTGACCTGTACATACATTGACTGTTACTGTTGCGCTTTGTAGCAGATCTGCCGGCCAGAGAAATTGTGAGGCTACCGTGACAGCTGTGAGACTGGTGCTGACCTATACATACCTTGACTGTTACTGTTGCGCCTTGTAGCAGATCTGCTGGCCAGAGAAGTTGTGAGGCCACTGTTACAGCTGTGAGGTTGGTGCTGACCTATACATACCTTGACTGTTACTGTTGCGCCTTGTAACAGATCTGCCGGTCAGAGAAGTTGTGAGGCCACCGTAACAGCTGTGAGACTGGTGCTGACCTATACATACCTTGACTGTAACTGTTGCGCTTAGTAGCAGATCTGATGGCCAGAGAAGTTGTGAGGCCACTGTTACAGCTGTGAGGCTGGTGCTGACCTATAAACATCTTGACTGTTACTGTTGCGCCTTGTAGCAGATCTGCCGGTCAGAGAAGTTGTGAGGCCACCGTGACAGCTGTGAGACTGGTGCTGACCTATACATACCTTGATTGTTACTGTTGCGCCTTGTAGCAGATCTGCCGGCCAGAGAAGTTGTATGGCCACTGTTACAGCTGTGAGGTTGGTGCTGACCTATACATACCTTGACTGTTACTGTTGCGCCTTGTAGCAGATCTGCCGACCAGAGAAGCTGTGAGGCCACCGTAACAGCTGTGAGGCTGATGTTGACCTATACATACCTTGACTGTTACTGTTGCGCCTTGTAGCAGATCTGCCGGTCAGAGAAGTTGTGAGGCCACTGTTACAGCTGTGAGACTGGTGCTGACCTATACATACCTTGACTGTAACTGTTGCGCCTTGTATCAGATCTGCTGGCCAGAGAAGTTGTGAGGCCACCGTGAAAGCTGTGAGGCTGGTACTGACCTATACATACCTTGACTGTAACTGTAGCGCCTTGTAGCAGATCTGCCGACCAGAGAAGTTGTGAGGCCACAGTGACAGCTGTGAGGCTGATGTTGACCTATACATACATTGATTGTTACTGTTGCACCTTGTAGCAGATCTGCTGGCCAGAGAAGCTGTGAGGCCACCGTGACAGCTGTGAGGCTGGTGCTGACCTATACATACCTTGACTGTTACTGTTGCACCTTGTAGCAGATCTGCTGACCAGAGAAGCTGTGAGGCCACCGTGACAGCTGTGAGGCTGGTGCTGACCTATACATACCTTGACTGTAACTGTTGCGCCTTGTAGCAGATCTGCTGGCCAGAGAAGTTGTGAGGCCACCGTGACAGCTGTGAGGCTGGTGCTGACCTGACCACCGGCGTCGAAGGCAGTATCCACATTGTCGGCGTCGTGAAACACGTGTCGTCGTATACATTTGTGAATAACAGCTAAACAGATGGAAGCACCTCCAAAGCCGAGTAACAGCAGAAGAGCAGTTTCATGTTTTTCTAAAACCGGCGACACATTTCTGAAAAGAAAGACAGAGAACATGCGCGAATCCAGAGGGGAGACAGGCTGTCCGACCCCCCCCCCCCCCCCCCTGAAAAATCACAAAGCAACAGGGTTTCTTAGCAATACTGGTACGGATTCCCTGAAAAGTCACAAAGCTACCAACCCAGTATTCAACGTTGGACGATTATCGGCCTGACAGCGAAACGCCATTTTAATGGCGTTTCGCTGGCGAGTTGATGATTGCCAGCTTGTAGTGGTATTTGGATTGTCTCTCCCCTCATCAACAAAAATATACGTTGTCGAAGTTGGACCCCTCGGACAAAACTTTCTGGATCCGTGCAAGGAGAGAGGCGGTTCAGCTTAAGTCGGAAATTATGAACTCTGACCTCTAGATATATACAATGAGATACCCTGATTCTATTGTATGTACCTTTACGGAAAATCCATTGGTGTGAAAAGGGTCAAAGTATACATGGAAAACAGTACCTTTTTTTATAATTTTTGTGCCAGATTGTACATGTAGTTCGAATGAATTTTACAAATAAAGTTGATCAAGCATAAGTCTTCATATTACCCAAATGTATCGTTGGCGAACGGTGACTGCTTGGAACAGTTTTGGTCCATTTCTAGAAAGGCTCTAGTTCATGTATTACATCGTCTTGTTTAGGTTGTGTGACTGAAAAAAGAAGAAAATACTCAAGATACATACACCTACATCCATCGAAAATATGGGTACCCAGGGTTTCCGACAAAAGAAAAATCAAACAAAGTAAGTAAGGGTGCAAAGATCAGGAATCGATACAATCAAGTACCGCACCTGACCCAGGATACCAATGGGAAAGTGACAAACTCACAGTTAGACACCACAAACGAGAGCCAAGAGGCCAGCCCTTTCCCAGCAGGTGACAACAAGGCACATATAGAACAGACTGCTCAGCTACAGAGAAAAGCTAGAATATTGAAATTTTGCATGTAAACAGACTGACTACTATACTAGGTAGCGCAATAACAAAGGTGCTGATCAGCCTGTTCGGATACATTCAAGGGTTTCTCGCGTCGAGGCCCATGTGTGTAAGTGATGCCCCCTAGAGATAGTATCCATTGAAGAAGAAACAGATATGAGTCAACACAATAGTCTTGATAATTTGATATTTGAGCCGCGGCATCAGATTTCCAACAATTGACAATTTGACAAGTGTAGACTCGGACGAGCCTCTGCAGCCTCCTTTTAAGCTCAGAAACCCCAAATGGTGTTCAGTCAGTAGCTTAACAATCATAGAATACTCCAGGTACAAGCAAAGGCTCTGATCAGACTGCGCGTATGCGCAGGCTGATCTGAGGCTTTGATGGTCGCACATAACATATTGTTGGAAATCTCATGCACTGGCTCATTTATCTTTAAGCTGCCAATAAACTCTTGAACACATGCATGGAGCCATGCGTATACGAATAAGATTTTGTTTTCTCAGGCGGCTCATGAAATTATGAATTAATTTTCTAAACACTTTCTCTTATTCTATGACTGTCGATATTTTCTACAGTTTCTACATTCTCTTCCGCCAGATGGCATTTTCAAAATGCTGATCTTAGAAGACATGCGCCAGGCAATGCAGTTTCTAAATTTAGGCTTAGAAAATAGATCTTCAACGTAACAGGTATTGCAGATTGGCCATTTAGAGCTGCATAATCTGTAACTTTTGATATTTTCATTTTAAAAATAATGTTTCTATTTTTCAAGAACACAGTAAAAATACTAAAAATCAGGTATACATTTTACCTTTTCGTAATAAATAACAAATTATTAGTGCCAAAACAACAGCATTTATGTTAAAAATTACCTGTCTAGAATTATTGGAGGGACGCAAATAATTACAAACAAGAGAAAATACACATGTTTTTATAACATAATTCACTTTTTCATGCAGTTTTCAACTGCAGAAATTAGATTTATTGTGACAACATAACTTTATTCTACTTTTGCAAATGATTTAAAAAGAAAATATTTTCTTTTCGAAAAATGTTCATAGTTACAGAGTATGCAGCTTTAAAATAAATGCAGATAATTTCTTGGTGCACCTCGGGTATACCGTGTTATGGCTGAAAAAGGCGCACTTTAGCTGGTTGTTGAATGATGGTGGTTGCGCCTCTACACCCCTGCTTATTTTTCGAGTGGGACAGCCACACCGGATTATTTATATTCCAATGTGCACATCTACAAAATAGAATAGAATGCGTATGTCTATTCATAGTCGAAATAATGTAAAGAAACGGAATACAGCTAAAGTACGTACCTTCACATACATGTATCCTCTTATCATGTCAAAACTGAACAATAAATCTTTGTTGTATCCAAATTTTATCAGGTATTACCCTCGCTATCAGCGGCATGTGCAACACTCAAAACTTACCTTCAAAATCATTTTATCTATTGTATTTACAAACCATTTGACTATACCAATACAAGAATGAATCTACAACGTAGCTGTAAAGGGCGAAATCAGAACAGTGAAAAAGTTACGCACATCCTCGAAGCAATATTCACTTGTATTTTCTTTTCAAAAGGAGGTTAATGAAACGAATAGTGATTCTCGTCAATTGTGTCCCTTATCAAAATTGGGACTTCTCTTAAATACCTCTATTCCACACAGGCAACGAATCGCCCGAATCGCCACGAATTGATTTTTTTCTTATTCGGGAGGATTCGTGAGGTTTCATTTATTTTTTTTCTCCAACCGTGATGTTCTACGAGTCAGTCCCGATTCAGATACGATTTCGTTACGAATATTCGGGGGAATCGGCTCAATTCGGCTGGAATCGCGCAAGAATGCATTACGATTAGCAAAATAACATTAGAACATGGTGCACGAAAGTTAAGGAATCAATTACGATTCATTTAAGAATATGCCGAATGCAGCAAGAATTGGGCACGAATTAACAGAAATCCGCGACGATTCGCCACGATTCGCGAGATTTTCTCTCACGATAGTTATAAAAAAGGCACATACATGTACATGCTTCGGGGCATCAGTTCCAAAATTAATGTTCCTCGTAAAGCAGCAGTAGAATTGATCCTGCAACTTTAGTGTTGAAAACGGCTTCTTATAAAGCTAGAAGAAAACAACTACTTTAAAGTCGAGAGGCCCTGGCCGAGACTCTTTGACTTGGAAAAATATGGCAGTTCGCCATTGGCAAAATCACTAGCCAGGAGCTACTGACTGATCCTGATTGTGCTTCAGAATCTGCCAAATCTGCTTCAACTTCTAGGACTGCTCACATGCGCGTGACGGGGTAATTAATCTTAGGGAAAATCCTTCTACTATCTCTTCCTTGGTTTTATTGCTAGGCTTAATAGTCGGGGAACCAAAGTCGCGTATTGTGCAAAAACACTCATTTTTTGCACCCGAAATGTATATGGCTGGAATTTTGTATACTGATAGTCTAAAAAGTGCTTGATATGAAACCATTGTATAGCAATGCGACCAGAATTGATTTTCGCGGAAAAAATGCATTTTTGTATGCCACATAGGTCATGTTAAGCAATTTTTCTGAGCATAGAAATTGTGATGTTTCCCTTATCAATAATTTGAAGAGCCTGCTTTTGGTTTTCAAAAGAACCGTTTCATTTAATAGATACATTTAAGTACCCAAAACATATATTTTGGTTGAGAAATAACAAAACTGATTTTCCATTACGCACTCTTATCTGGAGGATTGGTATGAGAAGCCGTTTGACTGTTCGATAATACAATAATCCACTATCAAATGCATTTAAAAGTATGGGCAGTCATTTGTGCATCAAACTAATCTTCTTATAGACATTTTTGTCTTTACCAGTACTATGCGGTTTAATTTCTGCATCTCAGACGGGGACAGACAGGTTTTCCATGGTGATATGATAATAGTTATACGAGTTTTTTCATATTTATTCTACCACTGTTAAATGAAATTATTGTTTTCAGTAGATAAAAATCCCTTTGGTCCCTACAATGACCCTCTGTTTCAAAGCTGCTGTAAATATGGAAATTAAACATCCTTTAAACCTTGATTAATTTCATTTATGTGTAAAACTGCTCTTAAGTTGTCCTGGTATGTAACTACGCACCCGCTGGCATGAACTAAATTACTAAGTATCAAATTATCGTGGTTTCATATTTTTACTTTTCAGCTACCTTTTCTAGTTTGCCATAGAAAATAAAATGTCTTAAATTATGTCCCAAACGTCTGGCTAACTGTATGCAGTGTATAAACACATTCAGTCTAAAAATTATTTATTTATGTAAAAATTATGCAATTCAAACCACTTAAGCGGGAGGACAAAAGTGAATAAGTAAGCACACAGTTTTTTTACGAGATATGCTTCCAAGCGATATATAAATAATTATCAAATACATTTTGGGGCAATAAATGCAGTTTTAATGAGATTTGATGAAAAGAAATCTATAAATTTAATTTCAAAATGGGGGTGTCCTAATCTACATGCTTTAAAAAATAATAAGCAGTATTCGTAGATGACCACCACTGCTTCTGAGGTCTACGTCGATGTTGTATTATTATATAAACTCAATATTTTTCAATCCTGAACTTTTTTTTTATAAAAATATATAACATTTTGAAAAATAGTATTTTAACATCTTCTTGCTGGGCTTCCGTAGAAAGTTGACTGCTCTGGCGTTATGCAAGTCTATCGAGTCTGCTATACAGTGGTTTCAGATACACCATAGTGCGAATCAGTTAAGATCTTCACGAACTGAGTACGATTCAGCCACGAATCCAAATATTTGTCAATTCGTGTCAATTCGTGGGATTCGGGGCCTGTGTGGAATAGGGGTAAAAGGGAAGAATTTGAGCAGTCCTTTATGGTTTGGAAATAGTTTATTTTCCAAATGAAATGGTTTGTCTTGAATATATACGCTTTTCATTACGCACATGCGTAACTATGTAATGGGGGCTACGCGTATGGCTATAACGTACACTATTTATTGTGCTGTGTGTCCGTCTGTTTTGAAGTTCCCCAACAGCTAAGGTCATATGTATACGAGACCATGGCTTATGTCTCAACCGACTAACTAGAGCCTGAAGCCGGGGATCGAACCCGCGACTAAGGGTTTGCAAGGCGAATGATTCGTCTACTACACCACGGGGGCTCCTAATTATTGTATAAATGCGTTTATTGCTTGCCAATCTTGATATATAGGTTCTACATTATCTTCCACTGTATGATGTTTTCAAAATACTGATCTTAGAGTATTATAACATGCTCAGTCTATGCAGTTTCGATATATAGATTTAGAGTAAACAGTCAAAACAACAAATGTTGCAGACTGGCTTGGACTGGTGACATTATTTTATTCTTAGTGTCTAGCACCTGCTTCTGTGAAGTGATACGACGAGAACCAATATTATGATATTCCGTCTGACTATCCCAAAATAGCATCTACAAAGTGCATGACACCTTTGCTCCGAGATTTTTAACCTTTTTCATGCCCAACTCAATTGAGCATGATATTTCAGCTGTTTGGTGAAAAATATTTTTTTTCTTGCTTTAAAACTCTCAGATGTTGTATTTATCCTGCTAATAAATGTTAAAATGTCAACAATTGTTTTATCCTGCTAATAGATGTTAAAATGTCAACAATTGTTGTTGACATCTTCACATTTATGAGCAGGATAAAGTTCATGCACATATGAGTTGAGGTTGAAAAAGTTTTATAAAATCGGGGTCTGCTTGAATGACAGGGTGATGCGTTAACTGCTGTTTAAAGCCATCATTTGTAATTTTGTGATGTTGTTTGTTTTTGTATCCAGCATTGTACACAATATTTGGGGATTTGTTCAAATGCTTTGCCCAAATATTTGAAGTTTTACCGAATATCCGAAATGGAACATGTGTCCTACGTCGTTTTAATTAAACCTTTGAATATATTATAAACTAGAACATTCTGAGATCAGGCATCGTTTAAACAAAAAAGACAACAACCAAAACAACAACAATAAAAAAACTGTCTAGTTTTCTATCGTCACTTAACTATTTTAGACACCGATGTCCTGTCTCCCTTATTCCCCTATGCAAGCCTCTGTAATGGTGTGATCATTTTTAGATAAAAGTTCTCTTTAAAAGAACTTAAACCAATTTAGATATTTTTCATTTTCTTCATTTCATATATGTATACATTGGTTAGAATGTATGTCTTGTTTTCACCTTTTCGTTTGTATTGTTGGACAGGGGGTTGGCGTTGTAGTGGAATATAAAAACATATACACATTTGACTGCTTAATAGTGTGAATGCAGAAAACATTTGTGATTGGACTTCACTTTGCAAAATGGCATAGTATACTTTATAATTGAAACCAGTTCTTGATTATCTCTTGCCTTCCTTGCCATAATAATTAATATTGGACATAACATGAGTGCTCATCTTGATGCAGACATAGAGGATCTTACATGAGTGCTCCTCTTGATGCAGACATAGAGGATCTTACATGAGTGCTCCTCTTGATGCAGACATAGCGGATCTTACATGAGTGCTCCTCTTGATGCAGACATAAAGGATCTTACATGAGTGCCCCTCTTGATGCAGACATAGAGGATCTTACATGAGCGCTCCTCTTGATGCAGACATAGAGAATCTTACATGAGTGCTCCTCTTGTTGCAGATATAGAGAATCTTACACGAGTGCTCATGTATTATTAAATTTATTTAACGAGATGAGGAAAAGAGATAAAATGCGAGGCTTGCTGAGTATTTTATCTCTTTTTCGCAACGAGTTTAATAAACTCAATAATACAATGGCGCGAATTTTAGGCTCTATTTATCATATGACAATCTCATTTCTGCCGTAAAAACGTTATTATTTTGTCATTATTTACGCAACGTTGTTATAGGAATGAAATTTTAATTTTTGGTTTTTATCGATGTTTTAACTCCGGCAAATCACTCACAAATTGAATAAAGTCCGAAGGGAGTTTCGAAGTTTTATGTACAGTTCGTTATTAGCACTGTGAAATCAAGGCATATATCAAATATTCATACGCTCGTTTTTTTGAAGTGTTAAAACCATTTAATTTAACCAATGGACCAATCAAAATCGCCGAAAAAAACCGCTAAAAACATTGAGTTGGAACTATTATGAACGTCAAAACGTTTCCCGGAAATCTGTAAACCACTAGTGGTTTAACGATTTTATTGCATGGCGTTATTTCACTCCCAGACGCGACGTCATATGATACTTGTCTTTAATATGTTTGATTATGAAGGCGATTTGGCTCATAGGTATTTCAATATTCATATAAGTATGTTTAAATTTGGTTTAAGTGCCAAGATTTTCCTTTGTTTAAAGCCGTTATTCACAGTTCGAAAAATTTTCGACATAAACACGCGCAAAGTTAGTGAAGTCCACGTCATTTAAGACACCCACTCACCCGCCTCCTTAATTTTGCTTTTGTATTTGGGATAAGTTTATTTTGTGTTTAAAGTGTGCTTAGTATTGTATATGCTGAGACATCTCGTTCATACATGTAGTTCCTATATATTCATTGGTACTCTCATTCTGAGATCGATTTATGTTTTTTTAATAGATATGAGTGTTGTTTCGGAATATTATACAGTTATTGCATGCCTGTTTGTAGTGAAGTCCAAACTAATACATGTACCCCGAGGTGCCTTCGGCCTCGTGCAATAGTGCACCAGGTCGTCCACGGTACCGATGGGTAATAGTTTGACTATACTACAAACAGGCATGACATAACTGTTTTATTACCGAACCCATTTGATGAAATACTTAGCAGCATTCCTTGAATAGAGTTGCTATATGGACGATGCGGTTTTGCTGCAAAACGGTAAATTTCACCAAATCTGCTCAATTTTGGTCTCAAAATGTTCACTCTTTATTTCTGACCATAAACAACGGAGTTACATTATGTCTCCTTTCATAAACAAACCGTACGCGCATCGTTGTCGCGCATGTCGATAAGCGCCTGTGTGTTTTTAACAGGGAAGCGGGTACCAGGCCATAGTATAGTGCCAGTCAATAGTCAAAATGGTCAATAGTTCAGAGCAATAATTAGACAATAAATTACTCCGTATATAAACGGTTGGGTAAAAACAAATTAAATATCATTTTAATACGAATGACCGGTGGTGACTTCACACTTCATACTTCACAGTTCACACTTCATAGTTCAGACTTCACGCTTCATACTTCACAGTTCACACTTTATACTTCACACTTCAGACTTCATACTTCAGACTTTACAGTTCAGACTTCACAGTTCAGACTTCACAGTTCTGACTTCACACTTCATACTTCACACTTCATACTTCACAGTTTACACTTCACAATTCATACTTCACACATCACAGTTCACACTTCATGCTTCTCACTTCATACTTCACACTTCATACTTCATACTTCACAGTTCATACTTCAGACTTCAGGCTTCAAAGTTTCTTCAAACACGTGACTGTGACGTATAACTGATGAAATGGCGTGTGTTGTTGTTTGATTACATACTAATTGCCGACATTTCGGTACCATTGTCATAATATTTGTTAAATTCATAATACAAAACCATATTTCGATGTCATGGTTTAAAACTTAAAAAAAAACAGAACTGCATCTGTATCTTTCCTCTGGACATTGCATGTTGCACAATGAAAGGTCAAACTCTAAACACAGTCAAAGATGCATAATTGATTTTTGCCTAAAAACTGTTCCCTACATAGGAATTGGGTTATCCCTGGCAATACCTTTAAGAGGTTAATAAGCAATTAGCAATTAACACTTTTCATTTATTATTAAAAATTTAAACGGACCATAAAACTAACACACGCAATTTGTATTAGTAAAATACCACAGTCACATGTTTAAAGATTAGAAACTGTGAATCATTAAGTGTGAAGTATGAAGTGTGAAGCATGAAGTGTGAAGTATGAACTATGAAGTATGGCGTGTAAAGTCTGAACTGTGAAGTGTGAAGTATGAAGTCTGAACTGTGAACTGTGAAGTCTGAACTATGAAGTATGAGTGTGAAGTCTGAACTGTGAAGTATGAAGTCTGAATTGTGAACTGTGAAGTATGAAGTCTGAACTGTGAAGTATGAAGTGAAGTCTGAACTGTGAAGTATGAAGTCTGAACTGTGAACTGTGAAGTCTGAATTGTGAACTGTAAAGTGTGAAGTATGAAGTCTGAACTATAAACTATGAAGTGTGGAGTCTGAACTGTGAAGTATGAAGTACGAACTATGAATGGTGAAGTTTGAACTGTGAAGTGTAAAGTCTGAATTGTAAAGTCTGAACTGTAAAGTACAAAGTGTGAAATTTGAATTGTCACTTTCCATCGTCTT
The DNA here is from genome assembly GCA_964019695.1 of Loripinus fragilis. Classification (NCBI taxonomy): domain Eukaryota; kingdom Metazoa; phylum Mollusca; class Bivalvia; order Lucinida; family Lucinidae; genus Loripinus; species Loripinus fragilis. The sequence goes on along the minus strand of OZ026521.1, from coordinate 83,728,132 downwards.
CCATGCATCGCATAACGTATGAAACTATGAACTGTGAAGTGTGAAGTTTGAAGTGTGAAGTATGAAGTCTGAACTGTGAAGTATGAAGTCACATTTTTGACTTCTTAATAGTGTGAATACATAATATTTTTGTGATTGGATTTCACTTTGCTAAAATGTCATGTTGCACTATATTTTATATTATTTTTTTCTCCCTTGCAATAGGAATGGATAATTATCGACAAGAACGGGCGAGATAATGATATACGAGGGTCATCCAATAAAGAATGAGACTTTCTTCATAGTATGAAAACCTGTGTGTGCATTTAGTTAAAATTCACCATAATAATAGTATGACATCTTAGCAATTCGGGAATATAAACAATATGTTTGTGATTGATCAGTTGCCATAGAAATGGAATGTTTTGTGGAAGGACTTGAAGACGCATGGCCACGTTTACATTATTTTTGAATACCCACGGTTATTCAAAGTCTTTTATTTTCGCTCAAAGATAGAATATAACCTCTTGATATAATTTCTTCTAATAAACAATCTTAGTGTTACATAAAATGCTATAAAAGATGAACCAAGTATGCATATCCTTTATTTTGGTTGCCTAGCAATCGATTTACTTGATTTTTTATAAACACACTACTTTGTGTTGCTATGGTAACTATTTAGGTGAAGGATATCCCACAAAATGTTTCGTTATCTGCAGCTTATTGTTATCAAGTACACATGAACAGGACTTTGTTCACTTTAATTGCCTTAGACTATTTGATATTATTTTTTAAAGTCAAGAGGTCAGGGAAAATACCAGATATTTCTTGAAAACTTGATTTTTTTAGCTTTGTTTCCATGGTAACAGCTCAAGAATATAAAACATTACTTTCCCCTATTGGCTATAGACAGATTGAATGAGCATATAAGTACAAGTAGAAAAAATAAACTATACATCTTAATCTGTTGCTATGGTAACCACCTATAGTGAGCCGTCCACGCATGTTTGTCCAGTCTTCTAATGTTGCCTAGCAACAAAAGTTTGAACTATGTAAAGCGTGGAATATGGTACATATGAACAGCCAAAAAGACAAGCTAGCTTTGAAAGAAATTTCATAAGCCTAGCATGTAAATTCACTGCGCTATAGAAAAAGTCTCATTCTTTTTTGGATGACCCTCGTATGAGCCCTGGCATGTGATTTCCAACAATGTGGTATTTTGACATGTGTAGACTCAGACGACCCAGTGCAACCTCCTTTTAAACTTAGAAACCCCAAATGTTGTTCAGTCAGTAGCAAAACAGTCGTAGAATATTCTAGCGACTAGCAAAGGATCTGATCAGACTGCGCGCATGCGCAGACTGATCTGAGGCTTTGCTGGTCGCACATACCACATTGTTGGAAATCTCATGCACTGGCTCATATCATAAGAAGCAACTTCTTGACAACGCACGATGATGCTCAACCGACGACGGACACATTTCTATCCTTGTGCCTCTGGCTAAGGTGGCGTAACAAAAACATGCATTATCTGCTTGGCAAAATAACAATAAATAGCTAGCCTTGTGTCAGTGAAAACACACCTTAATCAAACCAGAAAATACTTAATGTTAATTGGTCGAAGATACCCATGTGATAAAAAGACGGTACATGTTATCGGATTCCCACTTTCGGTTTCCAGCATATATAGGGTGCGTTCGGAGTTATGCCAATAGCACCATTGGATTACAAATGCCGTTCGGAGTTCAACCATTTATAACATTGGCTTACCATTTGTACCATTGGCTGCCTACGGGTTTTACCATTGGCAGCATATTTTGCAGACGCTCTAGAGCGTGGGTAAAAAGATTCACGCGGGAAAATTACGTCATCAAGATGGAGGACTTGAAAAATTATCCGCAGAAACCAGTGGGGGTAACAACCATTTTCCCCATCTAATTGACTATTAACATCTAAAATTTAAATTTTTTGATGACAGGAGAGACGATGACAGCAAGTTGTTATCTTATTCTTGTTTTCCATATTAATCCCCGTTGTGGGGATCGAATCTGGACCTCGAAGCAAGTGATTGGACTGAACCGAATTCGAGCATTTATGGGAGGGTCTGAGCTTTAATGTGATAGCAGAAAAGATTTTTTGAGGCAGTGATCAGCCTGTTATGACCGTTTCACTTTTACGAACAAAACATATTTTTGTAAAATTGTGCGAGAATTTGCATAATTCGCTCATCCCTTTTGAATTATATAGCCCCCTCTGGTAAGCGATGGACCTTAACTTGGACATTGTTCTCTTAATCTATATGTGCACTTATTAATAAAACATTTTAGGGTATATGGATCCCGACAGGGGGCCAAAAGCAGACGCCCGCGGTTCGAATTACGAAGAATCTCGCACTAACGCAAAAGTTAAAATATGCGCTTTTGTAGGCCTATCTCTACGCGCTGTAGCAGGCTGATCAGTCGTCCAAAAATTTTGATTCTGGTATCAAAATAAAGCTAAGATCCTGTTCTAAGAGCTCATACTCGATTTAAACCAATTTCTTGCTTCTGGGTCCAGATTCGAACCCCAAACAAGGTAATATAAATGTCCCGAAAATAAATATTTAGCCGGTCTATGCTAATGGTAGCCAATGACTGTCATCTGTTGCAAATGGTAGCCAATGGTAAGCAATGGCTAACGGTGGTTGCAAATGACATCCATTAGTTGCCATAGGCAGAAAAACAACCACTGGCTGCCAGTAAACCGTTCGGAGTATTAATCTTATGACTGGTACCAATGGTAACCAACGGTACTAATGGCATCGTTTACAATGGTACCATTGGAAAAACTCCGAACGCAACCATACTTTGACTTTGCGGTAAGTCATTTTAATTGTATTTATTTTGGAAAAACATCGTAACTGTTTATACGTTTTTTCAGCAGAAATTGTTTGGTTGTTTGTTTTGATGCTTTACATCCCAGTCAACAATTTTTCAGTCATGTTGGGACGATTTCCTTTCTTTATGTGTTGAATTAGTAGCATTTGATAACGTGTCGTTTTCAAGGGCACAGCACCGTCACAAACTCTATCAACTAAGCCACTGTCTTTCTCTTTCGTTTTTGGCAGCATATAAGTATGTGTAATAGGAATTTTAAAATTCATTTGTACCGGAAAACATTATGCTAAGGAGACAATATATTTTACTTCTTATCCAAACGATATCAAGTACCAATATATCATTTAATAAAGGGAATAAACACTAAATTGTAACAGTGTATACATGTAAACTTTTTTGTGTTTGCAATTATTGTAAGCTCGAATGTGTGCCCCCGAATATTATTAAGTCTGCGCACATATGTCCTTGCGTACATACATGTTACATATGTGCGATCATCGAGTCTGCACTGGGCAGGCTAGTCTTAGATTTCGATGGGCGCACCTACTGTATTCAGTAATACCAATTAGTCATCGGATGCTCTTATGATGATGCAAAGACACAATACTCAATATACACGAAAACACTAGGATACTTTAAAAAAGGTCGAACGGAACGTAAGTCAGTAACCCTTTTCATTCCGGATACCTGCAAACAGGTTCTTTGCCTAACAATGAATACGCATATTGCGGCATTTTATCAGGGTCTGCACTTTTCGCTGAGACAAAACAATCTTTAAGGACATATTTCTTTCATAATTTAGACATTAATGAGCCGCGACATGTGATTTCCAACAATGTGGCATTTTGACAAGTGTAGACTCAGACGAGCCTGTGCAGCCTCCTTTTAAGCTTAGAAACTCCAAATGCTGTTCAGCCAGTGGCTTAACAGTCAAAGAACATTCAAGCGACTAGCAAAGGCTCTGTTCAGACTGCGCGTATGCGCAGGCTGATCTGAGGCTTTGCTGGTCACTCAGACCACATTGTAGGAAATCTCATGTCATGGCTCATTTCTATCCGTGACCCGTAAAATACAAAATGGGCAATTATTATAAAATTTATTGTAATAACTATGTATGGGAAAATTCATCATAATGTGGCGGTCCATGCACATGGGACATTTCAATTACAAACAGTCCAGATCCTGATTAGGAATCAAGAGTTCGCAGTTCCTCATTAGGATCTGTAACGTTTCACGCTAAAACTTTTGTGAAGAGATACATGCACTTGCAACCTACACGATTTTAAAAGATCGATTTTTGCATTGTATACATATTAAATTCGTCTAATTGTAGTATAAATTCGCTAGTCGCAAAAAGTATTGTCATTTCCAGAAATAGAAAGGACCAACAAATAAACAAAGAAAATGTTAATACTCAGGAATTATGCCGTCCTTCTATTGGCTGCTGTTCTGTGGAGTAAGATGACAGTTACGATGCAAAGAAGTACAGAGATTCCAGGTAATATTTAGTCCTACCTTATCTACATGTCGTCTGCTGTGTGTCGTCTGCTGGTCCTTCAAAAACGTATCTGTAGCAAACAGAGTTGACCCATATCAGACTGCTCATCTAGGAGCAGCCTGATCAGGGTCCACACTTCATGTATTTGCCTTTATGCTGACAATATTAGTTTGTGATGCTAGTAAATATATGCAGCAGACGACTTTGACAGACGACACTTTTTACGCGGTACTTAATTCAACCAATTGTTGTCATACAGAGGCTAGGCGGCTAAGAGCCAAATTTTGGCCCGATTGTGCTATTCCGGATACAAGCATGAAATTTGACACAGTTGTAGACCATGACTGACTAAACAGAATAGGATATAGAACCACATTGGGAAATGCCTACTGCGCATGCGCAAACAGTGACCTATCTTATATAGGTCACTGGCGCAAAGCATGTTCTGATTTTAGGCTGCTATCATAGAGCTTTCATACAGTCTGACTTTAAAGAAGGGGTCGTGTTGGCTGTATAATAATAAAATGTGGCAGAACTGATGTTAATTGTTAGTAGTTTAGTCCTCTTCATTCTTTGATTGCTGCTACCGGGAAGGTGTTTTTGAGATTTGCCATTTTCATTCTGATCAGAAGCCGATCGGTTCCTGATTTTGATGGATTAACCTATACACATTGATACAATACGTATGAAATTGTCTATTCTGTATTTTAATGGGTTGCCGATTTGTCCCTGAAGATTGTGTTTATCACAGCAAACAGTGCAGACACTGATGAAATGCAGCTTTATCTGGGCATTCGTTGTTTGTCAAAATACCCAGTATGATAAGGGCTCAGAGCAAAAATATTCGTGTTACGTATGGCACAGTCTCGCTAGAGCGTTCGCTGCTTGCACAAACAAAGTTGGGGACATAGAATTAGTAATCGGGCTATAATATAGACCTCTAGCCCACTAGATAGCTGGACATGAATGCTTAACCCTTTTTAAAAGAAAACTGGGATATTCCATAAGGTTTGATACTTGTCCGTTGTAAATTTGTATATATTGAGGGGTGACAGGTTTTAATTTCCAAATGAAATATCGTATTTCTTTCTTTGAACAGCATACAGGACATACCCTGATGAAATTGCGCCTTATGCGGCATTTCATCTGGGTCTACGCTGTTTGCCAAAGTACCCGTTCAGAGATTTCCGGTCCACAAAGGGTTAAATAATGACAAAGCGTATACGATAAGTAACCAAAATCTCCTGAACTGGCTCATTATAGAAACAAGATTAAACTCTGCTCTGCACCCTGCGTCGTCGGTGCGCATCTTCAATGTGTGAACAATCATTATGCAAAGATCGAGTATTAAAGGAATGGAAGGTGTTTGAGCAGTTTTCACTTCTTTATATTCAAACTTTCCATTATAAGTGTTCTCACATGGAACATGTGCACCCTATATTTTTTGCACATTTGATAATACATTTTTGAGTATTGAACTTAGACTCCACTTTTGGAGTGCTTACATTGTGTAATTTGAATGTAATCCGTATCTCAAACACCTTCAATACCTTTATATTCGAACTTTGCATAACGTCCGTCAAAAATGAGAAAATATTTTTCAAATGTGCACAAAATGGGAGGTGTGAACAATAATTATGCAAAGTTTGAATATTAAGAAATGAAAACTGTTGGAGTTACAGATTATACGAACCAGACACCATCTAAGCATTTTGAACAGAAAAAATGTCTAAGTTCAAGACCCCGAAAAATGAAAATAATATTCGTGAAATGTGCACACAATAGAAGCTGCACATCTTCAATGCTTAACAATCATTATGCAAAGTTTGAATATAAAGGAATGAACACTGTTGGAGTTACAGATTAGGCACCCCTAAGCATTTCGGGTGGAAAAAATGTCAAGTTCAACGCCCGTCAAAAATGAGAAGAAATGTTTCAAATGTGCACAAAATGGAAGGTGAACATTTTCCATGTGTGAACAATAATTATGCAAAGTTTGAATATTAAGAAATGGAAACTGTTGGAATTACATATTACACAAACCAGACACCATTTAAGCATTTTGGACGGAAATGTCTAATGTCTAACTCCTCAAAATTGAGAAATTATTCATGAAATGTGCACAATATGGGAGGTGCACATCTTCAATATGTGAACAATCGCTATGCAAAGTTTGAATTAAAAGGAATGAAAACTTTTGGAGGTATAGATTACACGAAATGGGCACCTAAAAGTGTTGCGGACGGACGGACGGACGGACGGATGTAGTGTACCCATTACTAGATCTGCTTTCGCTAAAGCGACGTATATACATGTACATTTGTAATACAAATATACAAAGGAAATTGCGACGTTTCCCGGTATAACGTATCTTCAAGGTTAGATTTCAAGATGATGTAAGCTATTGAAATAGTCCTCTGTATTTGGCAAAAGGTGACCTACATGCAGCCGAAGAAAGGTACAGTTTCAAATACAGAAATCACATTTTATACCAACAATCGCGAGACGCTATGTTTGTGGAGCGCTTGGCTAAGGGGCAGAGCGCTCGCCGGAGTCACTGCGTTGTGTCCTTGAGCAAGACACTTTACTGGTCAAACCCAGGAAGACCCGTACCGACATGACTGAAAAACTGTTGACTGGGACGTTAAGAGTCAAATCATATATTCCGCAATTATAAATGCGTAGTTGAAATGACAGTGTGTTTAATCCTTAAAGCGTCAATTAAAACTAAATGCGTCTGCTTTTGGCGTCTGCTGAAATGTTTTACTAGCCTTTTCCAACAAACAGTGTAGACTCAGATCAGTCTGCTCCTATATGAGCAGTCTGATCTGGGCACACAGTGTTTGTCTCTATACTTAACTTTATTAAATAATGTTAGCACAAGTTTATAGCAGACGACAAACGCAGCCGAAGTTTTCAGATGATTTTTTTGCTGGCATTTTAAGAATCTTAACCACTTTATGCCTCTTATCAATTGGACAAGCCCATTTCCGTTTTAGTCATGTTTTATTAGAGCATTCTGTGGAGACCCTGATCAGACGCCGCGCTTTGCCTACAAAAACGACGCTAGGCTTGTATGGGTTAAGGTGGATGTGATAATTCTGTTTTGTTGTTACAATCGAAGGAAATGAGCCGCGACATGTGATTTCCAACAATGTGGCATTTTGACAAGCGTAGACTCAGACGAGCCTGTACAGTCTCCTTTTAAGCTTAGAAACTCCAAATGATGTTCAGAGTAGCTTAACACTCACAATATTCAAGCGACTAGCAAGGGTTCTGATCAGACTGCGCGTATGCGCAGGCGGATCCGAGGCTTTGCTGGTCTCGCATACCACATTGTAGGAAAGCTCATGCCTGGGCTCAAATGTACAAAAATACGAAAACTGTGCCAAATTGCGCAGGTTTCATATTTTCCTCATTAGCAGTGGTTGTATTTCATTAAAAATAGAAAAATAAACGACATGTACAGTGGGAATTCTCTGTCTAAAAATAGTTCATTTATCTTCCTCATCGTAATAGACTCACCAGAGGAAATTCCCCTTTCATGATACAACAAATCAGTACCTCATGTTTTCGTAAATTTTCCCTTTGAATCCATATTATATCTTTGGCGAATTGCAATATTGTTTTATGAAAAGTTGTTAGCTTTTTTCAAAGCAAATAAAATTTGAACTATTTTGTAAAGTTGGTTAGAGAATGAAGCCTATATCTGACAAACTACATAATTACACTGACAGACATTCTTTTGTGGAAAGAAGTAAATCGCCAAACGAGGATCATAATGTCCTCATTAGGTGTAAGATCCTCGTTTGGTGACAAAAATATGGAAGCTGTGCCAGGGAGATCCCGGATGGGGTAAAAATGTTAACCTCCCCAATTGGGGACATGGCCAGTTTTCTGACAAAAAGAAAATCAATCAATTTCAGTAATCAATAACATTTTTGCAAGATCATTTAAAACAATCGAACGGTAAAAATTACGATTTGTATATGCTAAAGGGGTTAGATTAATGATGTATATGCTTCGATTAATATCCTGATGCACAGGTCCATATTTACAAACATACCCCAAAATGGCCCTTTTAGCCCCCCCCCCCCTCTTGGGGTACAAATTTCCTTATCAGTGTGTGTGTGTGTGTGTGTGTGTGTGTGTGTGTGTGTGTGTGTGTGTGTGAGTCACTTGGCCACAATAATACGACTGATTTCTAAGTTTACTCAGCTAAAATTAATAAGAGAAAAAAACAGGTGAAAATGTTTGTCTTTAATTTTGTTTGCTTTACTAGTGATAAGTATATAAATAAAAATTATTTGTATTAGTTCTTAGTATATTTTTCTAAGAAATGAAGCGTAATAATAATAAGATGGGCAATTGGAACAAGTTAAAGCGATGAACATCGTATTATCTTTTTCGTTCATGTAAATGAGGTATACGTGTGTTGCACTTTTTAGCTTTCAGTAATGCACGTGTAACAAACATGCATTAGTCCTACTTAAACAAATGCGGTGGTAGAACTGATCTATCTCATGCTTTCATCTCACAAGCATAGAGCTACTTTGAGCCTTTTTACTTATAGGCATTGTTATTTGTTTTAACAGAAACTGTGGAAAACGAAGAAAGGATTGAAATAAAAATCACATGTACGTATACCTCTTTGTAAATTATTTTCAGGGGAATTACTTTTCTCGTGGTAAACACATGGGGATCATGCAATGAGTATAGTTTTTTTTTCTCTGGTTCTCACTATTAGACTATATGCCAAAAAGGAATTCTTATTCTACGTTCACAGAGGAAGTCACCGCAGCCCGAAACGCAGCACGCCATGTAGCCTGGGGGCTAATTTAGGTTACCGTGTACCCCCCAGGAAATTTGTTCATGGATGCCAAATAGTTTTAGGACCCCTTATGTGAAACAATGCCGTCCTAAAAACAGCATGTTTGGGATATGTGAAATTGCATACTTTCCATGCCAACCCATAGCGGATTTGATGATTGGGTGTGCCTACAAATTACCTATATCTCAGTTGTTACTTATGTACCAAATTAAAGCATATGCTCATATGCATAGGCCTTTTATCCATTTGCCGCATTTGCAAATTATCAAGTTTGCATATTCATTTATATTTATTAACACATAAAAATGTGATTCACGAATGTGGTTATACCCACAAAGTCAATAATATTTCATTTGCTATTTACTATAGCCTACTAAAATTGTCAACAAAATAAAGCTCAGACACATGCTTTTATTCAATGGTCAATAACTAAATTAACCGTTTTGCGTATTCATGAATATTGATAAATACGTTAGAAAATAAGGAAAAACTATTAAAAACATAAATGAGCTGATTTCATCCTCATATTATAGTTGTTGCATGTTTTATATCATCAATGATACAATTCGAAAAGTCCTTTCATCAAGTGGTCATATATGAATATACTCTCATTTGCATATTCATGAAAATACATGAAAACTTAAAAATTAGTGAGGGATAATCACGTATAAACTTTAAACCTTGGTGGGTGGGGGTAGTTAGTAATTAGATCTACCTTGCTCTCCTAGGGTATTTTAATACATGCCAAATTGTTAAGTGGGACCCCCTGAATGCGAAGACAGTTTGTCCTAAAAATATGTGAAAATGCATGTTTCCCATGGCTTTCAATAATGTGATTCTCGAAATTTTTGGGTGTACCTACAAAATCAACCATATCTCAGTTGCTACATATTCTTAACTACTCAACATGGCACCAAAGTAAAGCTTAGACATAGGCCTTTTACCCCATAGTCATTTATGCAAATGATCTTTTTTGTATAATTTGCATATTCTTGAATATCAACGAAAATAAAAGAATTTATGCAAAATAAATTACCTATATCTCAGCTGCCTATTGCCATATACACTAAGCAAAATTTCTAATTGGTCACTTTACATTTTTATGCTAGTTTAAAAAGTAAAATTTGATTATGCAAGCTTCATGCTTCTTTAAATAAACCAAGGCTTTGCTAAGACTCTGCAGGTCATTAGTTTAAAAATGACTAGCTCTTCCAGCACAGGCGATGCTAGAGTAAAGGTACCCTCATTTCGAAAAGTCACATTTTTCTACAATATGATATATTCCACAAAGACGCCATCCATTTTAATTTGTTTTTATTGAAAATGTTTCTGGCTGCCATGATTAAAGTCAGACACGCTTCAAATGATTTGCTTCAATCAGACTCCTCTTTTTTGTTACGTAATAACCTGAAGACAAATATTACCAGCAGTTAAATCATAGAAATTTAGCTTTATGCATGTAATTTACATAGGGAGTTCACACTGTTCTGTATCATCTGCGACACAGCATTGAAATTTTCAGCGATTATTCATTACTACTAGACGTCACTGTTCTAGTTTATTAAAAAACGAGTAGTGCAAAGTACCATCAAATTGACTTTTTAAGTTTTACATTCAAACTGGAAGTGCGCAGCAGCAGTAAAATGTTTGTCATCACAAAATGGACAAATCAAGTTTTATACTGTGTGGGATATCTTGTTTAGATAAAATAAAATACATACATCTACTTTAGCACGAGCTACTAATGAATTTCAAAAATCTCGAAAAACGTGATATTTAAAAAAAACCCGCGTAAATCATCTACTTTAGTAAAAATTTCAAGCGTTTGTTTTTTTAAGTTGGTTAGACCAGTTTATTACCAACTGCACTTTAATTTGATATAAAACTTCATTCAAAACCATTTTTCTTCAAAAAGCATATTTTTTGCATTTTTAACCAAAAACGTAGATTAAAGGACAACTTTTCTGAAAGACCGCTAAGCTTTTGCCCATTAAACTGCACATAATTTGGCAGAAATTCATTTCAATGTTATAAGCCCTTGGTCAGAAATATTAAGTTTAAAAAGTGACCAATTGGAAATCTTGTTAAGTGTACACATAAACTTGGTACCAAATTGATGCGAGGCTGTCCACCAACAAAATAGCTTTATCTCAGCTGCTAAGTGTTTTATACTACCAAATTTGGTACCAGATAAATGCTTACATATATCAGCTTTCATTTAATTCGCATTTAGTAGTGTAAGATAGTTAGCAACCGAGATATAATTTACTCTCATTAATTTGAATTTGATTGTTCTTATTTTCCTAAGTTTTCATAACATGTATGAATATTTAAATTAGATAATTTGCTGTCAAACCTTAAATAAAAGAACATTAACTAAGCTTTGATTAGGTACCAAGGTGTGAAGTTTATGATAAGTGGCAGCTTATATATGAGTAGTTTTGTAAATACACCCCATTATTTTTCTACAATTTTCTCTCATCTTCCAAATGCCCATTAATCTTCATGAATATGATAACTAGATAATTTAAATATCTTATCATTAAGATTAAGGGTTGTGTGGTACCAAGTTTGGTACTCTAGGGCAATGGACAACTAAAATATGAGGTATTTGTAGGAATCACCCTTAATTTATTACGATTTTTTTCGAGTTTCTCATGTTTCATTAATATTCATATATATTCAAATTAGATCATTTGCATATTAGACTAGTGAGTAAATGGACCACTTCTTAGCATTCATTTGGTGCCAAGTTTAGTACTCTATGGCAATTGGCAGCTGAGATAGTATTATTTTTAGATACAACCCCTTAACCTTCCTGCAATTTCTCTCTCATTTCTAATGTATTTATTAATATGTATAAACATTTTTATTATATTATTTGCCTATCAAATAACAAGATAAAGGAAAATTTTCTAGGCTTTGATCAAGTACCAAGTTTTGAAGCTTATGATAAATGCTGCTGAGATATGAGTAGTTTTGTAGTTACGCCTCACTAATTTTTCTACGATTTTCACTCATTTCTAATGCTTTCAAATATGATAATAAGATAATCTTATCATTTGATACAAGGGTTATATCTTAGCGCTCATTTGGTACCAGATATGATACTCTAGGATTGCAGTATAAGAAATTTTGTAAATATTCTTACAATTACTTCTATTTTTTTTTTTTCAATAATACTCATGAATATAAGAATTATATTAATGTGCACATAAAGCCACAGGGTAATTTTTCTAGGACTAAGCATTAACTTGGTTTCATAATTAGTACTCTAAGGCAATTAGAAAAAGAGATGTGATCTATTTTGCAAGTACATCCGAATATTTTTCTGCAGTTTTTCTCGCTTTTCAAATGTTTTCATTCATATCAATAAATACCCAAATTAAGTTTTTTGCATATCAGACCATATGGGTAAGAGTGCCTTGTCTTAGCATTAATTTAGTGTTACTTGACTTTTCGCTTACTGTAAAGGCGACCCCTCATGAATGCGTAATTAGGACTAGTCAACCTTAGGCATAGGTAAAAGCTGAAAAGGAGGCGTGGTTTTATTCAACAGTAACTGTATCATCTTACGACAACACCTCAGTCATTATTTAGTCCTTAAAACGCCAGCAAAATAACTGCATCTGAAAATGTCTATTTAGCATAAGCGGGGAGGCAAACATTGTTGACCCAGATCAGACTGCTCCTGTAGGAGCAGTCTGATCTGGGTCAACAATGTTTATCTATGAGGCTTGAAATAGTTTAGTGGACGGCAAAAAACATACATTTTGTGATTATGCGCTTTAAGGGTTAATAAATGTGAGTTCAGTGTGTATACGGTTAGGATTTTCATGAAATGCATGCACGTTTGCGCGGCTCAAAAAGCTTATTACTCTTTACCAAATTATAAATAAAACCTGATTTCCCTTCCTTAGCAGATGAAATAGCTGAACCACACCCAGATATGAATATTAAAGTTGCCGCCTTTACAGTAAGCGAAAAGTGAAGTAATACTTATCTTGATCGTCTAGGATTGTAAGCAGCGGATATATGGGTAATTTTGTAGGGTACACACCTTAATGTTTCTGTGATTTTCCTCTCATACCTAATGTTATCATTCATATTAACGAATATGAAAATTAGACAATTAGCATATCGGACCAGCAGGTATGCTTCTATACGGTAGCATTTATTTGGTATCATGTTTTGTATTCTAGAATTAGCTGATTGTGAGATATGAGTATTTTTGTAGGTATACCCCTATTCTGAAGGATTGCATTCAAATCAAATTAAAATTAATGGGAGTGTACCTAGAAGATAAACTATACTACTAGAAGATACTACTAAATGAGAATTAAATAAAAAGCTGTTATATCTTAGAATTAATCTGGTACCAGGTTTGGTAGTATAAATCTTTTAGCAGCTGAGATATAGCTTTTTTGATGGTAAAACCCTTCATTTTTCTATATTTGTCTCCTTTTATTTGTATTGCCTTCATTAATATTCATGAACATGCCAATTAGATCGCTTGCATATCGGTTTATTACTTTAAAGTACCATGTCATAGCATAAATTATGTACCAAGTTTAGTTGTTAAGGACAATATGCAGCTGAGATATAGGTCATTTTGTAGGTACATCTTATTTTTTTCTCTTAAATATTTTCTTAAATATACATGAATATGCAAACTATACAAAACATCAATGCATAAATGAATATGGGTGAGAGGCCTGTGCCTAAGCTTTACTTTGGTGCCAAGTTTAGTAGTCTAGGATATGTAGCAACTGAAATATCATTTTAGGACGGCCTTTTTTCACATCTAGGGGCTCCTAATAAACAATTTGGCACCCATAAAAATTGTCTACGGGGGGGGGGGGGGGGGTGGTGGTGGTGGTGCACAGTAACCTAAATTAGCTGCCAGACTAGTGGGATTTTGGTCTTCAAGTTCAGGTTAGGTCTCGTTACGTGTTCTCCATATCTATCTAGGTATCCGTGACAGACAGCGGATGAGAATTAGGTGCTACGTCCTGGACACTAGACGGTTTACTACATGTATGTTCAGGTCCACAGTTGTCACAGTTGAGTATATGTTTCCTCCCGGCCTGCCACACTCACGTTTTGTCACGTTCCGATCAAGGTCTACCACGTCTATCATGTTTTTTCAATTTTTGCTACGGTGAAGTAGTGTTTGAGCTCTTTTGTGCCAATGGATAACAGTGAGGCTCCCAAAGCTGATGCAATCATCATTTTCCAAGCGTTTGATCAGAAAACATCATTACTGTCAATGAAGAAGCTGATTTCCAATTTGGATGTTTGTTGGTCCTTGCGACAGTAAAGACAGCCACCAGCAGCTGCAGAGCGGGGTGGTCAGTGTGCAGCAGGAAGGTAGACGGTGTATAACGTGACACCTGACATTAACTATAAAAAATGGTCTAGATCTGAACTCTACAGTGTTTTCAGCTCAAATGAAGCTTCTCCGGGTGGCGTTTCAAACTTCTTCCACAACCTCACGCACCCTGTCAGACCTTAGTAGAACTGCAGGTTAAACGTAACACGCTGGGAAGTACCGCGATTAAATGTTACGAAACGGCTACCACACACCTAAGCTGACCTTGAGGACCGTGAGAAATCTAGGCAAACCAGGAAAATACGTGCAGCTACCATAAAGCAGCCAAAGACAAACGGGCACTAAACGTGTCAGACAGTAATTAAACTTGACAGAGTCGTGAGTTGCCTGGGAATATTATTGTTTCCCATCCCGCAAGAGATCTAATCCAAGTTTTGTTAGGTCCTTCATCCCGTTTTACTAGGGTCAATTAAAGCCCCAGTTACATATTTACGATTTTGGCCACGGTAGAGCTAGGACTCACCCTGATTTATCAAGTCGTGATGCTTCAGCATGAGTCTTAGCAGCACCGTAGAGACATCGGCGCGAGTCCTAGTAGTACCGTGGTGATTCTTGAAGAATCCTGGTGATTCGGGAACCTCCACGACAAAGCTATGACAAGTTTAAACCATTTAAACTCGTCAGGGTGAATCGTGTTGCATTGTGGGCAAGGCCTAAATCGTAGCTCTACAGTATCGGGATTGGGATCATTCCTAGTGGTACCGTGATAGTATTCCTGGTCATTCTTGGGCGTTCGTGGGCGTTCGTAGCGAATCGTGTTATCTCTGACACAAGATTCTTGTATAAAAACAGAGGTATCATTGCTGAAAATATATTATAAAAGTGAATTTCAGTGAAGCGCATCATGGGTTATGTCCAGAGACTTCAAATTGCTAATTTGCAGCTTGAACTGGACGTCATCTGATACAACTGGACTTGGGACAGGACTGAGCCTAGCCTGTGGGTCCAGTGACTGTTTTGATTTTGCCGCAGCTTCCCTTTTTGATGGCATGATTGACTTCGTCAAAGGTTGATGAGATAATGATATTTGGTGTCATGATTTTGCAAACTGTCGCCCCAGGGGGGTTACTCTGATATTTTCATACATGGGGAGGCTTGGGTCATTTTTTGGGGTTCAAAATTTTGAATTTAAATATATTTTTGTTTGTTTTTAGAAAAATGAATATATTTTGGGTATTACGATTTTATGGATATTTTTTGGGGTCATCACAATACTGGACTATATTTAGGGGGTTATTTCTATGCATTTTAGGGGTATTTTTAAGGTCAAGGTACAGAATGGGGAACATTTTTTCAGTTGCTAAAATTTCAATTTTTTGAGTGTGCTTGAAATACATGATACTTTTTGGGGGTGAACGGTAGATGCTGGGCCTGAGCCTAAGTATGAAGAAAAAATGAGAGTACCTTCCCCACCCCCTAGGACAGTCACATGACATCCACTAAATCGTGCACATTTGTGAGAGGTCGTGACGCTGCCGTAGGGCTACGGGCTTGAATCGTACTGGCACCGTATTGGATCGTGGAAGCATCGTGAGCATTCGTAGCTCTACCTTAGTGAATCGTAGCGCTGCCGTCATGAGTCGTAGTGGATCCGTAAATGAGTCGTGCAGACGCCGTAGGAGCATCGTGAGACACCATATTGATGCTTGATTTTCTTTTTTTCCATTCTGACTCATCCCGATGAACCCCAATTTTACCATCTGGCTCAAATCAGGACGAATCGCGGTGAATCGTGGCAGGAAATGTGACTGTGTAACTGGGGCATAAGTACGTCATCCCCACCAAAGCTGCCATGGCCATTTTTGACAGTTTTAATGTTTTCCACGAAATCCATGGCAATAACGGCTAGTATAAGTCTATATGTTGCTACCTGTGTAACCCTCTGTAAATAAAAAATGAATATTATTATTTATATTTAAAAGTCCTGTTCCCCTACGTTGTATCATGGTATCCCAAGCCTGTGGCCAACGGGTATATATTGTAAATGGTGAACTTCTCTTGGAATGTTGGTATTGATCTTATGGCTATATTTGGAGAAGAAAAGTGTTTTGTAGAAATGTGAAACTTTCTGCGGTGTAAATAAGCTTTCTCGTGATTTTTTTTATTTTGTTTGAACCGTTCCCCTTCTCGTACTAAAACAATATGGCATTTTGAAATGCGCTTTATAATTGTAATTCAAGGTTATCGTCGTATCAAGTACCTTAACCATTTCTACGCTAAACTCAGAAGTAACATATTTAGATAACATTGTAGCCAAGAGCCGAACTATCTGAACAGGATCTACACTATTTTCCACTCTGTTGGCAAACAAATGTACATGCTAATAAAAGAAATAGCCAAAAAGTCAATAGTGTAAAATTTGGGAGGAGTGTAGTACATAAAATTATCCAGAAGGATAAAGGTTAAGCCTATATCCTAATTACAGCGTCTTGCATCATAAAATCCTTACATCCTAAATGGGTTAACCCATATAAGCATAGCGTCCTTTTTGTGGGACATAGAAAAACAATGCATACGCAGCTCAAACGCTGAAGAATGCGGCGTCTGATCATGATATTCACTGTTTGCTTAACCCCCCATTCCACTGGACGGCGATTCCACTATGCTCATGGCGATCTAGGATTTTCTCTAAACTTATTCCAAATCGCCGCGGAAGCGTAGACAGCCACACGATTTGGGGACTTGACGCTTCCAGTACGCTTCCACTACGCTTCTGTTACGCTGCTGCTACAATCCCACTACGACAATGAAGATCTGGCTACGCTTAGTCTGCGCTGATGGCGATGAAGCTGCGACCTTGCTACGACCTTAGCGATGGAGCTACGCTTTCGTTGCGCCTTTGTTTCCTTTCTTTATAGAATCTGAAATTCCTATACGCTTCTACTACGACCTAAGCGCTTCTACTGCGCCTCTACTGCGCTTCTACTGCGCTCTTGTCGTTTCTGCTACGATTCGCGTCCTTTTGACCAAAATTTCGAATCGTAGCGGAATCGCCGTTCAGTGGAAACGGGGTTTTACAAAAAGTTCTATTAAAATTTGGCAAAAAAAAGTTAAGCAAACTTTTAGAGCGTAAACTTGCGATTAATTTTTTATCCATCAATTTAAACATGTGTTTTGGGTGCTCAAAAGTACCGTCTTCTCAAGACGGTTCTTTTGAGTACCCACAACATATGTTTTGGTTGAGAAATAAAAAAATCAGTTACGCACTCTTATCTAGGGGCTTGGATGGGGATAGGCAATCCTATTCGGCGTGAGAACATATGCTACTAAATGTCTCCCATGTTGAAATCCGTTCAATACTTTGCATACAATTAATTGTATGCATGGGCTATCCATTTATGAGATGAACTGGATATGTCACCGTGCTTAGTTTTTCATTATTTCATATGAAAGCTTTGAACATTTGACCAATTATCTAAACAGATGAAAGAACAGCATTACTGTAGTGCCAGCCAAGAGTGACAGTGACGTCATGTTTTGTTTACAAAGTTATCAGGAAATTAGAATCGATAGATCACTTGTGCATTAATCCTATCCGCAGGATAGGATTAATACACAAGTGATCTACCGATTCGAGTTAACTCAAATGGAGTGTACAAGCTAATGTTTTACCTAACAATTGTAAACAAAATATGACCTCACTGTCACTCTTGGTTGGCACGACAGTAGTCTAAAATACCATGCTAAATAGGTGTGATCTTCAGACTGCTTCTTTATTTAGCTTTAATCATTGCTTTTGACCTCAAACCTTCTATTAAAGCTGCATAATCTGTAACTTTTGATATTTTAATTTTAGAACTAATGTTTCTATTTTCAAGAACACAGTAAAGAACTAAATTCAGGTATACATTTTACCAATTTCGTAAATCTTAACAACTTCTCAGTATCAAAACAACGGTATTTATGTGAAAATTAGCTGTCTTTAATTATAAGAGGGACGCAAATAATTACCAAAAAGGGAAAACACACCCGTTTTTATAAGATAATTCACTTTTCCGTGCAGTTTTCAGCTATAGTGAACAGATGTATTGTGAAAACATAACTTACTTCTACTTTTACAAATGATTTAAAAAGAAAATAAAAAATTTCGAAAAATGTTCATAGTTGCAGACCTAGTCTCTTTAAATGTGCAAGTTTATTTGTAATCCCAAGCTGTAACAAGATGCTGTATGACATATTTTGGCAATTCCTTGGAAATAGGAACTTATTTTTAGAATAAATTATATATTAAAAAAACAAATATTGAAAATCTCAAGAATTTCTTTTTATTTCATGGATTATTATAATACGTTTTAGAAAACAGAATAAAAATCTGGGGTCACTGTTTCTTCCAGGTGGGATAAATTTATTGCCACCCCATATATTTAATGCTGAAAAATATATAAAAAATTTAGGAGTGCCCATTTTGGTAATTTTAATGATACCAATTCACTAGTATGAACTAAATCCTTTCTAATCTAGAAGTTTAAAACATGTTTAAAATAACCATATGCATGTATATAGAAGAGGAGTAATATTTTTCCTGCTTCCCGACGTAGGAATGTTGCGCATGAGAATTAGCCGCATTTATACCACCTTTACCAACTTTAGCATGAACTATCTCGTGGTGTGCATGGTCTACACTGATGATGGTGGTATAAAATAGTTATACCATGTTTGTCCACCTGTACGTAAGATAATCCACTCGCTAAAGCTCGTGGATTATCTCCACGTACAGGCTGACAACCCATGGTATAACTATTACATGTCTTTACCATGAAAATGGGTTCATGCAATAAACCATGTTGGTGGAATAGCCTTTCTTTGAAAATGCATATTATCTGGTCATACGATATGTGACACACCTGATATACACCTGGTAAATGAAGTATATGGGCAATGTATAGTTTTACTTTTTCTCTATCTGTGTGTGTGTGTGTGTGTGTGTGTGTGTGTGTGTGTAACGTCCCACCAAACAGATAAGGTCATAAGGAGATGGGGCCATATGACCCCATCTCCATATGACCTTATCTGTATCGTCAAATGGAGATGGGGTCATATGGAGATGGGGCCACAGTTAAAAGTCCCATCTGACAGAGTGGTGAAGCAGGGGTTACGCGCTAGTTAAAATATAGCAAAATACGGAAAACCTAGAAAAAACAAACAAGAAATATTTTTCAAAAAGAAAAGTGGCAGAGATTAAATGGATGGGTGTTTGGTGCAAGGTCATTGAAGATCAGAAAATAAGCTACTTTTTTTAACTTGAATCAGTTATATTTTTGAGCCTGCAATTTTGACCTTGGCCTAAATAATCTCAGACATAAACTAAATAAGTAACTTTCTGTAGCCTCACTTTGAAATCATTGTTTAAAAGGCACAATTTTAACTTCTTCAGGTGATATATATTTGAACTTATACAAGCTGATCAATAGCTTTTATAAGCGTAGGTTACACGAGAAAGGTGAAAGAATACCAAACATGTCTGCCGTTTTTTGCATCATTTATAACGGACGTGAATTTTGCTTACTGGCCCATTTTGCAATTGTTGCTCTCTCCAAATGCGTATTTAAAGGATGGCGTCGTTTCGTTTACCTTAAATCCTGTTCTGGTCATTGCCATGATTGAAATTATTCAATACTGCACCGCAGTGAGCAAAAAAAGATATAAAACATAACAAAAATGCTAAATATATTATGCATAGTACAGTATATTTCTCATCGTTTTGTGGATCTCGACAAAGCGGGAGGGGCAGCATAGTGCCAACGTCCGCACAAGGTAGACCGGGCGCAGACTTGATATTACCTCTTTGTCAATTGACTGCAATAACCTATTCCAGATGAGCGATCAGCAGAAGGTCAGGAGAAATAATTTCGTACCAATGTCAGAGTGACATCTCGACGCCGCATTAACGTTGGTACGACAATGCTTCCACGTAGCCTAACTGATATGTGGGTGTCTGCATTTGAATTTTGTTTATATCCAAAGTAAGAAAGGCGGAAAAGATCCGAAATCGATACAATGGCCTAGGATACCACATGGGAAAGTGACAAAAACACAATTAAACATCACAAACAAGAGCCAAGAGGTCAGTCCTTTCCCAGCAGGTGACCACAAGGCAGCAATGAACAGACGCGAAAGCATGACAAACGCAAGACATAAATAACACAAATGATCCACAATGAAGTACCGCCAAAATATTTTACTGAATGGCTTAAACCGGTTTTACTGCACCAACCTCACCCTTAGTTCAGATTTGAATCAAGACACATAGATGTTTGGTTTGCATAAATGACCCCTAACTTATCCATGCATGTCCTAGAATATATATGTATAAATCAAGATATAAAAAGCTACACTTGGATGGACCGATTCCGGTTGCCTTTTGTCGTTTATTGATTGTTTGGTTCCAAACATACACCATAGACCCCATTGAGTCGTCCGCTTGGGAAGACTCAACTGGATCTACCGTAGCAAACGCAGGTATCTTTTGTCGGTTCGTATCAAATTTCCTTGAAATATCGTAGCATGTGCCTTTTCGTGTGACTAGTGTCAAACAGTTCGGACATAGTTCCAAACACGGACGTATATATTTCAAATATACATCCGTGTTCCAAAGTAGATGGTTTGGACCAGCACATAAGAAAATGGTACTGTTAATCCGGAAATTTTTGGGAGATTTTTTTTTTTTGCGAGAATTTTATTCTCACGAATAGCATCAAAAAGACATATTTGCGACGCTAAAAAATCAAAATTACCAGTGCTTATGGATTGTGGGCAGTCATTCACTGGTCGCAAAAACAATAAGTACCAAATTATTACAAGCAGACTCATTAATATAGTAGAGTACTATATATTTATAATGTTTTATTTTCAGTGACAGAATCGAACGACAGAGACAACAGCAATCGTGGTAAGAAAATAAAAATGAACGTAATCTTAAATCTCAAATAGAAATGTCCATATCTCCAGTAGCCGATTTTCTGTTTGCATTTAAAATATACAAAAAAAATTTATAGATATGGTCACAGACCTGTAATTGTAAAAAGAGCAGTGATTGGCTCAAAAGGTGGGTGGAAGCTCAGCACAATATTTTTAAGGTGTAAGGTGTTTCATGATTGGTCAATAATAAAACTAGGAAATATATTGTATTTATTAGACAGGTATATCTTTACTGTTCTTTTTGAAACAACGTCTCATTGCTTTTGTTGATTAAGTTTACTGATGTGGCTGAGAAGAAAGGACCTTGCATTCTGGTATTTTTTTCAGTAGAATTTTCCTCTCATGTAGGGTGCCCATCTTCAGAGGCAAAAAGTGGTAAAACATGGTGGTCACCGGGGTATCTCATTCTTTTTTTTATTGAACTAGGTCCAGTCTGTAACTCTATGGCAGCCTCATTGTGATTGAAGAGTTGTGAGTACCACAGCCTACTTAAAAGCTATAATGGAGGTCTATGTAAAAACAATTACAGGTCTGGGTCCATATGATAAAGGAGAAATTGGACTTAAAGGCACGCATGTATGGTATTTTTCTGTATAGTTTGCCTTTCAATCCAGTGTCTCGAGTTTGCTGAAAGCTAAAATATTAATCCAAATTGTGATTGTGTGTGTGTGTGTGTGTGTGTGTGTGTGTGTGTGTTTTACAACCTATTCAAACGTTATAGCTATTAAGAATAAACAAAGCTTGTGTTATACAGATATAGAACAAGTGTTTTACTATCTATCTATCTATCTACCTATCTATCTATCTATCTATCTATCTATCTATCTATCTATCATAAAAGCAGCATATGTGAATTATGTTCATATGGCACTGTCTAGCAGCAAAGGCTCACGCGAGCTTGCGCAAATGCACAGTCTCGCATGAACTTTTTCTGCTTGGATACACAACCTTTGATTACAGATGACCTGTTGGATACTTCATATTGGCCTTCAAAAAGAAAGTTTTCACATATGCGATAAATAGCAAAATATCTATATTATATAGCACCATTAAATTTCTAATGTTGTGACAATTTAGAAGGGGTGAGAATAGATGCATGATGAGTGTACGAATTCTAGTTAAAAATGCATACACAAATATAAAAATAATGTTTTAATGATATACTTATGGAATATTGATATCACAAAAATAAGAAACGATTTATATAATAACAGCACATATTACCATTGCAAAGTATCTGTGTTCCTATTTCGATAAAAAATACTGGTTTTGTTTTAAGCCAAATTTTATTTTCCCCCCATTTAAGCCAAATGCTATTTCCCACCGTTATCAACTGGAACAGTCCATTTCTATTTCAAGGGATGTTGGGCGGTATTTTTCATTTTATTCAAATTTCAATAGAACATTCTGCAAGCAAACATTGGAGACCCTAATCAGACGCCGCGTTATGCGTCGTCTGGTTTGGATCAACACTTTTTGCCTATGTCCCACAAAAAGGATGCTAGGCTTATATGTGTTAACCCTCTAGTGCCCGGTGTATCATTTATGCTACATTCTTCTTTTTTGATGCCCTGACCAGGATATTGGCTTGAAAGGTAAGTTAAACTGCTAGAAAGAATGTTAAATTGTTAGGCAACAAGAATAAATCATTTTAGCTGAGACCATTTGTCTGAAATGAGTTTTATCAGCCACCAAAGCTCGCCAAAGTTCAAAAACGAAAATGTATCATATATGCTACATTGAGCATTAATAAAGTAGAAAAATAAGAATTGAGATATTGACTTCACCTTTTCAGAAAAAACATGATACATATAATCAAATAAATTGTTTTTCTTATTGTCATTTAAAGCGGTTTCCCAAAATTATAATAGGACTTTGAGTTATTCAACTTAAAAAAATCATGTCATGAAAAATAAATGCCCAATGTAGCATATATGCTACATTCCAATCTCGGCAACCTTTGACCTCATCACAAATTCATACCCTGTTTTCTATTTGTCTTCCAAAAGCTAGTATCTGGACGGAATATAAATGTTTTCTGATAGTGCATTCTATGTTTGGGCACTAGAGGGTTTAGTAACAACAAACTTCGTTGGTCTGGGCGCTCAACGAATTTTTATGCTTTTGTATCATCAATGTTACAATTAATTACCATTATATTGATAGCAAACATTTTTTATTATATGAGCCAGATGTAAAAGGCTCGTTTGCAAGAACATTGTGATATTAGTGAACTATCTGCAACCGAAGCTGTTACTGCATTCAATATCATTAGAAAATTGTTATAAAGCCAGACACACAGGAGTATCTATTTTACCCCGCGGCCAACAAGGACTGGGGATATAGCAAGCAGCTTGTCAGCTGTCTGTTTGTTTAAGTGTGTTTTTTTTGTCCATCCGTCTTTCTGCATCAACATCCATTTATTATGTGCATAATTTGTTCAGCATCATGAGGCTTAGTTAGTTGGTTTAATTAAGAATATTAAAACACTATGTTTATTTTTATTGAGATATTCAGTAATTAAGAATACACTATAATTAAGCTCTCCGATGCTTACATTATTGGTGGTTGTGAAACGATCTCTGATGCTTATTTTATTGGAGGTTGTAAAGCGGTCTCTGATTCTTATATTATTGATGGTTGTGAAACGATCTCTGATTCTTATATTATTGATGATTATGAAGCGATCTCTGATTCTTACATTATTGTAAGACCTAAGATAACGGTAATCAGTAATTGTAATTATCTGTAATTAAATTCAATTTTCAAAGTAACCATATGTAATTGTAATCATGGTTTGGCTCAAATACATGTAATGTAATTGTATTCATTATTGAAAATATATTGGCTGTATTTAGAATTTCAAATACTTTTTAAATACTTTTGGCTATTCACTTAGAAAATTTGGTTACAACTAGAAACTAACTGATGACCAAAATCATCATTGTAATTCAGATGATTGAGAAAATGTACACTGTGGATAAATAAAGGAAAGATTGACATTTGTTGACGACAAAATAAAAGCAAACTTTCATAAAGATTTAGTCATTTTTTGAAATAACCAATTTTATTCAAATGTTTGAGATAAAGGTGCCATGTGTATAAATAATAAAAATCAGATTGATTTTTTAACAAATTACAATTAAAAATACAGCAGTTGATGGTGTAACCAGGTAAAAGGTACATTTTTCTCAGCAGACTTCACACTGCCAGAACTACTTTTTTCTCCCTCATTTGCTGGAAGCCTTCAAAGAAATTTGACAAAACAAAAACAATTAGTTCTGTTCATGTTGACATGCTTAGCTGATTTCACAAGTTATTTGTATCATGGCCAAAGCATAAGAATATATTCTTATGGTTTGTTATTTTTTATTTATTTTGGCTTATTTAGCTAGTTTGTAACCTTTGAGTGTTCTGCAGAAGAGCTGAAGTAGGCATCAAGATTAGGACCAGACATGATCTACTCTTGATAAAGAATTAGGAGCTGAAAAGTTTGCAATCATATTGTGGGTAAAAATGAACTTATAACACTATTCATTTTTCTGTGCCTCATATCTCAACTTCTCAAAGGTGTGGAAAATCTTTTATTAGACCTTTGAATATAGCATGGTCATGTTAAGAAGTATCCATGACCCTCAAAATAGCTACATGTACACATGGTTATTATGTGTGTGAGCTGGGTCAAGATTATGATACAAAAACGCATTTTATTATGGAATGGCTAAATATCTGTTTTTTTATCAAATAGTAAGTTGCAAGTTTTATTTCAATCACAGCGAAATCATGAAAAATTACCCATCAAACGGGCCAGCATGCAAATACTTAATGATTATATTCGTTTTAGAGGCTACAGAAAGATGTGTACATCTCACTCAGACATGAGAACTCTTCCGATAGCCAAACAAAACAGTCTTAATGTTTCTAAAGTAATTGTAATAATTACATTTCCAAAGTAATTGTAATCAGTATATTTCTACAGGTCCTGTAATTGTAATGCAATTGTAATACTTGATGAGCGAAAGTAACTGTAATTTATTTGTATACTTTTCAAAGTATTTGACCCTTGGTCTGATTATTGGTTGTGAAACGATCTTTGATGCTTATATTATTGGTGGCTGTGAAACAATCTCTGATGCTTATATTATTGGTAGTTGTTAAACTTTCTCTGATGCTTATATTATTGGTGGTTTTGAAACGATCTCTGATGCTTATATTATTGATGGTTGAGAACTGATCTCTGATGCTTATATTATTAGAAATGACATGCAGACTGCAATCCTTTGCTTAGTGAAAATTAGTGCATTTCTCATTGCACTCCCTATAGGAGCTGTCATTGTTTGCACTGTCGTGCCAACCAAGTAAGGCAGAGACGTAATATTTTGTTTACAAACTAGCTTGTACATTCAACTTGCTCTAACTCGATTCGATAGATTACTTGTGTATTATTCCTTTCCTTGGGATAGGATTAATACACACTTGATCTATTAGACGGTTCTTTTGAGTAAACACAGCCTATGTTTTGGTTGAGAAATAAGAAAAATAGTTTTTCGATACGCACTCTTAACTAAAGTCCTGACAGTTGAATGTTTACACCAAGAAAAGCGACAGTTCAGTTGCCATCATATTTGGTGTAAAGTTACACTTATATCGTACAGTATAGGATCTGTGAAGCACTTCTTTTACATCGATTTTAATAATCTAGCTGCATAATATGGTTTAGGCCTCTGCTTTTCACATACTCATTCCCTTCTAATGGCGACTAAAGTATCACGCTGATGCATTCAGAGCAGCACTAAAGATCAGACCGCTCATACTGTTTACACGAGATGTTAAAGTAAAATATCACAGCATAGATTAAGGATGTAGCCATAATGTTAATAAACTATTTATGCGCATCAAAGAGAGACAACTTAAATGAGCCACAATTTTCTTCTATTGCGCCTCTTTTCAAAATGGCGACCTCACTTAGTGGAAAGAATTCGCTCCTGTGGGGTTGGGGCAATTCTTACCTTTATTAAACGACTCATATGATATGGGGAAACGGTATCTCCACTTTTGGTGATCTTTCTTGAATTTGTACAATTTTCATTACGCACATGCGTATCGTGTATAATGCGAAATGGCAGCTACGCCAATGTAACACATAAGCAGACTAAATTATCAGCTGCTTTTACTTGTTGACAAAATAAATTTGCACGTTAAACACGTGGGTTAAATACTAATTCCTTTTCAGAAGCAGAATACTCACAAGTTACTATGCTTGGATTTGGTCTTGGAATTCCTTTTGCGTTTGTTTTGCTGTTGTTGGCGGTGGCTTGCAAACCTAGTAGTTGGACGTGCCGACGCTTCAGGGAGAGAATATGTACTAGACTATGTTGTATTCAACCACCTGGGATGGAGTTATACAAGAGAAGGCATCAGAAAACAGCCATTATCGAGGGCATTGAAGAACTAGAGTAACATTAGTCCATATGGCCAATTAAGCAAGCTTTTAGAACGTAAAATTCTGATAATGTTCTTATCCATCAGTTTAAACATGTGTTTTGTGTGCTCAAAAGAACCGTCTCATCATGACGGTTCTTTAGAGTACCCACAACATATGTTTTGGTTGAGAAATAAAAATAATAAGTTACGCACTCTCATCTGGAGGCCTGATTACATCATTGGAACTTTCAGATATAGTACCTGAACTCTATTTGCCACTCAAATCATTCTATTATGAATTTTTTGAACAAACAAACCCAATCGTTCAAGAATTTATCTTGTTTTTGAACAGACAAAGTGTGCTGCCATGCCGAAATTATGGCACTTATCATCGACATCCTGGAGATCACATTGACTACATGTGATTTTGAACAATATGAACCTCACAGCTCCTTTAATTAAATGTTATAGCTTATTCAAGTTATAATTTTGATGCAGGTGCTTTATGCAAATGTGAATAGATTTACGTACGTCTAAGTTACCTCACTTACAGCTTTGTATAAGAGATTTTTCATGGTAGGTAGAGTTAATAGAAATAGGGCCCAGTAAATGTAGCAAAACAGCATAAAGTTTTGGTCAAAGTTAGCAAAACAGCATAGCAACTCAGTCAAGTTAGGAAAAGAGCAAAACAGCATAAAACTTGGTCAAGTTAGCCAAACAGCAAAATAGTATAAAATCAAATATTCCAGCTGTGTTTTATATTTTAAAGAGGCATGGTGTAGGTAAGAAAACCGTTTATTCAACGTTCTATCCTGTCTCTGAACCGAAATATTCACGAAAATATCAAATCTCATTTGTTCGTTTCGCTGTTTTGCTAACTTTACCGAAATTTTATGCTGTTTTGCTGTTTTACTAACTTTACCCAGTTCAGAAAAAGTCTGAATTGCCTACAGGCCCATTGCATTTCTACATTATATCTACTTTAGTTTTAATCCTAACATTTTTACACCCAAACTGCAAGAAAACTCATAAAATAAACATTAAACTAAGGGGTGTCGATAATTAGTGCATGCCGGTAATACATACTCACCGCTCTTTTAACGAATTTAAATCAATGTATTCAAACCATTTCTATATATCAATAAAAATTTCACCAAGGTTAACTCTTGCAACCCGCGTAATTTTGCAAACAGTGAAGTCCCAGATGAAATGCGGCATTGCATCAGGTCTATACTGCTAAGATAAATTCAATCCGCAGAGAAATAAAAGTAAATGTTATTTGGTAATTATAAAATAACCCCTTAATATATACAATGGACCATTCTGACTTGTAATAGCTAGCTTAATGGAAAATCCCATTGGTCTGAAAAGGGTTAATACAATAAAGTATATATGATGCATCATACAGCTAAATGGGAATCTCACATCAGATTGTGTATAACTGGCAAAATGTTGACCCGACAGATTCTTTAGTCAATCAATATGATCAACAGTATATGTTTTTAACCATATAAGCCTGGGACATAGGCAAACAGTGCGGACCCAGATCAGACGCCGCAGTATGCGGCGTCTGGTCATGGTCTCCACTGTTTGCTTACAGAATGTTCAATTGAAATTTGGATACAAATGTAAAATACCACCCAACAACCTTAAAACGGAAATGAACTTGTCATAATTGATATTAGTGTGAAATTCCATTCGGCTTAAATGGGTTAAAATGTTTTTAAGTTATTTGGTACTTATGCATATATGTTCATGTACATATTACTATGTTGTGCTTTTTGTGAAGGGTCATATGAAAAAGCCAACTGGTTAAATGTAATCCCCTGAATTATATTATAATAAATGCAACCAGGCAACCACCAACTTAGCATTTCATTCCTATGAAACATCTAAAGATTAGCTGTCAATAATATTATATATAATTGGCTGTCTATAATTGTGATCCAGGTGCACGCCAAACTACACGAAAAGCCTGTTCATTTCTACACATTCATTACACTGAAACATATAAAAGTAGTTTAGAAGTTTGTGAAAACCCGTGAATGTAGAAAAACACTCATTTATTGAATGGACATATGTTGTAGGTGCTCATTGGAATAGCCTCTATGAGGCAATTCCAATGTGTACCCACAATATGTGTTACTGAAATTAAGGAAACCTATTTTGAAATATACATTTATCAAGAATCATGTCCATTATCTTTGCCTCTTTAAAACCTCTCAATCTGCCAATCAGGATAAAAACACTGTCTTTCTATGGTAAATTGTTTATATTTTCATGGCAGCTATACCACCAAATTTCATTTCATGAACCATGCTTTTGCTGAGCTTGTAGTTGCATGGTTGTAATATCAGCGCTTTTACTTTTCATAAGGGTCACGGTGCGAGAAATCTTAATTGTGTTGCATTCAAACAACTGTTCAGCTATAGATAATAGCTAGAATAGTAAATTTGTGCCTGTTGCAAGCCAATTTAGTTATTCTTCTTTCCACGCAGCAAATAATAAAGGTGCTGATCAGACTGTGCAGATCCGCAGGTTTGTCTGCGCTTTTGTTGTTCGCATATACAGGTTTTAATGGCGCCGAAGCCCAGTTTGGGGTGATCATATTATCCAGAAATAGCGTATGTTTGTATGTTTTTTGTATACAAAATTGTTCAAAATACTTGCTAATTCAAATTAAATTTTGGAATTTCAGAGAATAGGGCATTTAGTAAAACCTGTCATAAGCGGTCGCTCAAAAATAGACAAACAAAGGTCTAAATGACAAATGGTAGCTTAATGAAGGTAGAATAATTGCAGAAGAATTTTGCGATACTTTTGACACGTACTAAGCGATAATCGGTCCTGAAAACCAATTCTGTGTCTTATTTTTGAGTGGCAGCTTAAGACAGGGTTTACTGTATTAATAGCAGTCTATAAAACATATGTTTTGGGTGCGTAAAAGAAACGTTTCTCTGAGAGAAGTTTCTCTTACGCACACAAAACATATGTTTGATAGGATATTTTGAACATGATAATTTTTGATTTAAATAAATGTATGTCTACCTCCCTATAATTCGAACTACTAAATTTTTAGTAAAACTTCTAGTCACAAGAACTTCGAATTGATGAGATTTGACTGTACTTACTTTAGGTGGGATACTTTACACTGACTCTATGTTCCTCCTTATGTATTTTCGTCAATGTGTCACCTATAATGCATATTTTATTTCCATGTTTTTTTAATGTTTATTGTCATTTTTATGTCCATTCAGACTGCTCGAAAATGTGCACACTGGAAGTGTACGGGCATTGCGCCATTGACACAATACTTTATATTAATGAGGCCCTGGAAGGGTTTTAGGGAACCGGGATATCGGCCAAAAACTTAAAGGGATATGGGATATTTTTGTAAATATTTAAAAGAATACAAGATACTTGAATCAATTTTAGGGATATGGGGAAACAATGCTTTCTGAATTTTGAGGATATTTGCCATATTTATTTTTGGAATATGGGATATTTTTCAAAATAATTAAAGGGATATAGGATACTGAAACCCGCTTCTAGGGCCTTATTAATTCAAACGGACAGGTGTGAGCATGCCATAACTTATCGAAGTCAACTTGCCGTGTGAATCATTAAAGACTCAGACTAGCCTGCGCACCCAAGCAGTCTAATCAGAGTCTTTGATCGGTGCTTTATAGATCGCCAACGGTCCATCAATTCTTCTTCACAAAAGATAAGACCCGGATGGAGGATTGCAGTGGCTCAGTGGTAGAGTTTAGCCTAACCTGAGGCACTGCATTGTGTCCAGAAGCAAAACACATTATCCTCTGCTTAGTACTGGTTCAACCCAGGAAGACCCATCCCGACATTACTGAAAAAGTGTTGATTTGGGCTTAAAGAATCAAACTAAACAAAATAAGACTGTATACACATGCCAACTTGAACCTTATGCTGGAAACTGGCTTAATTTTTATGTAAAATTTGAAAGTATTTGAGAATAGTTTTATCATATGACGTTGCCTCTGGGAGTGCAATAACGCCATGCATTAAAATCGATAAACCAGTTTACAGATTTTCAGGAAACGTTATGAAATGACGCTTTAAACATCACGCACATAGCTAAACCCTAACGTTTCACGCCAAAAATGTGATTTCAAAATAAATTTAATGTCATAATTATGATAAATAGAATCTAACATCCGAACTCCTGTATTATTGAATTTATAAAGCTTGTTGCGAAAAAGAGATAAAATGATCAGCAAGCCTCACATTTTATCTCTTTTTCCTAACTCGTTTAAAAATTCAATAAAACATAAGCACTCATGTAGGATCCTCTATGAAATAAGAAAAAAAACATGCTATCTATGTGCTCAGATGTGTAAACTGTACACTCAATACGCAGCTAAGATATTCTCGTCATTGAGGCATCGAAGACTCTTATTAGATTCAGTGAATCCCCACACTGATCTGAGTTTTCACTAGACGCACAAATAGCTTGGTTTGTTTGCAGTGCCCTGACTTAAATACTAACCACAAACACAAATGGGATTTGCAATGATTTATTGGCAGAGTGCTTGACTTGTGATCGAGGGTCTTGGGTCCGAGGATCTCCGAAGGCAGTGAGTTGTGTCCTTCAGCAGGACACTTTTTAATCTGTTGAGAACGTGACTAAAAATTGTTGATTGGGATGAAAAGCATCAACACAAACAAAACAAGCAAACACAGTACTGATGTTTCAAAGATAGACGAGAATCGTTGTAAACAAACACTGGCGGGGTGACGGTGCCAATTCATTTCCCATAGACCTCAATACAAACTTTTTCACTTTTTAAGTCCATTCTGGCAACTTTCATTAGTAGCTCATGCATGCGCAAGGACTCAATATTTTAAACATTAAATAAAATCGATACCTTGTGTTGCATTTCAGAAATTCACTGTAGCACAAAGCAGCTGACCGTCTGTGGGATAGCTATATCCTATGAAAATCTGCAAAACTGTCCATGTGCACAAAAAATGAATGTAAAATTAATTTTTCAGTATAGAAAATAATTGCTGCAAGTAATTGAATGCCTAAATACTATTTTCTCAGAAAAAATAATCAAGCATGCACAGCAATCATTTTCATCAAATGGCAGAAGCTGAATATTTAATATTATACATTTGTGTGTCAAACCTTTTGTGTACAAATAAAATGATGACGTATTTAGTACTGTCACCCCTGACGAGTTAACAATTGTTTTGGAGTTCAGGTAGTCTCAGTTTACAATTATAATGTACCAACCACAGATAAGAGCATATGCATGTGATAGCGAATACATCATCTTTACTTGTTTATAAGAAATATAGAGTCGCCTCATTACTATGCATCTTTGAAACAGCAGTACAGAAGTTGTAGCATTTTGGTCTTTAACCGACACTGATGATGTAATTTTTGTTTTATATTTTGTATACATACACTGCTCAAAATATTTAAAGAAACACCTGATAATTTTCCAGAGGTGATAATATTAACCTCTGTCTAATAGACGAGTATTGCATTTCACTTGACCCTAAGGCAGACACCCAGTTTCTCTTGCCCTTTTTGCTATGATAGTCAAAGTTTTGGATAAAAAAAAGCTTAAGTTCATAGCTAAATTCTTTTAATTTTATATTTTCTTGAAAATGACGATTTTTTCTGGAACCCTGTAGAATGTTCTGAATTTGTTAATAGTGTAACCTAATGATCTATGCAACATTAAAGGCTATTGACTGTACAGAAATGATGCTGTTGTGGTGCTTGATTGAAAAATTCGTCTTAAAATGTGGTTTTGAAAAAAGGTGTATTTTTAACAAAATTCCATTTTTACATAAAGCGTTCCATGGAGATTTCTGGAAAGGGATTTCTTCATTTTTATCAACAAGCATCATCCTAGATAGGTAACCAAACTAATCACAGGACAAACATGTTTCTGCCATATTATTCCAACTCATGCTATTAGTCAGACTATGAGTGCATTTGTATTGTGATCAATGGCAAAATACACAGTGTTCCTTTAAATATTTTGAGCAGTGTATATGACATACGATGAGAACACCTGTCAAGGTGTGTGTTCATAGCAAACACACAGTACAGCCTACCCAATTGTATAAATGTATAGCACATTTTTATTCTTGTGTATATTTGTATAAAATATAGCCATACTTAGTGGCTGAAATATAATTTTGTGTGTTACTCAGGAGAGGTATTTTAATTGAAAATGTTATATTAACATTTGTTGTAAATAGTGTATTAACAGTTTAATAAATCTTATATCCAAACACTCTTTCTGTCTTTCAACATATACTGAAGAAATTGAAAAATGCTTTTTGAGATGAGTTCCTTTGACCAAGTAAATCCTTTTGCCTGCAATTTTAGTTTTGCATTACAGGTATTATATACACTGAAACGAAGTTATAAGTGGCCTCTTTTCAATTTCATTTTTCTGACTAAGCGCTAATGATATTGAAATGATTTTTGCCCAAGTATGTGCATTTTAATGGACTTAAGTTAAGCAGTGCTTTGGAAGAGTTTTCTATCACTTCACAATTTTTGGGTTCAAAAATACAAAAATCATTTTTTTCAAGAAATTAAGCGGTTTGAGGGCAAATTTTATCAAATTGAAGTACAGGTGATTACAAACCCGTCTAGCCGACTTGAAAAAACGCCAAATACTTGAACTATTGCTTTTGACATATTGCTTTATGAATTTTATCATGTGAGCAGGTTTGTCTAAACACAATACAGCTTGATCAGCCCATTTTCTAACGATATTTTTTTTCAAGACTGGTGTCCACTTCCGGTTTTAACGTGAAACTTTAAAGATCATTCAAATGGCATATGTAAAATATATTTTTTAAATTAAAAGTACATGTACAATGGATGACGTTAATTGTATCAAACCAGATGGAAGAATTTATTAGTACATTGAAAACAAGGGTTTTATTGAAAATCTTATTTTGGTGTCACATCACAATATCATTCTAGCAGGAAGTCTATGATGACGTATGTGAGCCTCTTATATCGGAAATGCTTTTATATAGGAAATATTACCCTTACGTAAATGCAAAATTACCCTTAAGTCGGAAAATATTTTTTCACTGCTTCTTTTGCACTATTCCAGTCAACATGTGCTCGGTGTAAGTAAACATAATTCATATAAATATTAAAATATTTTTACATAGCTAATCTCTAAATAGACATTTATTTTAGCTTACTTTGAAAAATAATGAAGCGATTTCTCCCTTTCGCACTTTCTCTGTCTAAGAAATATTCGTTCCATACCAGATGATCGCGTAAAACAAGATGGGCTTCCATAAGATCTAGACTAAAGTATGCAGCAGATGTAATAAGCAGCCATCTTTTTCGGGACAAAACTATTGACAGTTTTAGGGACATCGGGCCTAATCTGGATTCAAGATGTTTGACACTGGTAGAGTTCCTGAAATATTTTGTATATTTTTATTTGCTTGATTTGATTCTCCGAGTAAATATTTTTCAGTTATGTTGGGACGGTTCTTCCTTGGTTGATCCAGTACCAAGCAATGATTAATGTGTATTGCTCAAGGACATAACACAGTGACATGGGCGAGGCTCGATCAGGCAACGCAACTCCTGGGTCTCGAGTCAAGCAGTCTACCACTGAGCCACTGCGCTCCATTGAAATATGTTTTGGAAAAAGTTAATTTAATGGTGAAAAATTACTCAGCGTGCAAAGAGTTAACTTGCCCCCCTTTTTTTACCTCAGTGTCCTAGGCATTTAACTGCGGTTTACCCTGCTTTTACTCTTTGCATTTAATGCTTTTGCTGCCGTTTGCCAAATGCCATATCCGATGTAACAGGTGTATTTATAACAATAAAAGGGGGCCCTGGGTTCGAGCCTCACCGGCGTCACTGCGTTGTGGTCCTTGAGCAAGACACATTTATTCTAGCTTAGTACTGGTTCAACCCAGGAAGAACCGTCCCTATATAACTGAAAGAGTGTTGATGGGACGTAAACAATCAAATCAAACAGACAAACAAATAACAATAAAAGGGGATGTTTTCAAATGCTGAATAACTTGACATTTTAGATCAAGATTGCTTTTCTAACTTGCACATTAGATGATTGAATTGTAGCTTCTGACCTAACTATCAACATATATATCGACGTTGGTACGAATTTATTTTGGCTATACTATTATTTTGGCTATACTATAACAAGGAATATTTTACTTTCCTGGCTACCAAAACAAATGAACGGAGCTGACTACGATGATACGCAGGCCAATATCGGTCTTTGATTCTCGTTTAAGTTATACAGGGGTAACAACCTACGTCATAGCATGGACGTAGTATGGCGCCATCTTTGATTTACACCGTAAGTTTTTCCCCCAAGGGGGGGGGGGGGGGCGGGTACTCTAATATTTTCGCACATACGTAGGCTCGTTCAATTTTTAAGGGTTCAAAATTCTGAACTTCAATATTTTTTGGGGGTTTTCAGAAAAATGAATATTTCTTTGGAGTAATAAGATTTTGTGGATATTTTTATGGGGTCATCACAAAATTGGGCTAGTTTGAGGGTCATTTCTATGCAATTTAGGGTCTTTTTTAAGGTCAAGGTACAGAATTGGGATATTTTTCAAATATTTCAGTACATCTCAAAGACATGGCCATGATTGAAACAAGGTATCCACTCATGGCACAGGAATTTAAGAATGGCCACTTCGCTGTGCACAAAACAGAGAAAATGTTTTTGCCATCGCTATTGACCAGGCACATGAACAAAACAACAAAATCATAAAAAGAGATGACAGGGCAAAATGTCTAAGCTAGGACCCTTCTGCTTTCAGAAGAAGGATGGTGGCAGGTCCTGAGATAAGTCGGATACTGGAGCAATTGGAAGACAGCTACGGTGGGTGAGAGCAGACACTCGACATCATAAAGAAACATAATCTATTTGCACAGAGACAAACGTCATATGCAATAATACTACCTTAGTAACTGAGTCAGCGCTGTTAGAAATACAAAAAGAGCAGTGTACCAAACAGGGCATATGTGGGGTCAGTCCCTTATTCGTGAGCCAGCACTTCCAAGCCCAAAACAATAGGACTGGAAAGAAGATGCCCACAACTGGCAACCACATTGAACATCTTTACCTACAGTTGCTGCCTGTTGTCAAGAGCTTTCAAAATGTGGTCGTAAGAAACGTAGCTGCTCTGGAAAGTGTAAATGTTTTAAGTCTGGCCTATAGCATGTACTGCACTCTGCAGCTGTACATGTCAAATCGAATAGTTTGACGGTGGCAACTCTATCATTCCAAAATAAATAAATAAAAAACAACAACAAAGAAATAATAAAAGAAATAAATTTTTAAAAACAAACACAAAAAATAAGTATAAATAATAAAATAATAATAATATGTTGATAGTATCCTACAAGTTTATTAGATTTCCAATTTCACATTCCTATATCCCCCATAATTTTAAATTTCAAGTGAGTATTCCCAAAGGCAAAATTAAATTTCAATTGCAGACCTGAGATAAGAATAAACATTGCCATTATTTTTTTTTCGTTCTGTCTGCTGTTTTATATAACTCTGTGGCGAAGTAGCCACTTTACTGATCGTGATATTTTCCGTAAATCTCGTAGGTTACCCCCTTTATAATTATACTATGACCGAAACTGTCTTAAATATGTAAGAGATAATGAGTATTTGAAATAGAGTATCCAATATGAATTTGATTTATACCACTGAGTCACTATTTCGTTAGGTTTACAGACAAAGTAGCCAATTTTCTGTTAATTTCCTCATTTTTCCCCTAATTTGAAAAGGTGGGGGGGGGGGGGAACAAAAAAAATACAATTTATGTTTTACACAAGGCAGGCCATATTTTTGTTAAAAATTACCATCATTGCGAGTCAAATGTATCAGCTTTTGGACATTATAATATATTTTGGCGGCCATTTTGAATTCAAGGCAGCCATCTTGAAAATATGGCGACTTTTGATTGGCTAGAAAACATTTCGCAGACAACTCATACCAATAAGTAGTTCTGCAAAGTTTGATGCTTGTATCCAGAAGTGCACGATTCTTGTCACTTCCCGCACCACTATAAGAGTAATTTTCCTACTTAAGAGTATTTCCGAGTGTTTTTCCTTTGAAGAGTCTTTTTCAATTGAATCCGGAACAGGTATAGTAGTATGCGTGGATACTGCTTGATTCATCTTACAAGTCCTGCCACATCTCGAGAAGGTCATGAACAATGCCTGTAGATTTTGCACACCATGCATTACTATAGCACTACATTCGTTGTCAAGAAGAATAAGGAATTAAATGATACCTGTCATTTTCATCTACAAAGATTCTTTCCCAGAACTGGGATCCTATCCCTGTTGTAGTCACAGACTCCCTAACGATCGAAGAGTTCAGAGCCGGCCTTGAACAGCAGATGAGTTGTGTGTGTGTGTGTGTGTGTGTGTGTGCGTGTGTGTGTGTGTGTGTGTGTGTGTGCAACATGTTTAGGCTAACATAAGACAACTCTTACTCGAATAAAACCCATAGCTTCATTATCTCTACTACTAAACCCTTTACTTCCCATACTCTTAGTATATTGATTATATCGTTCAGTGCGGAATGATGCAATGTAAGTTTCAGTGGGGAGCCATGCGGGTAGTTTCTTTTACGTTTTGGTGCCTTCTCAGCCATTAGCACCGTATGTAGACCCTGATAAGACGTGACCTATTGCCATGATCTACACTAGTTCTTATTCAGCAACCGAGAACATTCACAAATGCTGCTAAGGAGCGATCATATGTTTTTTTCTTGTTGTTGAGCCCCCAAACTAACCCGCACCCTATTATAAGAATCAGTTGATCGGTTCTTATTTCAATACAAGTCAGAGAGGGGTGTGAGGTGAGAGAGAGGGTGAGGGGGGAGAGAATAATGATGCATTCCTTGGTCACGATGAACACAAGCACAACCTATAATACGAGATATTGGCATTTCAGCTGAACATGCTTCTCTAGAATTATTTAATGTATGCCTACTCATTTAATAAATTAAATTGAGCCACGGCATGAGATTTCCAACAATATGACATTTTGACATGTGTAAACTCAGACGAGCCTGTGTAGCCTCCTTTTTAGCTTAGAAACTCCAAATTGGGTTCAGTCAGTAGCTTAACACTAATAAAATAATCAAGCGACTAGCAAAGGCTCTGATCAGACTGCGCATATGCGTAGGCTGATCTGAGGCTTAGCTGGTCGCATATACCAAATTGTTGGAAATCTCATGCCACGGCTCAATTGAGCCGCGGCATGAGATTTCCAACAATTTGACATTTTGACAAGTGTACACTCGGACGAGCCTCCTTTTAATCTAAGAAACTCCAAATGGTGTTCAGTCAGTAGCTTAACACTCATAGAATACTCAAGGGACTAGCAAAGGCTCTGATCAGACTGCGCGTATGCGCAGGCTGATCTGAGGCTTTGCTGGTCGCGCATACCACATTGTTGGAAATCTCATGCACTGGCTCTTATCTCCTTACCTACTAGCCTGAGTGTCGTCCGCTGATAACTTCTCCCAGAACGTCGGGCCTGATCTTGATTCAAACCGTTTGACACTCAAAGAGCTTTCGAAAAAGTTGTTTATTGACAAAAAATAGCAGATGACAAAAAAATGCAAAATTACCCAGTGGGCAAATAGTTAACTGTTAAACGTTGTATGCAAGTAGCATAACAAATAAAAAAAATCGAAAAAAGAGGGAAAGGAAAGATTATTCATACAAAAAACAGTAGCCATTTTATGATGACGCAATACCGAGCCGCGCAATATCTATCTATCTATCTATCTATCTATCTATCTATCTATCTATCTATCTATCTATCTATCTATCTGTCTGTCTGTCTGTCTGTCTGTCTGTCTGTCTGTCTGTCTGTCTATCTATCTATCTATCTATCTATCTATCTATCTATCTATCTATCTATCTATCTATCTATCGATCTTTTTATTTATCTGTCTGTCTGTCTGTCTGTCTGTCTATCTATCTATCTATCTATCTATCTATCTATCTATCTATCTATCTATCTATCTATCTATCTATCTATCTATCTATCTATCTATCTATCTATCTATCTATCTATCTATCTATCTATGAGCCTCCGATAAACTCAATGCAAAATGTCAGCATGATCTTTCTATCTATATATACATTTATCTATCTATCTATCCGTTTGCATAACATGCCTAGCTATTACTGCAACATAATTAAATCTATCTATCTTATCTATCTATCTATCTATCTATCTATCTATCTATCTATCTATCTATCTATCTATCTATCTATCTATCTGTCTGTCTGTCTGTCTGTCTGTCTGTCTGTCTGTCTGCCTGCCTGCCTGCCTGTCTTTTCTAAAACAAACATTGTATATGGTGGTATTTCACCAATCTTTTGCAAACAATTTGTCACAGTTTGAGCGCTGATTCTTTGATTATGAGTTCCTGGGGTTGTGCTAGCTATCATTGTCACCAGACGAAATTGATTCAGCAGCGTCAACTTACGTTTTTATCGATCTTGACGTCGCGTCATTAGGCGATGACGTCATGAATGCGTACGGACTGACATTGTTCCAATTTGTCAGAAACGTTTTCTAAGACATTCAATCATCCTTTCATGGCATCGAAATTGTTGGGCTATCACCAAAGGCGTCACGATAGCTTGTAACATTCTCATCGCCTTTTCGCGTTCAACATGTGTCCGTTTTGGCATCGTAAATTAGCAATGTGTAACTTTTAATTTTAAAGTTTAAAATGTTTTCAAGCAGATTGAATATTAGATTTGTGATTTCAGTAGTTATTACATGTGTTATTCTAAATAAAATGAATGTGCACGTGAAAAACATGAAAATAAAAAGACAGCAAGTAAACTGGTTTGGGCTGACTGAGCTCAATGAAACAATGGGAATAATGTGTGGCAGGAATAATAGCGAAACATAGATAACAGATGAAATTTTGTACAAGGGTCATCCAATAAAGAATGAGACTTTCTTCATAGTATGAAAACCTGTATGTGCATTTAGTTAAAATTCACCATAACATTAGTACGACATATTAGCAATTAAGAAATATGAACAATATGTTTGTGATTGAACAGTTGCCATAGTAACGGGATTTATTGTGGAAGGACTTGAAGACGCATTATTTTTTGAATACCCACGGTTATTGAAAGTCTTTTATTTTCACTCATACATAGAATATAACCTCTTGATATAATTTCTTCTGCTAAACAATCTTATTGTTAAATAAAATGCTATAAAATATGAACCGAATATGCATATATTTAATTTTGGTTGCCTAGCAACGGATTTACTTGATTTTTATAAACACACTACTTTGTGTTGCTATGGTAACTATGTAGGTAAAGGATATCCCACAAAATGTTTCGCTCTCTGCAGCTTATTGTTATTAGGTATACATGAACAGAACTATGTTTACTTTAATTGCCTTCGACAATTTGATATTAACTTTTAAAGTCAAGAGGTTAGGGAAAATACCAGATATTTCTTAAAAACTTGATTTTTAAAGCTTTGTTTCCATGGTAACGGCTCAAGAATCTGTAACATTACTTTTCCCTATTGGCTATAGACAGATTGCATGAGCATATAAAAGTACCAGTAGAAAAATAAACTATACATCTTAATCTGTTGCTATGGTAACCACCTATAGTTAGCCGTCCATGCATGTTTGCTGAGTCTTTTAATGTTGCCTAGCAACAAAAGTTGGAATGATGTAAAACGTCGAATATGGCACATTTGAGCAGCCGAAAAGACGAGCTAGCTTTGAAAGAAATTTCATAAGCCTAACATGTAAATTCACTGCGCTATAGAAAAAGTCTCATTCTTTATTGGATGACCCTCGTAACTCTCATCTTACGCGCAATATTTTTAATCTTTATATGCGGCGTTTCTTTTTATATTCGTTAACTATGTTACTTCTATTACCATTCTTCCTTTTCTATAGCCTTCTGCCTACTTAGCTGGTTGCTACAAGTTTACTATGAACTGTTGAGTATCTAATGCCTACCGCTTTCTGCTGTTTTGTGTTATGTACTTCCTCGTATTGTCTTAATGACTGTGAGAGAATAAAGATATTTTGAGTTGAGTTAAGTTGAGGTAACATGTCTGGCAACAGATGGCAACAGATGCGAGTCAGACTGCAAAACCAGGGGTCCCGAGTTCGATCACGAGGCTGTGCTCCCTTGATCCCTGAAAATAATGCATTGATCTCACCAAAATCCCTTTAAGGGAATTAATCGGCTCCCTGAAAGTATTTTTTGTCCTTTGCTTCCCAAAATCCTTAAAATTAATTCAGCTTCTACCCAAATCCCCCAAACCCCTAAAATGTATTTTTCTTTCCAAAGGATTAAATTCACATACTTAAAAACTATGAAGCTATACATAAGCAGATGGCTTAATACTCAATTAATATTTTACGTTATACATGTAAAGATAGGGCTTAGCCACGGAGTACATGATGTGTAAGTATTTTAATGAAATGCATGATATGAGGCCATCCTTAAAAGTCTGCTGCTGTAACGGGTAGAGTAGTGTGGAGGAATGCTCTCTAGATTTGATTTTTATTAGGGCCAGCAAGACCATTTATTTTTCTGGTGGGGGAGTGGCTGTTTTTTCCAATAGATGAAACTAGATTTTCTTAGACAAAGTGAAAGCATTTATTTTTGTAGTTATAGAAAGTGTTTTAGTTTTACGCAATTTAGAGTTAGAGGCTAATAAACTTTACGATAGAGCAAATAAATTATATAAAGCAACACTCCTTACAAGGTGTTATGTTCAACATTTCCTTAGTCCTTATATCGATTCTGAGGTCAACCATAAACGACATTTTATCAAAATTCCATTCATTAACAAAGGTATTGAGTTTATTGATTTACAAAATATCTTCAAGGATAATTCAGTGATTTCATCTATTCCAAATTACTTTAATAATTCTGAAACTCCTGTCATTTATTATAAATATAACAAACCAATTAGGTCTACGATATTTAACTTTAATAAAATTGTAAATGATTTAGATATAGATTCCAATACTCCTGCCTCCTGAGATTGTAAAAATTCAAATTATTTATATCCCTCTGCATGGCATGTTATTACAGGTAATCTAAATGTCATTCCTGACGCTATAGTTCGCAATATCATTTCTAAAGGTCCTAAATATAGATTTCCCTCTAATATTGATTTCTCTAAATGTCGTAGAGAAATCGCTGCTTCTTTAAATGACTTTAGTAATCGTTGGTGCAAACGGGAAAATGTTGAACCTGATGTTTTGAAGGAATGGAAGATTAACATTTTTAAAATTATTGATACTCGTATTTCATTTTACTCTCGTAATACACATCTTTTGCCCCCTAAACCTAAATCTTCTTTTCCTCATCTTAAACGAGGTATCCAGGATTTTCATATGAACTATGTTTTGGTTCCAGCAGATAAAGCTGCTAACAATGTTGTAGTTGTTTGACGATTGTATTATATTAATACTCTTAAGCGTGAGCTTGTTGACACTAATGCCTATAAACTGCAGCCTTCTTTAAGTGAAAGGGCGATTGTTGATGGGCATGGTTGTCATACAGCGCTACATTTTAGTGTCAAAGCTAAAGAAAATCAAGACAAAGTTCCTACGTTGTACTGGTTACCTAAACTCCATAAAAAACCCTATAAAGCAAGATTTATTGCTAATTCTAGTTCTTGTACGACCTCAGAACTTTCTAAATCGTTAACCTCGTGTCTTACTGCTGTTAAAAAACATGTTATCAAATATTGTGAAAAGGTATATGAGAGATCTGGTAAAAACCTATTTTGGTCTATTAAAAATTCAGGTGAAATTTTAGATAAACTTAAAGCTAGAGATTTCAATGCGACCAGTTTGTCTACTTATGATTTTTCTACACTTTACACTACTTAACCTAACAATTTAATTAAAGATAAACTTATTGATCTTATTGAAAGAACCTTCCAGAGAGAAGGCTCTCCTTACCTTGCATGTAATGACAGAAATGCATTTTTTACTTCAGAAAAACCTAAAAGATATCATGCATGGTCGTGTCAAAATGTATGTGATGCGCTGACCTTTTTGTTGGACAACATTTTTATTCGATTTGGCACCAAGCTCTATAGACAAGTAGTTGGGATTCCTATGGGCACTAATTGTACTCCCCTG
The DNA here is from genome assembly GCA_964019695.1 of Loripinus fragilis. Taxonomy (NCBI): domain Eukaryota; kingdom Metazoa; phylum Mollusca; class Bivalvia; order Lucinida; family Lucinidae; genus Loripinus; species Loripinus fragilis. Next base: position 83,684,994 of record OZ026521.1, on the reverse strand, counting down.
GTTGCAGTTTTATTCCTGTTTTGTTATGAGAGGGACTTTATGATGTCTCTTTCTGATGATAAGCAGGCTGATGTTATTGATGCGTTTAACACTACTTCCAGATATTTGGACGATATTTTAAATATTGATAATGTTTATTTTGACATTATGGTTAGTCAAATATACCCTTCAGAGCTCCAACTGAAAAAAGCCAATGCCTCTGATACCGAAGCCGCATTTTTAGACTTACATTTGTCAATTTCAAAAGATATTGTTTCTACCAAAATTTATGATAAACGTGACGACTTTGATTTTTAATTGTCAATTTCCCATTTTTAGATGGTGATGTTCCTCGTTCTACATCCTATGGAGTCTATATCTCTCAACTAATTCGTTTTGCTAGAGCATCTAGCTATGTTGCTGACTTCAACACTCGCAATAAATTGTTAACTCAGAAACTTCTTAAACAAGGCTATCGGTATCATAAACTTCGGGAAAAAAAAACCTAAATTTTATAGACGATACTATGATTTGATTTTTAAATTCCAAGTTGGACTTAAATCTCTCTTGCGCCAAGGACTTTGGAACTTGATTTCTATGGTGACTTGGTGTATAAATTGAAGAAGATTGTTGGCTCTAATAATTTTTCAGCGCAGTTCATTAAAATAATTTCCCATTATAAAAAGATTGGCTATAACATTAATGTATTGCAACAGACTGCATGCTTGGTAGTCAACCAAATCACGGTTGGCAACTTTGCTTTCCTCTTTAATTGCACGCCGGTAGGTCGGACTTCAGACTCTATGATGGTTCCGATTAAAGACTTATCTATGATGAGATGGTAGGGGCCTGATGCTTTGGCTGTTTGTCAGGCCCGCCGGGGTTTACCTGTTGGATTTCTTTTGCTCCGGTATTCAGCTTAATTTACTGTTGAGTCCTTATCCTTGCTTTATCTCCTTGTTATATCTTGATTTATATGTTTTAGGAGATGATACATTGATAAGTTAGGGGTCTTTCATGCAAACCAAATATCTATGTGTCTTGATCCACATCTGAATTAAGGGTGAGGTTGGCGCCGTTAAACCGGTTTAAGCCCTCCAGTAAAATATTTTACTGACCGTTCCAAGGCGGTACTTCTTTTGTGGATCTTTTATGTTTTTGTTCTGTCTTGTGTTTGCTATGTCTTTGTGCGCGTCTGTTTATATGTGCTTTGTGGTCACCTGCTGGGAAAGGGCTGACCTCTTGGCTCTCGTTTGTGGTGTCTACTGTGAGTTTGTCACTTTCCCATTGGTATCCTGGGTCAGGTGTGGTACTTGATTGTATAGATTCCTGATCTTTGCACCCTTACTTACTTTAACTTCAGTTTCAGCAAGTAAGAATATATCTGATAAACATTCATCATAATTAATAAAAACGATCTTTACCTAGATTGAGAATTACATACCAGGCGTGTAGATAGCCCTGTAATGATATAGATTCACACTTGTGCTAGTGGGCATGCTCCCCCGTAAATCATTTGATAAAAGTGGTGCAATCTGGTGCATTCTGAGGATTCCAAAGCATGTTATTATCAACCTACAAATCAATAATTTTTTAGGAGAATAAATCAACAAGCCAAAGTTTGTGCCATATATTTCTCCAAGATCAATAGCCCCCCCCCCCCAAGTCAAAGAAATGTAAAAAAATGGAGGCTTTTCCTTTTTTACACCAAATTTTACATACCAGGCGTGTAGATAGCCTATAATGATGTGAACTCAGATTCGTGCTAATGGGACCGGGGGCAAGCTCCCCTGGATTTTTTATTATTAAAATGGTGCAATCTGGCGCATTCTGAGTGTTCCAAAATACGTTATTATCAACCTTTAAAGCTGCATAGTCTGCAACTTTTGATAGTTGTCGAATTTTTTTTATTTTCTTTTTAAATGATTTGTAAAAGTAGAATTAAGTTAAGTTTTCACAATAAATCTGTTCACTATAGCTGAAAACTAGTCGAAAAAGTGAATTATCTTATAAAACAGGTGTGTTTTTCTCTTGATGGTAATTATTTGCGTCCCTCCAATAATTATAGACAGTTAATTTTAACATAAATGCTGTTGTTTTGATACTGATAATTTGTTAAGATTCACGAAATTGGTAAAATGTTTACCTGGATTTTAGTTATTTTACTGTGTTCTTGAAAAATAGAAACATTACGAGGGTCATCCAATAAGTTCTGACAATGACCCCATAAAACAAAACCTATTTCTCTAGGACCTGTTTCAACAATCTTCACATGTTATTTAGAATATAGGGAAGTGAATAACCTATTCAAATAGTTTCTATGTTGCTATCGCAATGGTTGCTAGGCAACTAAAGAACACAAGGTGAAGGGCTATGGACAGGACACTATATATGGTATACATGCCCAAATTTCTAAGAAATTACAAACTCCTCTTAAAAACTTTTTATGTAGATAAATAAAGACAGTATGTATGTTGCTTCTGAGCGTCATAGATAATGGTTTAGCTTGTGACTGTGGTGTTAGCAGGAGTTTTGATTATAACCTGTCACTGATTTTGCAAGAAATATTTTACTTAAAAATCGGTTGTACTAATAGTTAATTATATTTGGTATATAGCATTTATTGAAAGTTAATATTTTTTATGGGTTAAGAAGACTATAGAACAGATTTATCGAAACATATGTCTATTAATACGCAAATTGGTCGTTGCGGCTTTTATTAAGTGTTCAAAATGTACTATTTTATAATTAACGCTTAAAGTGAGGCAAAAATGTAGTTTCCTGTTGTTGCCTAGCAACCAAGAACGTTCAAAGCAACTAGTTTAATGTCATTGTGGCATTTGCTTTTTGGGGTCAATTGTGTATTCAGACAACATCACCAACCACAAATATAAATTTCCAAAGAAACATATAGCATCTTTATCTAACTCTACCCCCTGCAGAAATTAGTTAAAAACGTGATTTTTCGCGGCCATGGACTTTCACAGTATTGTCTACAAAAGTGTATAGCATAAGATCAGGTCGTGATAAAACCCCCAAACTTCAAACATGAAAAGGCAACACCCACGGCCACATACAATGAGTAATATAATTCTGATTACTATAACAGTTTCTGAGACATGAGACCATTGTCAGAACTTATTGGATGACCCTCGTAGTTCTAAGATTAAAAGATCAAAAGTTACAGACTATGCAGCTTTAATTCAACAATTTTAAGGATAATTTTTCCACAATAGTTAAAATTATTCGCCAAATCAGTCACCAATACCAATATAGATCAGCATGTTGGAATGAGAGTAAATACATTTAGATTTGCCAAGGGGGGTCTTCCGCCCAGAAGCCGAATATTTTCTTGATAAAATCAAGCGAAATGAAGGTTTTTCCTTGAAGATGAGATTTTTTTTTTACTTTTTGCAGTGCTCCCTAAATCCCCAAAACTACGAGCGTGCTCCCCAAATCCCTGAAAATAGTTGCCAGTGCTCCCCAGCTCCCTGAAAAAAATAGCCATTCTCCCTAGATCCCCAAAACCCCTGGTGGGCCCCACAATTATGTTAAGTGTTTCGACGTCCCGTTAGTAGTGGTATATATATAGTGGTGGACTCCTGATCACGCAGTTACTGAGGAATAGCTTTTAAGTCAGGTATAACAAATATAGTATAAAAAACTTATGAGCACACTTCTTACACCAATATCCTATTTTGTATTAACTTACACTTAATTTCGTATTATAGAAATTGAGGTAAAACATTTTCCAGTGATAAAACCGTAACAGTTCTACCTTGTATTCGGTAGCAGCTGACCTGCCAACCCTTGGTTTAAGTTTACACAGATTTTCGCATGCAAATTATTTCAGGTGAAACATTTTCAAGTGATTAATCCTTAACATTTCTACACGTTATTATGTGGCAACTGAACTGCCACCCTTTTGGTATAAACTTGCACTTATTTTAGTACAATATGAGGTGAAACGTTTTCCAGTGATAAATCCGTACCATTTCTACCTGTAATTGTTGTTGCTGTAATCTGGATTGCGACAATCGAATAAAACATAGGATTTCTGAAATTTATGCTATTTACAGTGCAGGATAATTTGGATAAACCCCAACACGACAAAATTATTCTTTTCAACAAATCAATATCAGATTGCATAAGTTTAATCAGCTAGTCGCTAATGTGATGCTTGTATAGGGGTTTAGGGATACAGGATATTTGCCATCTTACTTCCAGTGATATAGGATACTATCCATTTTACTTCCAGGGATATGGGATACTGTGTTCAATATTTTCGCTTCTTTCAGGGATATTGAATATATTTGAAAATTAATTATGGGGATATTTTCCAATTTACTTCCAGGGATATGTGCCTGTTTACTTCAAGGGATATGGAATATTAGGTACCCCCTATACAAGCCTCTAATGTCAAGCTGTAAGGCCATCTGGTAAATAAAATAGGCTCAAGTCAAAATGCTTTTCTGCGCAGGTCATTCCGAGCCTTCGTTTGTCACCATTTTTGATAAGTACTATAATCTCCAGTTTCCAATAATGGAGAAGTTCTAGAGGCTTTCACTATATAAACAATGCATCTTGCAATTTTGAAGAGGAATGACATAAATAAGCAGTTGCTGCTGGGGAGGTGGGTGCACTTGGTGTTTGTTGTCTAATTATCACTAGAATGTGTATTGTTTCATGCTAAAAGTAAGTAAAGGTGCAAAGATCAGGAATCGATACAATCAAGTACCACACCTGACCCAGGACACCAATGGGAAAGTGACAAACTCACAGAAGACACCACAAACGAGAGCCAAGAGGCCAGCCCCCCCCCCCCCAGCAGGCGACCACAAAGCACACACAAACAGACGCGCACAGACATAGCAAACACAAGACAGAACAAAACCACAAAAGACCCACAAAAGAAGCACCGCCCCGGAACGGCCAGTAAAACATTCCACCGGAGGGCCCAAACCGGTCCAACGGCGCCAACCCCACCCCCAACCCAGACGCGGACCAAGACACACAGACACCTGGCCCGCACGAAAGACCCCCAACCCATCAACGCACCATCCCTCAAAACACACAAATCAAGACCCAACAAGGAGTTTTGTTGAAATTGGCGCTTTAAGGGTTAAGATCGATTTTACAGTGCATTGTATATTTTCGCTAGTTGACCTATAATGTATGCAAAAAGTATTGTCATTTCCAGAAATAGAAGGTGGAAAACCAACAACGAAGAAAACGAAAGAGAGGGTGTAAAACGGCACAAAGAAAATGTCAACACTCAGGAATTATGCCATCATTCTATTGGCTGCTGTTCTGTGGAGTAAGGTGGCAGTTACGATGCAAAGAAGTACAGAGATTCCAGGTAATATTTATATATTTATTTAGTCCTACCTGTACATGCAAATTTTCTCTACATATCGTCTGCTGTGTGTCGTCTGCTGGTCCTTCAAAACATATCTGAGGGTCTGGATTGGGGGGTCTGGTATTCACTATTCATTAAAAATTTAGCCCATAATTCATCTAATTAAAATTTTGGGTTATTTATTAAAATAAGACTAATTATTCATTAGAAATAAGAAAGGTGGCAAAGAAATCTGATTATTCACTATTCATTATTTTTTTCTTCAATTCTTTAAAAAATAGAATTATTCATTAAATTTTAGGCCCGCATTATTCACTATTCATTATTTTTTGGCTCATTATTCACTATTCATTATAAAAAGGGACATTATTCACTAATCATTGTACCCCACCCAGACACTCATATCTGTAGCAAACAGAGTGGACCCATATCAGAAGGCTCTTCTAGGAGCAGTCTGATCAGGGTCCACACTTTTTGCCTGTTTGCTGACATTATTAGTATGTAATGCTAGCAACTATATGCAGCAGACGACTTTGACAGACGACACTTTTTATGCGTTGTTTCGTAGCAGGCGAAGGCCGGAAGGGCTAATATATTCAACAACAAATGTTGTTATTCAGAGGCATGCTCTAGAGTGCAGTTAAACTACGGTGAAGGTGTTTTTGAGATTTGCCCTTTTCATTAAGATCAGGAGCACAGTCTTGTTAGAGCGTTCGCTGCTTGCACAAACAAAATCGGGGATATAGACTAAGTACTCGGTCTATAATATAGACCTCTAGCCCACTAGATAGCCGCACATGAGTGTTTAAAATTGGAATTTCCATAAAGTTTGATACAATTAAGTCAGGATTGTCCATTATATACTGAACAAAAAAAGTTAAGGAAATCCCAGAAAACCATGCAACATAAGAACACAAAAGCAAACAATTATTCAATTTTTATTTATGTGTTTAGATACATGTCATCGGTTGAAAAACATGTTTCCTTTAAGTTGCTAGCACCAATGCCTTTGTTGTGACACAGTGTCAAGTAACCAAGGGGTCAAAGTCATTTTTCGCAAAAATGTCTACAGAGTATTCCCTCATAAACACATGAATATCATGTAAGTTTTCAAATCTTAAAATGCAATTCCTTTGAATGTCACATGAAATTAACTTGATAGCCTTAAACATAACATTTCGAAGATGAGAATGCCTTCAGTAATGAGTGTGTCCCCATCCAGTGGCAAATTAGGACTAGCACAGGTTTCGCATACTCTGAATAATTCTTTTGATTTGGTGCAGAGGGATCAGCATCAATATCTCCTGCAACACTGCATCGAGGGGCTATTAGTTTCTTGATGCCATTATTATGCGTTGGACCCTCTGTAAGATGTCACAGATATGTTAAAATTGAAGACATGTCTGACCAGTCAATACGCACAACATTGTTTTTGCTGATTCTAGTGAGGTGTGTTCTGGCACTGTTGTCCTAGGCGTGGTACTGTCACTGGTTTTCGCACAAAAGGCAGGGCAACAGACCTCAACACCTCATCCATGTACAATTGACTGATCAAATGTCCCTGTATAACCACCAGAGCTGTCGTCCTAGGTTTTTAAACAGCTCCATCTCTTGAAGGACCTTGCGAACGTTAATGCATAAAACCTATGTTTGCTCCGTAAATTGATTTTTTGCGAAAAATGATGTGAAGACCAGTCAACTTTGGCATTGATTTACTTAGCTGCTGTGGGCGCTACAGACCCAGATTAAACGCCATTATAAAGAAAAATAGTCACATTATACTATTGTGAAATTCAAAAGTCTTTAAATGCTTTAGACATTTTGTTATAGCCCCTCAAACACATTTTCCTTAACTTTTTTTTGTTGAGCATATATATTGAGGGGTGACCGGTTTTTAGTTCCGAATAAAATATTGCATTTCTTTCTTTGAACAGCAAACAGTGCAGACCCCGATGAAATACCGCCTTATGCTGCATTTCATCTTGGTCTACGCTGTTTGCCAAAGTACCCGTTTATGGGTTTCCAGTCCACAAAGGGTTAAAGAATGACAAAACATTTTGCGACAAAACCCACATCTCCTGATCTGGCTAGCCACATTATAGAAACAAGACCAAACTCTGCTCTGGACCTGCGTCGTAGTTGCACATCTTCAATGTGTGAACAATTACTATGCAAAGTTCGAATATAAAGAAATGAAATCTGTTTAAGATACAGATTAAAACACGAGCACTCCAAAGGTGGTGTAAACGTTATAATGTCTAAGTTCAACACTCCAAAATATATTATCAAATGTGCAAAAAATATAGGGTGCACATGTTCAATGTTTGAACAATTATAATTGAAAGTTTAACTATAAAGAATGAAAACTGCTTGAATTACAGATTACACAAACCAGACACCCACTAAGCATTTCGGATGAAAAAAATGTCTAAGTTCAACAGCCCTAAAAATAAGAAAATATTTATCAAATGTACAAAAATATGATTTGCACATGTTCAATGGTAGAACAATCATTATGCAAAGTTTGAATATTAAGGTATGAAAACTGTTGGAGTTACAGATTATACAAACCGGACAACATCTAAGCACTTTGAACAGAAAAAATGTCTAAGTTCAAGACCCCGAAAAATGAAAATGATATTCGTGAAATGTGTATAAAATAAAAGGTGCACATCTTTAATGTGTAAACAATCACTATGAAAAGTTTGAATATAATGGAATGAAAACTATTGGAGTTACATATTACACACAAACTAGGCACCCCCTACGCATTTCGGATGGAAACAATGTCTAAGTTCAACGCTACTCCAAAATAAGAAAATTTTCATGACATGTGCACAAAATAGTAGGTGCACATCTTCTATATGTTAACACTTATTATGCAAAGTTTGAATAAAAAAGACTGAAAACTTTTGAAGTTACAGATTAATCAAACCAGGCATACCAAAAATGTTGCGGGCGCAGGTAAAAATGACTTATATATATGTGTCAAACATGACAAAGGAAATGGCGTCGTTTCCCCGTATTGGGTTACTTCAAGGTTAGATTTCATAATTTTGTAAGCTATTAAATAAGTCCTTTGTTTTGTTTTTTGCAAAAGGTTGACCTACATGTAGACGAAGAAAAGGTGCGGTTTCAAATAATTTATTTCTTACACAGAAAACATATTTTATAACAACAATGACGTTACGCCATAGTGACTCAGTGGCAGAGCGCAAGCCGGAGTCACTGCGTTGTGTCCTTTAGCAAGACACTTTACTGGTTAAACACAGGAAGACCCGTCCGGACATGACAGAAAAACTGTTGACTGGGACGTAAAGAATCAAATCAAACAAAACATGAGACGCAATATTCTGTCAATGTAAATGTGTAGTTCAAATCCAGATGCACTTGACAGTGTGGTTAATCCCTAAAGCGCCAATCACAACACAATTCGTCTGCTTCTGTGGTCTGCTGAAATGTTTTACTAGCCTTTAGACTCAGATCAGACTGCTCCTAGAGGGTCCACACTGTTGTCCCTATACTTAACTTTGTTAAATAATGTTAGCAAAAAATTGCAGCAGACGAAAAATGCAGACGGAATATTCAGGTGATTTTTTTGGCGTTTTAAGAGTCAAAACATAATTTCTTAACCCATATGTATGCTTCTTTTCAATTGGACAAGCCCATTTCCATGTTAAGGGTTGTTGGAAGGTATTTTTCATTTTTATTCAGATTTCTTTTTAATAGAGCATTCTGTAAGCAAACAGTGCTTTATCTGATCTGGGTTTGTACTGTTTGCATATGTCGCACAAAAAGGACGCCAGGCTCATAAGGGTTAATATAATGTGGGTGTGATACAGTAAAACCTGTCTTAAGTGGCCACTCAAAGCAATAGAAAACAATAGTCTTAATGGCGAATGGTAGTTTAAAGACATATGCGGCTAGTTTTTATGCGCATCATTCCCGCGCCAGGAACGGGACCATATACAGACTCGGATCAGCACAGCTTTCAGAAACTCTTATGTCATATCGATGTTCAGACATTTTCCTGACAATATAAAGTAAGTAAAGGGGGTCCGAAATATCTATTGTCCTTTTATCAGAACTGATCGCTTCAGTACCAAAGACAGATAAATGAAATTCAGACGAAATCAAACGATGTACACAATCACCCTGGTTACAAATGCGAAAGTGGCCGAGTCTCTTCTATTTTTGTACGGTTATTTAAAGCGGCGCACGACCAGATTTCAAAATGGGAAGTATTTAGTGGCATAAATTATGTCCTTAATGAAGGTCGAACATATTGAAGAATACTTTTGACCTGCATTAAGCGATAATCGTTCTTGAAAGCCAATTTTTGTCTTCTTTTTGAGTGGCCGCTTAAGACAGGTTTTACTGTAGCTCTGTTTTGTTGTGACAATCATAGGAAATGTACAAAAATATAAAAGCTGTCCCAAATTGCACAGGTTTCAAATTTTCCATATTTTCAGTGGTTGTATTTCTTTAAACAAATAAACGACATGGCTGCATTTCCTTATACAGTTGGGAATTGTCTGTCTAAAGTAGTTAATTTATCTTCCTCATCGTAAAAGACTCACCATAGGTAATTCCCCATTTGTGATGCAACAAATAAGTAAAATATGTTTTCGTAAATTTTCCCTTTGAATCCATATCTTTGGCGAATTGCAATATTGCTTTATGCAAAGTTAGTAGCTTTTTCAAAGCAAGTAAATTTGAGCTATTTGGTAAAGTCGGTTAGGAAATGAAGCCTATATCTGACAAACTACAGAATTACAACGACAGGTATTCTTTTGTAAAACGAATAAAATACGAGGATTAAAATGTCCTCATTTGGTGACAAAATTATGGTCGCTGTGCAAGGGAGATCCTCGATTGGTGTAAAAAATGTTAACTTCCCCAAATCGGGGACATGACCAGATTTTCTGACATAAAAAAAATCAATCAATTTCATTGATCAATAACGTTTTTTGCAGATCATTTAAAAAATTGAACAGTTAAAAAGTTGCGATTTTTATATACTAAAGGGGTTACAGTAAAACCTGTTTTAAGAGGCCACTCAAAATGAAGACCATAATTGGGTTTTAAGACTGATTATCGCTTAATGCAGGTCAAAAGTATTGCAGAATGCTCCAAGCGGAGCATTCTGCAATACTTTTGACCTTCATTAAGCTACCAGTTGTCAATAAGATCTTTGTTTTGTCAACTTCTGAGTGGCCGATTAAGACAGGTTTTACTGTACATAAATGATGTATATGTCTGGATAAATATCTTGTTGCACAGGTCCATTTTCACGCACATACCCCAAACTGGCCCTTTTACCCCCCATTGGGGTACACATTTCCCTATAAGTATGGAAATAAATTGAGACATCCCCTTCCCCCAAACGGAGGGAGTTTACTACATGTATACATGTACACATGCAATTCACAGAATTGTTGCTCATGATGTCCTCTACCAAACAGTTCCGCTCCAATGAACAAAAGGGCCGCCAGAGCTCCAGATGAGAAATGTCTTTAAACGACATCTCCTCCTGAACCACTGGTCAAAATTCAAAATTATTTCCCAGAATTGTCCCTCATGATGCATTCTACCAAAATTGCACAAATGGTTCTGCTCCGCTGAACAAAAGGGTCGCCAGAGCTCCAGATACGAAATATCTTTAAAAGGTATCTCCTACTGAACCACTTGTCCAATTCAAAATAATTTCACAGAATTGTTCCTCTTGACACCCTCTACCAAAATGGCACAAAGGGTTCCGCTCCACATAACAAAAGGTCCTTCAGTGATCCAGATATGAAATATCTTTAAACGACATCTCCTCCTGAGCCACTGGTCCAAATTCAAAATTATTTCACAGAATTGTTCCTCTTGATACCTCTACCAATATTGCACAAATGTTCTGTTCTGCTGAGCAAAAGGGCGCTAGAGCTTCAGATAGGAAATATCTTTAAAAGGCATCTCCTCCTGAATCACTGGTTCGAATTCAAAATAATTTCACAGAATTGCTCCTCATAGTACCCTATACAAAAATTGCACAAATGGTACAGCTCTGCTAAACAAAAGGGCAGCCAGAGCTCCAGATAAGAAATATCTTTAAACGAAATTTCCTGAACCACTAATCCAAATTCAAAATTATTTCACAGAATTGTTCCTCTTGATACCCTCTTCCAAAATAACAAAATGGTTCTGCTCCACCAAACAAAGGGGCTGCCAGAGCTCTAGATAAGAAATGCCTTTTAATGTCATTTCCTCCTGAACAGCTGGTCCAAATTCGAAATAATTTCACAGAAATGTTTCTCATAATGTCCTTTACCATAATTGCTCCACTGAACAAAGAGGCCACCAGAGCTCCAGATAAGAAATACGTTTAAACGACATCTCCTCCTGAACCACTGGCCCAAATGCGAAATAAATCACAAAGTTGTTCCTCATGATGCCCTTTACTACAATTGCACAAATGGTTATGCTCTGTCGAACAAAAGGGCTGCCAGAGCTCCAGGTAAGAAATATCTTTAAACAACATCTATGTCTGAACCACTGGTTCAAATTCAAATTCAAAATAATTTCACAGAATTGTTCCTCATAATGCCTTATTCTTAAATTGCACAAGTGGTTCTGCTCCACCAAGCAAAGGGCAGGCCTCAAAATATCTTAAAATAGACACTTGCCCTGCATCACAAAAAATAATGTTTTACATGGGAAAAACTTAATTTTTACTAGAAATAAAAAAAATCACTTGCCCTGCAGCCTGAGGCACTCGTGAATACGAGAGGACGAGTGTTATTTTCAAGCCCTGAAAGGGGCTGCCAGAGCCATAGATAAGAAAGGTATTTTAATGACATTTCCTCCTGAACCTCTGGTTCAAATTCAAAATTATTTCTCAGAATTGTTCCTCATGATGGCTTCTACCAAAATTGCACAAACAGTTTCGCTAGGCGTAATACAGGGGTCGCCAGAGCTCTAGATGAGAAATTTCATTAAATGACCACTGGCCCAAATTTCAATTAATTCCACAGAATTGTTTCTCATAATGCCCTTTACCATAATTGCCCAAATGGTTCCGCTCCACTGAACAAAAAGGCCACCAGAGCTCCAGATAAGAAATATGTCTAAACGACATCTCCTCCTGAACCACTGGCCAAAATGCGAAATAAATCACAAAGTTGTTCCTCATGATGCCCTTTACTACAATTGCACAAATGGTTATGCTCTGTCCAACAAAAGGGCCGCCAGAGCTCCAGATAAGAAATGTCTTTAAAAGACATCTATGTCTGAACCACTGGTTCAAATTCAAATTCAAAATAATTTCACAGAATTGTTCCTCATAATGCCTTATACTTAAATTGCACAAATGGTTTCGCTCCACCAAGCAAAGGGGCTGCCAGAGCTATAGATAAGAAAGGTATTTTAATGACATTTCCTCCTGAACCACTGGTACAAATTCAAAATAATTTCTCAGAATTGTTCTTCATGATGGCTTCTGCCAAAATTGCACAAACATTTTCGCTAGGCGTAACACAAGGGTCGCCAGAGCTCTAGATGAGAAATTTCATTAAATGACCACTGGTCCAAATTTCAAATAATTTCACAGAAATGTTTCTCAAGATGCTCTCTACCAAAATTGCACAAATGGTCGAAAAAGGGTTAGGTAGAGCTCTAGATAAGAAATATCTTCAAATGAAATCTTCTGAACCACTGGTCCAAAATCGAAATGGTCCTCATGCTGTCCTCTACTTAAATTAATCAGAAGGTTCAGCTTGGCTGAACGACATGGCTACCAGAGCAAAAATTGAAATATCTTTTAAAAAATAGTTAGTGAGTATGATCAGGAAATACCACAATCACAAACTGCAGACAACCCCGTGGCACCGCGAGGAAGATCCGCTCAACCATCAAGAGACACCAGGAAGACAAATTAAGCAAAGCAATCAGCTCTCTCTTCCCCATCAAGATGATTGCAATACTAAAATGGACATAAGTAACGTACAACAAAACATAGAGCAATTACAGACTCCCACAATGGGAGTAACAATAAACAAAAAGTCAACAACAACAGAACCACCGCCTTAGAACGGACAGCAGCCTAAGCCACCTGGGGGCTTAAATGCATTTTACTGGTACCAAATCTTCGCCCTAGATTCTGCTGTTGTTGAAGTACAAGAAATACTCAGCTCGCATGGAGGCCATCTAACTAATGCAATGTATCATCATGGAAAACACTCTAATCAAATTAACACTCCATGATGAAACAAAGAAAAGGGCTCATGACTCACAGATAGTCAGAGCTAAAGAAGACCTCAAGTTGAGCCACGGTGGGTCCAGCTACAGATAAGCATCAGGCACCAACCCACCGATTAAAGCTTTACGTCAGAGCCGTCATAGAGTCTGAGGCCTGACCCACCGTCGTGCAATTAAAGAGGAAACCATAGCTATAAACCGTGATTGGGTTTAAAACTAGGCATGCAGACTGTCGCATTAAATCATATCATATCTCCATAGCCACAGGCCAATACATCATCTAGTCATGTGCCAGGACTCAGGTGAGCGATCCAGGTCCTCTCGTTTTTAGTAATTCAGCATAATTTTATGACCTCTTCTAATTATCACTTTAAGAGGTATACAAATGCTGAATATAAAGTGAGAATGCATATAATAACAGTCTTTCAAGAACACAGTAAAAATACTAAAATTCAGGTATACATTTTACCATTTTCGTAATAATTAATAAATTATTAGTGCCAAAACAACAGCATTTATGTTAAAAATCAACTGTCTAGAATTATTGGAGGGACGCAAATAATTACAAACAAGAGAAAATACACCTGTTTCTATAAGATAATTCAGTTTTTTATGCAGTTTTCAGCTGTAGCTATTAGATTTATTGTGACAACATATCTTTATTCTACTTTTGCAAATGATTTAAAGGGAAAATATTTTTTTCGAAAAATGTTCATAGTTACAGAGTATGCAGCTTTAACAGGATCAGAGTAAAATAAAAAATAAGATCCTCAGAAAAGCAATACATTTTTTGGGCTAAGTCTGTTTTGAATGAGTAGGTAGGAGAACAGCAAACAAACAATTTTTTAAGTTCGGCCTCAGCTAAAAATTGATAAGAGAAAGTAGGTGAAACATTTTTGTCTTTTGTTTTGTTTGCTTTACTAGTGATTGGTAATATTTTTGTATGAGATTTTTCTAAGAAATGAAGCGTAATAATAATAGGATAGGCCATCAGAACAAGTTACAGCAATGGAAATCGTATCATCTTTTTCGTTCATGAAAATAAGGTACACGTGTGTTGCAGTTGCACTGTTTAACTTCCAGTAATGCACACGTAACAAACATGCATTAGTTCTACTTAAACAAATGCGGTGGCAGAACCGATTTATCTTATGCTTTCATCTCACAAGCATAGAGCTACTTTGATCCTTTTTACTTATAGGCATTGTTATTTGTTTTAACAGAAACTGTGGAAAACGAAGAGAGGATTGAAATAAAAATCACATGTACGTATACCTCTTTGTAAATTATTTTCAGGGGAATTACTTTTTCTCGTGGTAAACACATTGGGGGTCATGCGATGCGTATAGTTTTTTCTTTGGTTCCCACTATTAGACTATATGGCTAAAATAATTCTTATTCTACGTTCATCGAAGCAGTCACAGCAGCCGAAAACTTAGGACACCATGTAGCCTGGGAGCTAATTTAGGTAACCGCGTACCCCCAGGAAATTTGTTCATGGATGTCAAATAATTTTTAGGGCCCCCTTGATGTGAAACCATGCCATCCAAAAAAATAGCATGTTTGGGATATGTGAAATAGTTTCCATGCCAACCAATAGCGGATTCGATGATGGGGTGTGCCTACAAAATTACTTATATCTCAGCTGTTACTTATGACTACTAAACTTAGTTACAAATTAAAGCATATGCTCATATGCATAGGCCTTTTATCCATTTGTCGCATATGCAAATTATCTAGTTTGCATATTCATTAATATTTATTACCACACTAAATATGTGATTCACGAATGGGATAATACCTACAAAATCAATAATATTTTTTTTTGCTATTCACTATAGACTCCTGAAATTGTTACCAAAATAAAGCTTAGACATATGCTTTTATTCCATGGTCAAATAGCTAAATTATCCAATTTGCGTATTCATGAATATTGATAAATACGTTAGAAAATAAGGGAAAATTATTCAAAGCATAAATGGGCTGATTTCATCCCCATATTATAGTTGCTGCATGTTTTATATCAGCAATGATGCAATTTGACAAGTCCATTCATCCAGTGGTCATATATGAATATTATCTCATTTGCATATTCATGAAAAAACATGAAAACTTAAAAATTAATCAGGGATAATCACGTTAAAACTATAAACCTTGGTGGGTGATGGTGGTTAGTAATTAGATCCACCTTGCACTGCTAGTGTATTTTAAATCATGCCAAATTGTTTAGTGGGACCCCCTGAATGCGAAGACAATTTGTCCTAAAATTTAAACATGCTTGGGCTTTGTAAAAATGCATGTTTTCCATGGCTATCAATAATGTTATTCTCGAATTTCGGGTGTACCTACAAAATCAATCATATCTCAGTTGCTACATATTCTAGACTACTCAACATAGCATCAAAGTAAAGCTAAGACATAGGCCTTTTACCCCATAGTCATTTATGCAAATGATCTTTTTTGTATACTTTGCATTTTCATGAATATCAATTAAAATAAAAAAAATAAATGCAAAATAAATAACCTATATCTCAGCTGCCTATTGTCATATACACTGAGCAAAATTTCTAATTGGTCACCTAACATTTTTACGCTAGTTTAAAAAGTAAGATTCGATTATGCAAGCTTCATGCTTTGATAAATCAACCAAGGCTTTGCCAATACTCTGCAGGTCAGTTAGTTTAAAAATGACTAGTGCTTCTAGCACAGGCGATGTTAGAGAAAAGGTACGCTCCTTTCAAAAAGTCACATTTTTTTCTACAATATGAAATATTCCACAAAGACGCCATCCATTTGAATTTGTTTTTGTTTGAAAATGTTTCTGTCTGCCGTGATTAAAGTCGGACACGCTTCAAATGATTTGCTCTTTTCTGTTACGAAATAACATGAAGACAAATATTACCAGCAGTTAAATCATAGAAATTCAGCTTTATGCATGTAATTTACATAGGGAGTTCACACTGTTATGTATTATCTGCAACACAGCATTGAAATTTTCAGTGATTAATCATTACTACTAGATGTCACTGTTCTAGTTTAGAAATTAAAATAACAAGTAGTGCAAAGTACCATCAAATTGACTTTTTAAGTTTAACATTCAAACTGGAAGTGCGCAGCAGCAGTAAAATGTTTATCATCACAAAATGGACGAATCAAGTTTTATTCTGTTTGGGATATCTTGTTCAGATAAAATAAAAAACATGAAACAAATTTAGCACGAGCTACTAATGAATTTCAAAACTCTCAAAAAAGTGATATTTTAAAAAATGCGTAAATAATCTACTTTAGTCAAAATATAAGTGTTTGTTTTTTTGAAGTGGGCTAGACCAGTTTATTACCAACTGCACTTTAATTTGATATAAAACTTCATTCAAAACCATTTTACTTCAAGAAAGCATATTTTGCATTTTTAACCAAAAAAAAAAACGTGGATTGAAGGACAATTTTTCTGAAAGACCGCTAAGCTTTTGCCCATTAAACTGCACATATTTTGGCAGAAATTCATTTCAATGTTATCAGCGCTTGGTCAGAAATAATAAGTTTAAAAGTGACCAATTAGAAATTTTGTTAAGTGTACACATAAACTTGGTACCAAATTGATGCAAGGCTGTCCACCAATAAAAATAGCTTTATCTCAGCTGCTAAGTGTTTTATACTACCAAACATGGTACCAGATTAATGCTTAGATATATCAGCTTTCATTTAATTCACATTTAGTAGTGTAAGATAATTAGCAACAGAGATATAAATTACTCTAATTAATTTGGATTTGATTGTTTTTATTTTCCTAAGTTTTTTATAACATGTATGAATATTTAAATTAGATAATTTGCTGTCAAACCTTAGAATAAAAGAACATTAACTAAGATTTGATTAGGTACCCAGATTTGAAGTTTATGCTAAGTGGCAGCTTATATATGAGTAGTTTTGTAAATACACCCCATTATTTTTCTACAATTTTCTCTCATCTTTCGAATGCCTATAAATGTTCATGAATATGATAACTGGATAATTTAGATATCGTATCATTAAGTATAAGGGTTAAGTGGTACGAAGTTTGGTACTCTAGGACAATGGACAACTGAAATATAAGATATTTGTAGGCTTCCCCCCTTAATTTATTACGATTTTTTCGAGATTCTCATGATTCATTAATATTCATTTATATTCAAATTAGATCATTTGCATATTAGACTGGTGAGTAAATGGACCACTTCTTAGCATTCATTTGGTGCCAAGTTTAGTACTCTATAGCAATTATCAGCTGCGATAATAATATTTTTAGGTACACCCCCTTATCTTTCCTGCAATTTCTTTTCAGTTCTAATGTATTTATTCATATGTATAAATATTTTTATTACATAATTTGCCTGTCAAATACCAGAATAAAGAAAATTTTCTAGGCTTTGATCAAGTACCAAGTTTTGAAGTTTATGATAAATGGCAGCTGAGATATGAGTAGTTTTGTAGATACACCCCACTAATTTTTCTACAATTGTCTTTCATTTCTAATGCTTTCAAATATGATAATAAGATAATCTTATCATTTGATACATGGGTTATATCTTAGCACTCATTTGTAACCAGGTATGGTACTCTTGGATTGCAGTATAAGAAATTTTGTATATATTCCTATAATTACTTCTTTTTTTTCGTTTTCATTAATACTCATGAATATAAGAATTATATTAAAAGTAAGTAAGGGTGCAAAGATCAGGTATCGATACAATCAAGTACCACACCTGACCCAGGATACCAATGCGAAAGTGACAAACTCACAGTTAGTTATCACAAACGAGAGCCAAGAGGTCAGCCCTTTCACAGCAGGTAACCACAAAGCACATATAAACAGACGCGTACAAAGACATAGCAAACACAAGACAGAACAAAAACATAAATGATCCACAAAAGTAGTATCACCTTGGAACGGTCAGTAGTATATTTTACTGGAGGGCTTAAACTGGTTTAACGGCACCAACCTCACCCTTAATTGCACATCAAGCCACAGGGCAATTTTTATAGGACTTAGCATTAATTTGGTTTCATGATTAGTACTCTAAGGCAATTAGAAAAAGAAATATGATCTATTCTGCAAGTACACCCGAATATTTTTCAGCAAATTTTCTCGCTTTTCAAATGTTTTCATTCATATTTATAAACAGCAAACTTAAGTTTTTTTGCACATCAGACCATATGGGTAAGAAGGCCTTGTCTTAGCATTAACTTAGTACTTATTTTGATCGTCTAGAATTGTAACCAGCTGATATATAGGTATTTTTTGTAGGGTACACACCTTAATTTTTCTGTCATTTCCTCTCATACCTAATGTTTTCATTAAAATTCACGAATATGAAAATAAGAAAATTAGCATATAGGACCAGCAGGTATGCTTTCTGTGCCATAGCATTTATATCTGGTATCATGTTTTGTATTCTAGAATGAGTTGCTGGTGAGATATGAGTATTTTGTAGATATACCCCCATTCTGTAGGATTGAATTCAAATCAAATTAAAATCAAAGGGAGTGTACCTAGACGATAAACTATCTCGGTTGCTTTCTTATACTACTGAATGAGAATTATATAAAAAGTTGTTATATCTTAGAATTAATCTGGTACCAGGTTTGGTATTACAAAACATTTAGCAGCTGAGATATAGCATTTTTTCTTGGTAAAACCCTTTAATTTTTCTATATTTGTCTCCTCTTATTTCTATTGTCTTCATTAATATTAATGAATATGCCAATTAGATTACTTGTATATCGGTTTTAAATTATTTACACGTGCCATGTCATAGCATAAATTATGTACCAAGTTTTGTTAAAAAGGACGATACGCAGCCCAGATATAGGTCATTTTGTAGGTACATCTTATTTTTTCTTTTAATTATTTTCATTAATATTCATGAATATGCAAACTATACTAAAAAGCATTGGATAAATGTCTATGGGTTGAGATGCATGTGTCTAAAATTAACTTTGGTGCCAAGTTAAGTAGTCAAAGATATGTAGCAACTGTGATATGATCGATTTTGTAGGTACGCCCCATTTTTTGAGAATCACATTAATGGTAGCCATGGAAACCATGCATTTCTACATAGCCCAATCATGTGTATTATTTTGGGACAACCTTTCTTCGTATTCAGGGGTTCCCACTAAGCAATTTGGCATGAATTAAAATGCACTAGGAATGCAAGATAGATGTAATTACTAACAACCTCACCCCTTCTCAGGGGTTTATAATTTCTGTGTGATTTTTCATCATGTTGTATAGTTTTCATGTATTTTCAAGAATATGCAAATTAGATAATATTCATATGGGAACGATGGATGAATGGACGTATCATTGATTATATAAAAACATGCAACACTGATTATATGGGGATGATAATTAATGAATTCCCTTTTTTAACGTTTTTATTATTAGTCAAGAATGCGCAAATTTTGCAAATCTGGATTTTGATCTTGACCATGAATAAAAAGCATACGTCTAAGCTTTAATTTGGTACCAATTGTAGTAGTCTGTAGTTAGTAACAGCTGAGATATCATTGGTTTTGTAGGTATATCCCCATTTGTGAATCACATTTTAATTGTTCTATTAATATTTGTGAATATGCAAATTAGATAATTTACATTATGATAAATGGATACAATGCCTATGTCTAAGCTTTAATTTGGTACTAAGTTTAGTAGTCAGTGTTTAGGAACAGCTGAGATATGAGTAATTTTGTAGACACATCCCCATCTTTGAATCCCCTATGGGCTGCCATGGGAACCATGCATTTTCAGATATCTCAAATATGCCTATGCCTAAGCTTTAATTTGGTACTAAGTTTAGTTGTACTAGACTAGGATCAGGAACACCTTAGATATGAATTATTTTGTAGGCACATATCTATCCTTGAATCCCTATGATTTGCCATGGAAACCATGCATTTTTAGATATCTCAAACAGGTTATGTTTTCGGACGGCCTTGTTTTACATCTAGGGGGGCCTAACAAACAATTTGGCACCCATAAAATTGTTTTATGGGGAGGGGGGGGGGGGCACGGTAGCCTAAATTAGCTCACGGTCTAGTAGGGTTTTGGTCTTCTTGTTCTGTTAGGTCTCGTTACGTTTTCTCTCAGTCTATCAAGGTGTCCGTGACAGACTGGGTGCTACGTCCTTGACACCAGACGGCGCACTACATGTATGTTCATGCACACATTCTGTCACAGTTGATTATACGATTCCGCCTGGCCTTCCACACTTACGTTATGTCACGTTCCAATCAAGGTCTGCCACGTCTATTGATTTCTGTCAATGTTTTCTACGTCGAAGTAGTGTTTGAGCTATTTTGTGCCAACGGTATCACAGTGAGACATCCAAATCTGCTGCAATCATCGTCTTATGAACATTTGATCAAAAACATCATTACTGTCAATGAAGAAGCTAATTTTGCATTTGGATGTTTGCTTGATGCATACTTTCGACTAGGTTTCCTGAGCACTGTCGTAAAATGAAAAAGCCTGAAATATTATATACATTTCTTTATCGTCATTTCAAAAGTAAAGGTCATTCACCTAATAAAATTGTAATTCAGCCGGTTGTAAAAATTATATATGATCCAAATTCATCAACTTGATTAACACATATAAAGAGACATGAAACTGAACTTAAATGGATCAAATGTTTGCAATCACCTTTTCCTTTAGTCTTTAATGATAATATGTACCATGAAGTTAACATATCTAAAATGCAAGATTTTGATGTTTTTTTCTGTTTTGGAATGTAGAAAGCGTAAAAGAAGATCTTATGGTAAGCGTAAAAATGGCAACATTAAGCGCAAACTTTGTACCGAAAAACGCTTAAATACTTCTCTTAAGGATCTTTCTTTGGCTTTAACTAATCATGGTCGGCATGGCTTATTTTCATTTTTAAGTTCCTTGACTATCTTAATTTTACATAATTTAGAGTTAGAGGCTAATAAACTTTATGATAGAGCAAACAAATTATATTAAGCAGCACTTCTTACAAGATGTTACGTTCAACATTTCCTTAGTCCTTATATCGATTCTGAGGTCAGCCATAAACCATTCTTTATCAAAATCCATTCATTAACAAAGGTATTGAGTTTATTGATTTATATAGTATCTTCAAGGATAATTTAGTGATTTCATCTATTCCAAATGACTTTAATAATCCTGAAACTCCTATCATTTGTTATAAATATAACTAACCAATTAGGTCTACTATATTTAACTTTAATAAAATTGTAACTGAAGTAATATAGATTCCAATCCTCCTGACTCAAGACAAAGTTCCTACGTTGTACTGGTTACGTAAACTCCATAAAAACCCCTATAAAGCAAGATTTATTGCTAATTCTAGTTCTTGTACGACAACAGAACTTTCTAAATTGTTAACCTTGTGTCTTACAACTGTTAAAAACATATTATCAAGTATTGTGAAAAGGTATATGAGAAACCTGGTAAACACCTATTTTGATCTATTAAAGATTCAGGTGAAATTTTAGATAAACTTAAAGTAAGTAAGGGTGCAAAGATCAGGAATCGATACAATCAAGTACCACACCTGACCCAGGATACCAATGGGAAAGTGACAAAATCACAGTAGACACCACAAACGAGAGCCAAGAGGTCAGCCCTTTCCAAGCAGGTGACCACAAAGCATATATAAACAAACGCGCACAAAGACATAGCAAACACACGATAGAACAAAAACATAAAAGATCCACAAAAGAAGTACCACCTCCACCTTGGAAAGCTAGAGATTTCAATGCGACCAGTTTGTCTACTTATGATTTTTCTACTCTTTACACTACTTTACTTCATAATCTAATAAAAGATAAACTTATTGATCTTATTGAAAGAACCTTCCAGAAAGAAGGCTCTCATTACCTTGCATGTAAGGACAGAAATGCATTTATTGCTTCAGAAAAACCTAAAAAATATCATGCATGGTCATTTCAAAATGTATGTGATGTGCTGACCTTTTTATTGGACGACATTTTTATTCAATTTGGCACTAATCTGTATAGACAAGTAGTTGGGATTCCTATGGGCACTAATTGTAGCCCCCTGGTTGCAGATTTATTCCTGTTTTGTTATGAGAGGGACTTTATGATGTCTCTTTCTGATGATAATTAGGCTGATGTTATTGGTGCGTTTAACACTACATCCAGATATTTGGACGATATTTTAAACATTAATAATGTTTATTTTGACAACATGGTAAGTCAAATATACCTTTCAAAGCTCCAACTTAAAAAAGCCAATACCTCTGATACCGAAGCTGCATTTTTAGAATTGCATTTGTCTATTTCTAATGATATTGTTTCTACCAAAATTTATGATAAACGTGACGACTTTGATTTTGAAATTGTCAATTTTCCATTTTAAGATGGTGATGTTCCTCGCTCTACATCCTACCGAGTCTATGTCTCTCAACTCATTCGTTTTGCTAGAGCATCTAGCTATGTTGCTGACTTCAACACCTGCAATAAATTGTTTACTCGGAAACTTCTTAAGCAGGGCTATTGGTATCATAAACTTCGCAAAACCTTTTTTAAATTTTATAGACGATACTATGATTTGATTTCTAAATTCAAAGTTTGACTTAAATCTCTCTTGCGCCAAGGACTTTCAGAACCTGTTTTCTATGGTGACTTGGTGTATATATTGAAGAAGATTGTTGGCTCTAATAATTTTTCAGCGCAGTTCATTAAAATAATTTCCCATTATAAAAAGATTGGCTATAACATTAATGTGTTGCAACATGCTGCATGCTTGATGGTCAACACAACTTTGTTTTCTTATTTAATTGCACGACGGTGGGTCACAATTTAGACATTATGATGGTTCCAACTTAAAAACTTATCTATTGATGAGATGGTAGGGGCCTGATGCTTTGGCTGTTTGTCAGGCCCACAGGGGTTTACCTGTTGGATTTGTTCTGCTCCGGTATTCAATTTTATTTACTGTTGAGTCCGTATCTTTGCTTTATCTCCTTGTTACGTCTTGATTTATATGTTTAAGGAGATGATGCATTAATAAGTTAGGGGTCTTTCATGCAAACCAAATATCTATGTGTCTTGATCCTCATCTGAATAAAGGGTAAGGTTGGCGCCGTTAAACCGGTTTAAGCCCTCCAGTATACACAAAATCCTGAGGATTGGAATAATAAGATCAAGTTCTGTTATGGTCTGACGTTTTGTTACGTTCATCTCGTTTTACTTAGGTCCATTAAATAAGTCATCCCCCGGGTCATCCCCATCATAGTTGCCTTGGCCATTTTTTCAGTTTAAATGTTTGTAATGGCATCCATGGCAAAAACGACTAGCTTAAGTCTATATTTTTCTAACTGTGTAAACCTCGAAAAAAAAAACGATAATTATTATTATTATTATTATTATTATTATTATTATTAGTCTTGTTCCTCAACGTTGTATCACGGTATCCCAGGCCTGAAACGTGATTGTTGTGGCCGCCGCGAACATATTGTAAATAATGTCTTGGAGTTTTGGCATGGATCTTATGGCTATTCTTGGAGAGTAAAAGTGTTTAGTAGAAATGTGAAACACTCTGCGGTAGGAAAGTTATACTTTCCCATGGTTTATTTTTATTTAGTTCCGGTTCTCATACTTGAAACAATATCGTATTTTGAAATACGTTTTATAATTGAGCCGCAACATGATGTTTCCAATAATGTGGTATGTGCGACCAGCAAAGCCTCAGATCAGTCTGTGCATACGCGCAGTCTGATCAGAGACTTTGCCAGTCGTTTGAATATTCTATGAGTGATTAGCTACTGACTGAATATCATTTGGAGTTTCTAAGCTTAAAGCTGGCCACACATGATCGCTTGAGTCAACACTTGTCAAAATGCCACCTGTTGGAAATCACACGTCATGGCTCAATTGTATTTGTATCAAGTATCTTAACCATTTCCATGCTAAAGTCAGAAATAGCATATTTAGATATTACACATGTTTAGATTGAAACAAATATTTTCAGCGTAAAAATGTAAGTATTTTCTTACCCATCGGGTTTAACATATGTTTTGGGTGCTCAAAAGAAACGCCTTATTGCGACGGTTCTTTTGAGTACCCACAACATGTGTTTTGGTTGCGAAATAAGAAAATTAAATGTTCATTACGCACTCTTTACTAAAGTCCTGTCAGATAACATTGTAGTCTAGAGCCGGATCATCTGAACAGGATCCGAACTATATTCCATTCTGTCGGCAAACGCATGTACATGCTAGGGCCCCCAGGGTTTTTGGGGATCTGGGGAGAATGGCTATTTATTTTCAGGGATCTAGGGAGCACTGGTTATTATTTTAGGGGATCTGGGGAGCAAGCTCATAGTTTTGGGGATCTAGGGAGCCCTGCCAAAAAGCAAAAAAATAAAGTAAAAGCCTCCATTTTGTTTGATTTTTTAAAATTTCTTCTGCTTCTGGGGGGCCCCCCTTGTGAATTATAAATGTACTTATATTTGTATAACATGTACATCTAAATTGACCTCAGGGGAAAATATGGTAACTAACTTTTGTTGTTGTTCATTTATTTGTTCATTTATTAACCTTAAAATTGTTGATTTTTAGCTAGGTAATAGCATACTTTAGAACGCCCAGATTGCACCAGATCGCACCATTTTTATCAAAATTTTCACGGGGGCGCATGCCCCCCGGACCCCCCCCCCCCCAGCACGAGTCTTGCTGCATATTGTTACAGTGCTACCTATGCACCTGCTATGTAATCCTCTTTTTAGATGGTAAGCTCATTTTTATAAGAAATTTAAGAATGCTGATCAAATATATACTTGATTGATGAAACGTAACTGAAGCTAAACAAGTGTATAGGGGCTAATAGCAATTGTAGAAAATTTTATTACAAAAAAAAAATACTTTCACTTTGTCAATAAAAAAAATCTAGTTTAAGCTGTTGGTTACCGTACTATCTATCTTTCAGGAGGGACAAATTTAACGCCACCCCATAGATTTTATGCTGAATTATATGTAACAAGTTTAGAGGAGTGACAAGTTTGGTCATTTTTATGATGCCAATTAACTAATATGAACTAATTCCCTATGTAATCTAGAAGTATAAAACATATCTAAAATAAACATATGCATGTATATAGAAGAGAAGTAATATTTTTCCTGTATCCTGACGCAGTAATGTTGCGCATGAGAATTAGCCGCATATGTCTTTACCATGTAAATGGGTTCATGTAATAAGACATGTTCGTGGAATAGCTCTTCATTGAAAATGCATATCATCTGGTCATACGATATGTGACACACCTGATATACACCTGGTAAATGAAGTATATGGGCAATATATAGTTTTACTTTTTCTCTATCTGTGTGTGTGTGTGTGTGTGTGTGTGTGTGTGTGTGACGTCCCATCAAACAGATGGGGTCGTATGGAGATGGGGCCACAGACAAAAGTCCCATCCGACAGACTGGTGAAGCCGGGGATTTGTGCTAGTTAAAATATAGCAAAATACGGAAAACCTAGAAAAAACAAACAAGAAATATTTTTAAAAAGAAAAGTGTCAGAGTTTAAATGGATGGTGTTTGGTGCAAGGTCGTTGATGATCAGAAAATAAGCTACTTTTTTAACTTTAATCAGTTATATTGTTGAGCCTGCAATTTTGACCTTGGCCTAAATAATCTCAGACATAACCTTAATAAGTTACTTTCTGTAACCTCACTTTGAAATCATTGTTGAAAAGGCACAATTTTAACTTGTTCAAGTGAAATATATTTTAACTTATACAAGTTATGCCCCTGGCTGATCAATACCTTTATAAGCGTAGGATGCACGAAAAGGTGAAAGAATACCAAATATGCCTGCCATTTTTGCATCACTTATAACGTATGTGAATTTTGCTTACTGGCCCATTTTGCAATGGTTGCTCTCTCCAAATGTGTATTTAAAGGATGGCGTCGTTTCATGTACCTTAAATCCTGTTCTGGTCATTGCCGTGATTGAAATTATTCAATACTGCACCAAGGTGAGCAAACAAAGATATAAAACATAACAAAAATGCTAAATATATTGTGCATAGTACAGTATATTTCTCATCGTTTTGTGAATCTCGACAAAGCGGGAGGGGCAGCATAGTACCAACGTCCACGCAAGGTAGACCGGGCGCAGACTTGATATTACCTCTTTGTCAATTGACTGCAATAACCTATTCCAAATGAGCGATTAGCAGAAGGTCGGGAGAAATAATTTCGCACCAATGTCGGAGTGACATCTCGACGCCGCACCGACGTCGGCACGACATTGCTTCTACGTAGCCTAACTGATATGTGGAAGTCTGCATTTGAATTTTGTTTTTGTTCAAAGTAAGAAAGGCGGCAAAGATCAGGAATCGATACAATGACCTAGGATACCACATATGAAAGACAAAAACAAATAAACATCACAAACAAGAGCTTAGAGGTCAGCCCTTGCCCAGCAGGTGACCACAAGGCAGCAATGAACAGACGCGAAAGCATGACAAACACAATACATACATAACGCAAATGATCCACAATGAAGTACTACCAAAAATATTTTACTGGATGGCTTAAACCGGTTTTACGGCGCCACCCTCACCCTTAGTTCAGATTTGAATCAAGACACATAGATGTTTGGTTTGCATGAAAGCCCCCTTACTTATCCCTGCATCATGTCCTAGAACATACATGTATAAATCAAGATATAAAAAAGTAAGTAAGTGTGCAAAGATCAGGAATCGATACAATCAAGTACCACACCTGACCCAGGATACCAATAAGAAAGTGACAAACTCACAGTAGACACCACAAACGAGAGCCAAGAGGTCAGCCCTTTCCCAGCAGGTGACCACAAAGCACATATAAACAGACGCGCACAAAACATAGCAAACACAAGACAGAACAAAAACATAAAAGATCCACAAAAGAAGTACCGCCTTGGAACGGTCAGTAAAATATATTACTGGAGGGCTTAAACCGGTTTAACGGCGCCAACCTCACCCTTAATTCAGATGTGGATCAAGACACATAGATATTTGGTTTGCATGAAAGACCCCTAACTTATCAATGCATCATCTCCTAAAACATATAAATCAAGATATAACAAGGAGATAAAGCAAGGATAAGGACTCAACAGTAAATTAAACTGAATACCGGAGCAAAAGAAATCCAACAGGTAAACCCCGGAGGGCCCAACAAACAGCCAAAGCATCAGGCCCCTACCATCTCATCAACAGATAAGTCTTTAAGTCGGAACCATCATAGAGTCTGAAGTCCGACCCACCGGCGTGCAATTAAAGAGGAAAGCAAAGTTGCCAACCGTGATTGGGTTGACTACCAAGCATGCAGTCTGTTGCAATACATTAATGTTATAGCCAATCTTTTTATAATGGGAAATTATTTTAATGAACTGTGCTGAAAAATTATTAGAGCCAACAATTTTCTTCAACTTATACATCAGGTCACCATAGAAATCAGGTTCTGAAAGTCCTTGGCGCAAGAGAGATTTAAGTCCAACTTGGAATTTAGAAATCAAATCATAGTATCGTCTATAAAATTTTGAAAATGTTTTGCGAAGTTTATGATACCGATAGCCTTGCTTAAGAAGTTTCTGAGTTAACAATTTATTGCGAGTGTTAAAGTCAGCAACATAGCTAGATGCTCTAGCAAAACGAATGAGTTGAGAGATATAGACTCCATAGGATGTAGAACGAGGAACATCACCATCTAAAAATGGGAAATTGACAATTTCAAAATCAAAGTCGTCACGTTTATCATAAATTTTGGTAGAAACAATATCATTAGAAATTGACAAATGCAAGTCTAAAAATGCGGCTTCGGTATCAGAGGCATTGGCTTTATTAAGTTAAGCTCTGAAGGGTATATTTGACTAACCATATTGTCAAAATAAACATTATTAATATTTAAAATATCGTCCAAATATCTGGAAGTAGTGTTAAACGCATCAATAACATCAGCCTGCTTATCATCAGAAAGAGACATCATAAAGTCCCTTTCATAACAAAACAGGAATAAATCTGCAACCAGGGGAGCACAATTAGTGCCCATAGGAATCCCAACTACTTGTCTATAGAGCTTGGTGCCAAATCGAATAAAAATGTTGTCCAACAAAAAGGTCAGCGCATCACATACATTTTGACACGACCATGCATGATATTTTTTAGGTTTTTCTGAAGTAAAAAATGCATTTCTGTCACTACATGCAAGGTAAGGAGAGCCTTCTCTCTGGAAGGTTCTTTCAATAAGATCAATGAGTTTATCTTTAATTAAATTATGAGGTAAAGTAGTGTAAAGAGTAGAAAAATCATAAGTAGACAAACTGGTCGCATTGAAATCTCTAGCTTTAAGTTTATCTAAAATTTCACCTGAATTTTTAATCGACCAAAATAGGTTTTTACCGGATCTCTCATATACCTTTTCACAATATTTGATAACATGTTTTTTAACAGCTGTAAGACATGAGGTTAACAATTTAGAAAGTTCTGTTGTCGTACAAGAACTAGAATTTGCAATAAATCTTGCTTTATAGGGTTTTTTATGGAGTTTAGGTAACCAGTACAACGTAGGAACTTTGTCTTGATTTTCTTTAGCTTTGACACCAAAATGTAGGGCTGTATGACAACCATGCCCATCAACAATCACCCTTTCACTTAAAGAAGGCTGCAGTTTATAGGCATTAGTGTCAACAAGCTCACGTTTAAGAGTATTAATATAATACAATCGTCAAACAACTACAACATTGTTAGCAGCTTTATCTGCTGGAACCAAAACATAGTTCATATGAAAATCCTGGATACCACGTTTAAGATGACGAAAAGAAGATTTAGGTTTAGGGGGCAAAAGATGTGTATTACGAGAGTAAAATGAAATACGAGTATCAATAATTTTAAAAATGTTAATCTTCCATTCCTTCAAAGCATCAGGTTCAACATTTTCCCCTTTGCACCAACGATTACTGAAGTCATTTTAAGAAAAAGTATAAAAGCTATACTTGGTAGGACTGATTTCGGTTGCCTTTTGCCGTTTTATTAATTGTGTGGTTCCAAAAAATACACTGTAGACCCCATTGAGTAGTCCGCTTGGGCAGACTCAACTGGATCTACCGTAGCTAACACAGGTATCTTCGGTCGGTTCGTATAAAATTTCCGTGAAATACCGTAGCTTGTGCCTTTTCGTATGACTAGTGTCAAACAGTTCGGACATAGTTCCAAAGTACATGGTTTGGACCAGCACATAAGAAAATGGTACTGATAATCCGGAAATTTTCGAGATAATTTTTTTTCGCGAGAATTTTATTCTCACAAACTTCAAAAAGACATATTTGCGACGCTAAAAACTCATAATTACCAGTGATTATCGAATGTGGGCAGTCATTCACTGGTCGCAAAAACGATAAGTACCAAAATATAACAAGCAGGCTCATTTATATAGTAGAGTAATATATATTTATAATGTTTTATTTTCAGTGACAGAATCGGACGACAGAGACAACAGCAATCGTGGTAAGAACATAAAATTGAACGTAATCTTAAATCTCAAATAAAAATGACCATATCTCCAGTAGCGGATTTTCTATTTGCATTTAAAATATATAAAAAAAATTGTAAATATGGCCACAGACCTGTAATTGTGAAAATTGCAGTGATTGGCTCAAAAGGTGGATGGAAGCTCAGCACAATATTTTTAAGTTGTTAGCTGTTTCATGATTGGTCAATAATAAAACTAGGAAATATATTGTATTTATTAGACGGGTATATCTTTGCTGTACTTTTTGAAACAGCATCTCATTGCTTTAGTTGATTAAGTTTACTGGTGTGGCTGAGAAAAAAAGACCTTGCATTCTGATATTTTTTTTCAGTAGTATTTTCCTCTCATGTAGGATGCCCACCTTCAGGGGCCAAAAAGTGGTAAAACATGGTGGTCACCGGGGTATCTCATTCTTGTTTTTGATTGAACTAGGTCCAGTCTGTAACTCTATGACAGCCTTATTGTGATTGAAGAGTTGTGAGAACCACAGCCTACTTAAAAGCTATAATGGAGGTCTATGGAAAAACAATTACAGGTCTGAGCCCATATGATAAAGGAGAAATTGGACTTAAAGGCACGCATGTATGGTGTTTTTCTGTATAGTTTGCCTTTCAGTCCAGTGTCTCGAGTTTGCTGAAAACTAAAATATTAATCCGAATTGTGTGTGTGTGTGTGTGTGTGTGTGTGTGTGTGTGTGTGTGTGTGTGTGTGTGTGTTACAACCTATTCAAACGTTATAGCTATTAAGGATAAACAAAGCTTGGGTTACACAGATATAGAACAAGTGTTTTACACTACTCTGATATTTGGACGTACATTGATTGATATGTTATGTCGTCTTGCAAACTAGATTATCCAATTGCTTATTTGCATTGGATGTTACTATAATAATCACACTGTATGCCATGCAGTATGCACATGTTTACAATGTATGCTCTGCTGCACAAGGGCCATTATGTCCTATTGCATTTGAATTAAATCTATCTATCTATCTATCTATCTATCTATCTATCTATCTATCTATCTATCTATCATAAAAGCAGCATATGTGAATTATGTTCATATGACACTGTCCAGCAGTAAAGGCTCATGCGAGCTTGCGCAAATGCACAGTCTCGCATGAACTTTTTTCTGCAACACAACCTTTGATTGCAGATTACATGTTGGATACTTCACATTGGCCTTTAAAAAGAAAGTTTTCACATATGCGATAAATAGCAAAATAACTATATTATATAGCACCATAATTTTTTAATGTTGTGACAATTTAGAAGGGGTGAGAATAAAAGCATGATGAATGTACGAATTCTAGTTAAAAATGCATACATAAATATAAAAATAGTGTTTTAATGATATACTTAATAATAAGAGTTTGAAATGGAATATTGATATTATAAAAATAAGAAACGATTTATATAATAACAGCACATATTACCATTGCCAAATATCTGTGTTCCTTTTTCGATAAAAAATACTGGTTTTGTTTTAAGCCAAATTTTATTTTCCACCCATTTAAGCCAAATGCTATTTCCCACCGTTATCAACTGGAACAGTCCATTTCTTTTTCAAGGGATGTTGGGCGGTATTTTTAATTTTATTCAAATTTTAATAGAACATTCTGCAAGCAAACATTGGAGACCCTAATCAGACGCCGCGTTATGTGTCGTCTGGTCTGGATCAGCACTTTTTGCCTATGTCCCACAAAAAGGATGCTAGGCTTATATGCGTTAACCCTCTAGTGCCCGGTGTATCATTTATGCTACATTCTTCTTTTTTGATGCCATGACCAGGATATTGGCTTGAAAGGTAAGTCAAACTGCTAGAAAGAAAGTTAAATTGTTAGGCAACAAGAATAAATCATTTCAGCTGATAACATTTGCCTGAAATGAGTTTTATCAGCCACCAAAGCTCGCCAAAGTTCAAAAACGAAAATGTATCACATATGCTACATTGAGCATTAATAAAGTAGAAAAATAAGAATTGAGATATTGACTTCACCTTTTCAGAAAAAACATGATACATATAATCAAATAAATTGTTTTTCTTATTGTCATTTAAAAAGTTTTCCCAAAATTATAATAGGAACTTGAGTTATTCACCTTAAAAAATCATGTCATGAAAAATAAATGCCCAATGTAGCATATATGCTATATTCCAATCTCAGCAACCTTTGACCTCATCACAAATTCATACCCTGTTTTCTATTTTTCTTCCCATAGCTAGTTTCTGGATGGAATATAAATGTTTTCTGATAGTGCATTCTATGTTTGGGCACTAGAGGGTTAAGTAACAACAAACTTCGTTGGTCTGGGCGCTCAACAAATTTTCATGCTTTTGTATCATCAATGTTCCAATTAATTACCATTATATTGATAGCAAACATTTTTATTATATGAGCCAGATGTAAAAGGCTCGTTTGCAAGAACATTGTGATATTAGTGAACTATCTGCAACCGAAGCTGTTACTGCATTCAATATCATTAGAAAATTGTTATAAAGCCAGACACACAGGAATATCTATTTTACCCCGCGGCCAACAAGGATTGGGGATATAGCAACCAGCTTGTCAGCTGTCTGTTTGTCTAAGTGTTTTTTTGTCTGCCCGTCTTTCTGCATCTACATCCATTTATTATGTGCATAATTTGTTCAGCATCATAAGGCTTATTTAGTTGGTTTAATTAAGAATACACTATAATTAAGCTCTCTGATGCTTACATTATTGGTGGTTGTAAAACGATCTCTGATGCTTATATTATTGGAGGTTGTAAAGCGGTCTCTGATTCTTATATTATTGATGGTTGTGAAACGATATCTGATTCTTATATTATTGATATATTATGAAGCGATCTCTGATTCTTACATTATTGTCAGACCTAAGATAACAGTAATCAGTAATTGTAATTATCTGTAATTAAATTCATTTTCAAAGTAACCATATGTAATTGTAATCATGGTTTGGCTCAAATACATGTAATGTAATTGTATTCAGTACTGAAAATATATTGGCTGTATTTAGAATTTCAAATACTTTTTAAATACTTTTGGCTATTCACTTAGAAAATTTGGTTACAACTAGAAACTAACTGATGACCAAAATCATCATTGTAATTCAGATAATTGAGAAAATGTACACTGTGGATAAACAAAGGAAAGATTGACATTTGTTGACAACAAAATAAAAGCAAACTTTCATAAAGATTTAGTCACTTTTTGAAATAACCAATTTTATTCCAATGTTTGAGATAAAGGTGCCATGTGTATAAATAATAAAAATCAGATTGATTTTTTAACAAATTTCAATTAAAAATACAGCAGTTGATGGTGTAACCAGGTAAAAGGTACATTTTTCTCAGCAGACTTCACACTGCCACAACTACTTTTTTCTCCCTCATTTGCTGGAAGCCTTCAAAGAAATATGACAAAAAAAAA